>BLSH010049875.1:824602-837232 GCA_018402905.1 Glandirana rugosa
CCTCCAGTTTCCCAATATCCTTTTTGAGAACTGGTGGTCAAAACTGAACTGCACATTCCAGTTGAGGTCTTACTAATGATTTGTACAGGGACAAAATTATTAGAGTTGAGCGAACCCAAACTGTAAAGTTCGGGTCCGTACCGAAATTTGTGGTGTCCGTGACCCGGAGCCGAACCCGGACATTTGAAAAAAAGTTTGGGTTCGGGTTCTGGGTTCGGGTATTTGATCACGCATGTTGAATCCAACCAACAAGCGTTTCACTGGTTTGCCCTTAGAAGCCATCACAGCCATGCCTACTAATGGCATGGCTGTGATTGGTCAGTGCATCATGTGACCCAGCCTCTTTATAAGCTGGAGTAACTTAGTGCTGCATGTCACATGCTCTCTGGGTAGTGTAGGGAGAGGATGCTGCCAGCGCTGTGAGGGACAGATTGCAAATATAATAACATCTCATCCTGCATTACAGAACGATCTGATTGTGGACTAGATAGCGATTACTACTGCTACTGCTTTTAGGGACAGATTGCAGATCTAATAACATCTCATCCTGCATTACAGAACAATCTGACTGGACTAGGTAGAGTCTACTGCTTAGAGGGACAGATTATTGTTCTAAAATCATCTCCTAGTTCTATAGGGTCAGGTTCCTGCTGTTGCTGTAAGGGACAGATTATTGTTCTAAAATCATTTTACTTCCTTTTGCAGCCCTCTAGCACGTTCCCGGACTTTTTTACAGTCATTTTTGTGCCGAAAAGTTCGGGTCCCCATTGACTTCAATGGGGTTCAGGGTAAAGTTCGGGTCAAGTTCGGTACCGAACCCGGACTTTTTCCCGAAGTTCGGCCGAACCCACCGAACCCGAACATCCATGTGTTCGCTCAACTCTAAAAATGATATCTCTCTCTGGAGTCCATACCTCTCTTAATACAAGAAAGGATTTTGCTCGCTTTGGAAACCACAGCTTGGCATTGCATGATATTATTAAGCGTATGATCTACCAGAACATCCAGATCCTTCTAAACCATTGATATTCCCAGTTGTACTCCCCCTAGTATGTAAGATGCGTGCATATTCTTAGCCCCCAAGTGCATAACTGTACATTTATCAACAATAAACCTCATTTTGCCACATAGTTGCCCAATTAAACAGTGCATTGAGGTCAGCTTGTAAGTTGGAGACATCCTGCAAGGACGTTATTCCATTGCATATCTTGGTGTCATCTACAAAGACTGAAATGGTACTTTTAATCCCAGACCCTATATCATTTATAAAGATATTAAAAAGTAAGGGTCCCAACACTGAACCTTGGGGTACACCGCTGATGACCTTAGACCATTCAGCGTAAGAATCATTAACCACTACTCTCTGAATTCTGTCTTTTAGCTATTTACAAACTGATTTTTCTAAGCCTGTAGACTTTACCTTATACAATGTGTGGGGAACTGTGTCAAACGCTTTTGCAAAATCTAAGTATACTACTTCAACAACCACTTCTTTGCCCAAGGTTTTACCTACTCATAAAAAGAAATCAGATTTGTCTGACAACTTCTGTCTTTCATGAATACATGCTGTCTGTTGCTTAAAATATTTTTTTCCAGCAAGAACTCATCTATGTGGCCTTTTATTAAGGTTTGCGGTATCTTCCCAACTATAGAAGTTAACAGGTCTATAGTATATAGGCACCACATTGGCCTTACGCCAATGTATAGGGAAGCCTTCTGGGCAAAAAAGTGGGAGGTGGGTACCTGCCACGCCCACTATTGAGTAACATATGCCATAAACCTGTGAAAGGAGGCAGATTCCATGAGCTGCAAAGTCAGCAGAGCTGCCAAGATGACATTAGGACATTGGGCAGGGGAGCTGCCTTGGAAATTATGCTGAGGATGGTGTAGGAGAACCCTGCATTGGTTTACCCTATTCCCTGCTTGATGTTTCTTATCCTACTCCCCTTGTGAGACATCTCTCTCTGTCACTAGAGGCTATAATTGTTGTGGCATCCACAGATGTTTTGCTGCCTCACCATCCACCCCACCACCATCATCACTGGAGCCCAATTACCACTAAGCATCATCTGCTGGAACATCACTACCTCTTGCTGCTCTTTGCCTAATGTCCTCTCCCTCTATAGTCCTTTTATTACCTTCCTCATTTTCAATATCTGAAATGAAGAATACTTGTGCATGACCAAGCTCATCCTGCTACAACAAATTAGTGATCACATGATGAAAAAAATTCTGCTGACTCCTCATTGCTAGCTTTCGGCAGGATTAAAAGATGAGAAACTTGGAGAATGAAGAGAGTGCATTAGCAGCAGTTGCAGACAACTAGCTGCTCTGTCCCTGGGAGGAGGACACCCGACCATCTGGCAATTTTAAGTAAGATTAAGATTAAGACTTTTAATGGCACCTACGGCCATAGGGGAAATAAATATGCTGTGCTTTGGTGCGCAATACTTTACCGCAGTGTGGTGGCATGCTGCGTATTGCCTGTGTAAGCAATAAGTGTATGCTATCAACCCCAAAATAAAAAAAAGCTCTATAAAAAACAAAAAAAAAATACAACCCCCCGCCCCCCAAAAAACCCTGAAGCACTAAACATTAATCTTGTACTTTTAACCTTTAGGAAGGTGGGCTTTGTTTCTCAGAAACATTGGCCATAATAAACACCTCATTGAACCTTGCTCCCGTTGCAGGTCCTATGGAGTGTACTTGCTTTCTTCTTTCAGTTCTACATATCATTTATGGATTGCACCAAATCTCTTTAAGCATGCGCAGTGCCTACTGACTAAAAAAGAAAAGACTGCATTGGGGGACCCAGGAGTTAAACAGCAACTATAGTTATTGTTGAGAAACACAGAAAGGTACTGTCAGGAAACGTGAATCAGACCAAGACAGAAGTGCAGTAAAATTACCCTTTTTAATAAAAATGTAAAATGATAATAAAAGCGTAAACGTGGTCAAAACATAGCCAGGGTTCGGTAACCAGAGTGGATAGTTAGAGCAAGCCAGTGAAACAGGAGTCCAGAGATCAGCGAGGTTAAACAAACGGCATGCAGGGTCAGGAGCCAGGGGGAGAGCCAGTCGAGCAGGGTCTTGAATCCAGGAATCAAACAAACAGTATCCAGGGTCAGGAGTCATTAGCAGAGTCAGCCGAGCAGGTTCTTGAATCCAGGAATCAGAAGGGAATGTCAAACAAGGAAAACACAGCACAGATTTCTCCAGAGATGTTACGCCCACAGAACCTACGGGCGTCAATGATAGATTGTATCTCATACTCCTCTTGGTTCTCAGCCTGAACAGGATGAGGATGTGGTTTTAACAAGTTGACATGGAATACATTAAAAATTAGCATAGTAGAAGGCAGGTCTAAAGCGTAAGCCACTAGGTTGATCTTGCGGAGAATACGGAAAGGCCCAATAAACCGCGGTGCCAGCTTCAGTGAGGGAACACGGAGTCAGAGGTTGCGAGAAGACAGCCAGACCCTCTCCCCAACTTGGTAAGAAGGTGCAGGTAGGGGTCTGTGGTCAGCATGGCGTCTGTACCTATAATTGGCATGTTGCAAAGACTCCTGGACCTGTAAGTGGAACGAAGACCACGGAGATGCTCCTCCAATGCAGATATTCTTTGAGGAACAAATGAGTCAGGCAACATGGAAAGCATAATTCGCCATAAATGGACACATTCGGGAAGCAGTACTGACAGCACTATTGTGAGCAAACTCTGCCCAAGGTAACAGGTCAGACCAGTTGTTATGGTGGTGAGAAATATAGCAACGTAAAAAATGATCCAAGGACTGGTTGGCTTGTTATGTGGCCCCATTGGACTGTGGGTGATAAGCAGAAGAGAAGGAAAGCTGAATTCCCAACTGTGCACAAAGGCTTGCCAAAACCTGGACACAAACTGGCTACCCCTGTCTGAGACGATCACCATGGAAAGCCCATATAAGCAAAAGATCTCCCGAGCAAAAATGGATGCCAGTTCCTTGAACGTGGGCAACTTCTCAAGTGGAATACAATGTGACATCTTTGAGAATTGGTCAACCACCATAGGGATAGCTGTGTCACCCTGAGAGTTAGATAACTCTACAATAAAAATCCATAGACAGGTGGGTCCAAGGCCGCTCTCCATTGGGTATGGGTTGTAGAAGACCTACTGGAAGATGTCGTGGTGTTTTGTTCTGAGCACACACGGAACAGGCTGCTACAAAGGGGGCTACATCAGCACAGAGACTAGGCCACCAAAACTGTTGGGAAATAGCCCAAATGAGTTGATTCTTCCCTGGTTGACCAGCAGCTTTGGGAGAATTGTAAGTCTGGAGCATAGCAGTACGGAGACTCTCCATGACAAAGCATCGGTCACAAGGTTTCTCAGGAGGAGCATGGAAATGACATTCAAGGATCTTGTCCCCCAAAGGTGAAGTGAGACTGGTCAAATCGTAGCCAGAATATGATCAGGAGGTATCACAGGAACAGGAACCAACTCCATCTTGGAAGCGGAGGAAAGCTGTTGCGACAATGCATCGGCCCTTACATTCTTAGTACCGGGTAAGAATGAGACTATGTAATTGAAGCTTGACAAGAACACAGGCCGTCGCGCCCTCCTGGGGAGAGGCGTTTAGCCTCAGACAAGAATGTGAGATTCTTGTGGTCAATCAAACTGAGAACTGGGACAGTGGTACCCTGAAGGAGATGCCTTGAAGCACAGCGGAACCAGACATACCCCTTATAGAGTTAATATTTGAGGCGGGTGCCTGCACAGCATCAGCAGGAGCGGCCTGCAACACAGTTGTGGCAGAACGGCCACCGTAAGAGGAACCAGGTGAGCAGCGCGATTCAGGAGCGTCTGTAACGCTATGGAAAACTGATCCATGCGATGATCCTGCTCATCCAATCTGGAAAAAATATTACCAGCAAGTGGATTGTCTGGATCTTCTAAATTCATGGCCTTCGCCTACTGTCAGGAACCATGAATCAGACCAAGACAAAAGTGCAGTAAAATCACACTTTTTAATAAAAATGTAAAATGATATAAACAGAGTAAATGCAGTCAAAACATAGCCAGTGTTCGGTAACCAGAGCGGATAGTCAGAGCAAGACAGTGAAACAGGAGTCCAGAGATCAGCGAGGTTAAACAAACGGCATGCAGGGTCAGGAGCCAGGGGGAGAGCCAGCTGAGCAGGGTCTTGAATCCAGGAATCAAAAGGAAACGTCAAACAGGCAAAGTCTTTCACAGGAAAACACAGCAGAGATTTCTCCAGAGATGTTGACCAAGGCGATCCAGGCAGTTTATATAGCAGCAGAGCTGGTTTAACGAGGCAGGATAAGATCATCAGGTGAGACACAGTGGAAGCTGAGACTGGCAATTAACCCTCAGCTGAGCAGCTTGCTTTGAGAAGGAAGAGCTGAGCCCAGCCCTGACAGGTAGCCCTAAAAGGACCTGTTGGATCGCTGAATCGTGAACACAGGAGAATACACAACATATTGCAATCCACAGTATTTTAGCACAATGTAGCATAGTATAGCACTGTTGAGCAACCAACTCTCCTTACACACAGAGGAAAGGAGGGGAACTGTGCTATTGTAATACACTAATAAAGCAGCAGCCTAATTATATGCAATATACATACAAAAAGAGATAATACAGGTTGGAGGCTGCTCTAACAATTGAATAAAAATAGTTAAAGCAAGCAAATATATATCTCACTAAATAATATCACAAAGTCCATACAAGGAGAAGTAGTGAGATAAAATGTAGAAACTCCATAGACTAAACATTAATTCATGAATGGAGGAACGTTTGTTGACTCCTGCTGGACTAGTCCTTCCCCCTGGAGGGCCCTGACGGGGTTAAGTCATAGGCTCATGATGGCTTACGTCTGGTAAGCAGTTTGTCTGTCTGGTGGAGGCACTTGGAGTGAAGTGAAGAGTGGTACACTGGGTATCTCTGGATCCCTCAATGTTCCTCCCTTTAATTGACTGCATTCACCCATCCACAGTGTCCCACTAATACACTGTGGCTGGTCACCTGTTTACACTGTTATAATCTTTACATGTGGACTATAGCCTTTGAATTATTTATTTCGCCATTCACTAATTAATGTTTAGTCTATGGAATTTCTACATTTTATCTCACTACTTTTCCTTGTAATTGTATTTGTGATATTATTTAGTGAGATATATATTTGCTTGTTTTAACTATTTTTACTCCATACACACAGATTGTCATCTCTCCCTAAACTACTCCAGCACATACTGAAAAATGGCTGCTGAGGGGGCTGGCATATAACAAAGCCCACATTTTTGGCTCTTCTATACTAGCTGACCTAGGTTCAAAGTAGGGTTGCACCGATACTAGTATCGGTATCGGTGCTGATACCGAGCAAATGATCCAATGCTTAATCTGATACCTCTCTCTCCTGTTGTACTGGCCCTGTGTCCTCATCATTGCGTGCGGGGGGTTGGCGGGCAGCCTCACAGATGATCGGTGCACCAATCTCCCTGTATAGGTTTCAATAAAGCAGCTGGCAGCCGCTTCCTCCACTCCCTCCCGTGGCTGTCAGCTGCTTTATTGACAGCTATACAGCGAGATTGGTGCTCATAACTGCCCCCACTGCCGCACCGATCAACCCTCACTGTCCCCCATCCTCCTCCGGCTCCCCGATTCCTCCTCCAGCTCCCTAGGTTCTCCTCCGGCTCCCGGTGTCCTTCTCTGGCTCCCGTTGTCCTCCTTCGGGTCAGGATGGAGAGCAGAGGAAGTAGCCGGTAAATATGTAATTTACGGGCTCCTTTCTTTTCTGAATGAACAGAGTCAGTGATCACTGACTGTGTCCATTAATAACTGAGCATCATAAACTGTGTTTACGATGCTTCAGTTTATGAATGAACAGGAGCCTCTGTCTCTGTTCATTCATCTTCAGTGTAGCTGAGGCTGCAGAGAAAGAGACTAGGGAATCTATGTCCCCACTCCCTTTCCCTGCCTCAAAAGGGAGATGTTAGGGGTCTGTTTAGACCCCCAATATCTCACCAAAGCCCCCCAACAGGGCTGATAAAAAAAGAAGGACTGTAATAAATAAATATTTAAAGGTTACATTTTTTAAATAATAAGAAATAAAATTTAAAAAAAACACTGACCCCGTCCACTCCCCCCCCCCCACCCAAAAAAAATAAAGTATTGTACAAAAAATGACATTAAATATGACAATAAAAAAAAGTATCGGTAATCGGTATGGGCGTGTACTTGCATAAAAAAGGAATCAGTACTTGTGTTTGGTCTTAGAAAAGTGGTATCGGTGCTGATTGATATTGGTAACTCATGAACCGATGCATGATAGTCTTTATTACTACATCTACTCCACCATTGTCTTTATTTCCTTAATCCTTTATTGTAATTAACTATCAGGTTATTTTCTTTATTTTTTTGCAATCTAGTATTAGATGTCTACTTGTATCTTTTATTAAAACAATTAGAAAAAATTAAACTGAAAAAATATTATTATTTTTTGCCTCTGTTGCCTACAGGCATGGGCCTGCAAGGCCTAATAGTCAGTCCAGCTCTATGCTTTCAGGGGATTTCCATTGGCATGTTGAAGATTCAATAAAATATATTATTTATTTACAAATGTTGGGCAAGTGCTGATTTTCTTCCTATGTGAATTACACATGAATGGAATGAAGGGAGAATAATTTATTATTATGTGTAGCATGGAGCTACAAACAATGTATATGGCAGCACCTGGGCGCAAACATGGGGCCTCTTGAAAATGACTTTAAATCTCTTTTCTAGCAACTTGTAATTTCTTGTTTTGTCTTAAGTTTGACGTGTTTTTTAGTGCCGTCCCTTGTGGCTCTCCTACTGTAATTAAATAAGTTGGATTTGTATACTGCCATAACAGACTAATAGACTCTTCTCTCAGATGCCCATGTATTTGCCAAGCAATGTTTATACAGGAAATCTCCCGCTGTTCATTTAGAAACTTAATCCTGGATTATTATTCTTCTGCTGTGAGCTGGAATGCTGCTTTTTATTTCACTGCATTAATTATATATATCCTCTGTGATATGACATTCACAATTAGTTTTTACTGTGTAGTGGATAGAAATGACATCCCTAGAGGTATGGAAGAAGAGCAGAGCTCACTTGTTAGAGAGGCTTTGGCAGCCAAAGATAAAAATGCCCAATTTCATTGACACAGCTTAAAGCTAAATATGACATCCAAACGGGACCCTAGAAAAACAATGTCTTTGGAGAGACCTGGCTGGATTACATTCTGGGGCTGTTCCCTGCTACTTTTCCTATTACCTGCCAGCCTGCGTCTGTCTCTCACTCTTTGTCCCCACCATATTATCACCTCTACCTAGTTTTATTAAGATTTGAGAATATGTATGGAGTGTTTCTACCCTGAGTGATTGTTGGTGCTTTGCGTGGGTTGCCTGCATGACTGGATGTTTTTACTCCCATTACTTAAGCCTGATATTTTTTTTGTTTTTTCTTTTCACTTATATTTTATTTATTTATTTATTTTTTTCTAAAGTTTTAATATAATGAAGATCCATTCATGGGGATGTGAGGGCTGTACACAGGAGAGATATTAGGACTGCTGAGTGCAGGTCATTCTATGGTTCCTTCTTTTCATTAAACATCTGCTTCCATGTTCTTCTTGTGTTGAGTCTTTGCCTGGGTGTCCCCTTTTCTCTTACATTCACTGACAGACGCAGCTCTTCATTAGACAAGTGGGTTATATGCACATCCTACCAAGAGTTGACTAGGCAAATAGAAAGAAAGCAAGCTGGCCCCTCCCAGGGGGCCGTCCTCTCTCTCTCTCTCTCCCATATAACCCCCCTGCTCTGCTCAGCATATCAGTTTTCTATGCCTAGTGCAAGGAGTTAGACCTGGCTCCCTTATGGGACCTGCGGTTCATCTTTTTTGCTACCGCTTTTTTATTTTTCTCAATCTGATGAAGACTGCTATCAAAAAGCCGTCCGGGGCATAGAGGATTTCTAGTATCCTGCATTTTTCCCCAGCGTGGCCGACCGATGCGACCTAGCTCTAGCCTTGGCGGGGCCCGATGCATCGTGCCCGTTCTGTGGGGTGGCCAGGGGGTGACCCCCCCTTACGCCCAGTGACCGGACTTGTTCCCATCCAGTGGCTTGTGGCCTGCAGCATCCCTTTCCGGCAGTGGGAGGAAGGTCTGCAACCGGGTGGCTACCCGCTGCGCCCGTCGGACTGGTGAGTGACCCCCCCTCCCCCCTAGGGGTGCGGAGGGGGGGCTGAGTGATTTTAGCGGTTGGAGCCAGCCGGTGGAGGGTGTGTCGCTGGGTTAGAGCTCCCCTGGGTGTTCTCGCAGTCATTATCAGGCGGGTACTCTGGTTACGCTCCTGGTCGGGTGACCACACATCTAAGAAGGGCCTGATGGATCTCCCCTTCCAGTGCGGTCGGCTCTTTGGGGCGCAGTTGGATGAAATTATTAAGGATTTCACTGGAGGGAAGAGTACTTTTCTTCCGGAGCCCAGGCGGCGGGAGTTCCGCCGCAAGCAGGGTCCTAATTCTTCGGGTCAGAAGAGGTTTTTTTGTGCCCCCGGTGCGGCGGGCAAAGGGTCGAGGCCCGGCAAGTCTGCCGCGGGGGGCGGTAAACGACCCTGGCAACACAAGAGTGAAAAGACAGAGGATAAGTCTGCCTCCACATGATGGGTTGCCCCCACCCGATTCTCGGGTGGGGGCCGTCTTCTGGGGTTAGCAGACAGGTGGACTGCCCGCCTTTCCGACCGGTGGGTGCAGGAAGTGGTGTCCTCCGGGTACAGGATAGAGTTCAGCACTCTACCCCCAGACAGGTTCTTCCCATCGAACTTGAGACTCCCTCAGGGGCATCGGGAGGCTCTCTTAGGGGCTGTTCAGGCGCTCTCCGAACAAGGGGTGATTGTGCCCATACCTCTGCTGGAAAGATTCCGCAGCTTCTATTCCAACCTGTTTGGGGGGGGGTCAGGCCGGTTCTGGACCTAAAAGTGCTAAATTACTTTGTTTGGGCGCGAAAATTCAGAATGGAATCTGTTCGTTCGGTCGTGGCCGCCCTACACCAAGGGGACTTCATGGCGTCTCTGGATATCAGAGACGCGTACCTCCACGTTCCCATTTGTCTCCGGCACCAGCGATTCCTGCGCTTTGCGGTTGGAGATCTGCACTACCAATTCGTGGCACTTCCCTTCGGTCTGGCCTCGGCTCCTCGGGTGTTCACCAAGCTGGTGGCTCCGGTGTTGGTGCTGTTGAGGCAGAGAGGCATTGCGTTGGTAGCATACCTCGACGACCTGCTCCTGAGGGGGGAGTCTGCTTCGGCTCTGGAGGAGAACGTGGCTATCACCATGGCCTCATTGAAGGAATCGACATTGACACCATCCTGCCGCCTGGAATACCTGTGTCTGATTCTGGACACGGAGCAGGCGAAGGTGTTCTTACCTCCGGCCAAGTTGCTGACTCTGCAAGCAGCGGTGCGAACCCGGCTGTCACGCCAGTGGTCTTCCTTACGATTCTGTATGCGGTTGTTGGGGCTCATGGTTTCAGCCTTCGAGGCGGTACCCTATGCCCAGAGTCACACTCAGCTCCTTCAGCGAGCGATCCTGTCACGGTGGGACAAGTCTCCGCTGTCCCTGGACAAGCTGATCAGATTGGATCATCAGACCAGAGGTTTATTGACCTGGTGGCTTCGGGCCCCGGTCCTGACGTTGGGGAAGTCATTTCTTCCCCTGAATTGGTCGATAGTCACGACGGACGCCAGCCTATCGGGCTGGGGGGAGTCCTGGGGCAGCTGTCTGCTCAGGGCCGCTGGTCGGCGCGGGAATCCCGTCTTCCAATCAATGTGCTGGAATAGCGGGCGATCAGGCTCTGCCTCTCCCACTGGATGGTAAGGTTGCGCGGCCTCCCGGTTCGGGTTCAGTCGGACAAAGCCGCGGCGGTGGCGTATGTGAACCATCAGGACGGAATGAGGAGCTCGGCAGCGGCTGCGGAAGCAGCTCTCATTCTGCGATGGGCAGAACTTCACGTGCCGGCGATCTCCGCCGTTTACATTCCGGGCGTAGAGAATTGGCAGGCGGACTTTCTCAGCCGCCAGATGCTGGATCAAGGGGAATGGTCCCTACATCCAGAGGTGTTCCGCCAGATTTGCCACAAGTGGGGCACGCCAGACGTGGATCTCATGGTGTCTCGGTTCAATCACAAGGTGAAGACCTTACCATGCTTAAAGCGCGCAAGTGTACTTCGCGCAAGATTTATCATCGCACCTGGAAGGCCTATATTGCCTGGTGTGAGGCGGGGGGTTGGAACCCTCACTCTTATGTTGTGTCCAAGGTCCTGGCTTTTTTGCAGCAGGGCCTGGATAAAAAATTTACTTTGAGTACTCTGAAGGGTCAGATTTCGGCTCTGGCGATTCTGTTTCAACGGCCTTTGGCGTCACATTTGTTGATTCTTACATTTGTACAAGGTGTGCGCCATGTGGCTCCTCAGGTACGGTCCCCTTTGGCGCCGTGGGATTTGAATTTGGAGCTTCCTGCGCTGCAGAAACCGCCTTATGAGAAGATCAGGGATATTCCCTTACAATTGCTGTCACAGAAAGTGGCTTTCTTGGTGGCCATGACATCCGCTAGGCGGGTGTCTGAGTTGGCAGCGTTGTCCTGCAAGTCTCCTTACCCAGTCCTTCATAAGGACAAGGCGGTCTTGCGCCCGTCTCCTTCGTTTCTACCGAAGGTGGTCTCTTCTTTTCACATTAATGAAGATATTGTTCTTCCTTCATTATGTCCCCACCGGGCGCATCCCAAGGTATTTGAGTTGCATTCCTTGGATGTCGTGAGGGCTTTGCGGGTGTACTTGGAGTCTATAGCTTCCTTCCGGAAGTCTGATGCATTGTTTGTGCTGACGGATGGTCCGCGCAAAGGATTGGCAGCCTCGTTGGCTACTGTTTCCCGTTGGATCAGACAGACCGTGACCCATGCGTATACTATTCGGGGCAAAGTACCCCCTTTTCCAGTCACGGCTCATTCCACCAGGGCAGTTAGCACTTCCTGGGCTTTCAGACACCAGGCCTCGGTGTCCCAGGTGTGCAAGGCGGCTACTTGGGCCTCGGTGCACACGTTTACTAAGTTTTAAAAAGTTGATGTGTCAGCATCTGCGGATGCTGCTTTTGGCCATAAAGTTTTATAGGCGGCAGTGTAGGTGCGGCTGGCGCCTCCTGAGAGGATTCTGTTGGGTACAGTTGTTGTCGTTGCCCACCCCTCTTGACTGACACAGCTTTGGGACATCCCCACTTGTCTAATGAAGGGCTGCGTCTGTCAGTGAACGTAAGAGAAAAAGGGATTTTATTAAAACTTACCGTAAAATCCTTTTCTCTGAGTTCACTGACAGACGCAGCACCCATCCCTCTGTGTTGCGTTTGTAGGGCTTGTTACGAACTGATATGCTGAGCAGAGCAGGGGGTTATATGGGAGAGAGAGAGGACGGCCCCCCGGGAAGGGCCATCTTGCTTTCTTTCTATTTGCCTAGACAACTCCTGGTAGGATGTGCATATAACCCACTTGTCTAATGAAGGGCTGCATCTGTCAGTGAACTCAGAGAAAAGGATTTTACGGTAAGTTTTAATAAAATCCCTTTTTT
>BLSH010049875.1:837242-893534 GCA_018402905.1 Glandirana rugosa
TCGGTTCCGTTATGCCCTGAGATGTGCCCAGTTCCCCTAGGCTCACCCTGGTGATTACCTCTTTTGACGTAATATGCGACTACTACATCAAGAGAAAAACTGTCTGGGTTAACGTAGTGAAGTTGTACGAAACCCCTATAAGCTATTTAAACGATGGAAAAGGGTATCAATACTGGGGAGTGCTTGAGTACATAAATCAATAATGGTAAAAGTTTCATCTTGATTAAATTCACCCTCCCAATAAGAGATAAGGGTAAATTCCTCCAATTTATTATTTTACGTTTGACAAGCATTAGTGCCGGTGACAAATTCAATTTAACAAAGTCCTCCACAGATGATGACACCACAATACCTAGATACTTGTATTCCTTTACCACCTGTAGAGCATTATCCCCCATAGGCCAAGGGGATGTCCCCTTTCCCAGGCGCAGGACCATGGACTTCGTCCAATTGACCCTGAGCCCGGAAAAGGTAGCAAATTTATCGAATATCCCCAAAGCATGTTGAAGTGATGCAATTGGGTCTGTCAAAAAGAGAACTACATCATCAGCGTATAATGCAGTTTTCTCCATTAGTGGTCCCACTCGGATCCCCTTGACCCGTGTAGAGTCCCGTATTGCCTTGGCTATTGGCTCCATCATAAGAGCAAAGAGCCCGGGGGACAGGGGACAACCCTGCCTAGTCCCTCGACCGATTCAAAAAGGGTTTGACACTTCCCCATTTAATTTAATGGTTGCCGTCGGGTGATCATACAATATTTCCATCCAAGTCAAAAAACCCTTACCAAAGCCCATCTGTTTCAATACTCTATGCATATAATGCCAATCAACCGAGTCGAAGGCCTTCTCTAAATCGAGAAAGGCCAACGCTCGGTCTTCTTCTAAATTTGAAGCTAGAGCAACATGAGTGAACACCCTTTGGATATTCGCATCTGTCGCCTTCTTGGATACAAATCCCGTCTGATCAGATGACACCAGAGTATGGACCACCTTTGCCAGTCGGGTCGCTAATATCTTGGTCAGAATCTTAAAATCCACATTTAATAATGCTATTGGCCGATAGGAAGTACACCTCTGTGGATCTTTACCTTGTTTAGCCAATATGGTAATATTCGCCCCATAAAGGGACGGTGGCAATTTTCTCTCTTCCAAGCATCTACCATATAATTCCAATAGCCAAGGTGAAATTTCCTCTTTATACATCTGATACCATTCTGTCGGTAGACCATCTGGTCCCGGTGATTTCTCCAAGGAGAAGGAACTAATGGCTGTCTGTATCTCCTCTATTGTAAAGGGTTCATCTAAGAACTGTCTATTCTCATCCGATAGACACGGGAGATCTAGTGTCCTCAAGAGGGAGACCAGATCTCCATCCTCATACAACGGAATTGGAGTATACAGTGCCTGATAGAAGTCCACAAAGGTTTGCATAACATCTGCCCGGGAGGTCTTTAACTGATTATCTTTATCATATATACTAGGTATATATGTTGGCGTGTGTTCCCCTGCTGTCAGCAAAGCCAACAATCTACCATTCTTCTCTCCTATCTCAAACCAACTTCGGCTCATGACTTTCCCTCTCTCCCTGCTATTTCTCTAAAATGCAATTTTAATTCCCTTCTGGCTTGTCTAAGCTCTTGGACAGTATCCACACAAGGGGATGTGGCATGTGCTGCCGCACATCTCTCCTCCTTATCCTGAAGCTGCTGACTAAGTTTGTTTTGTGCCCTCCTAACCATCTTAATACCTGAAATATATTCTCCTCTTACTACAGCTTTAAAGGAGTCCCATACCATCTGTGGTGACGATGTACCTGCGTTCAAATCCCGGAACTCCTCTATACACCTATTTACTATCTGTTTTACCTCTTCGTTTTTTACCCATTTTGAGTCCAGACGCCAAGATTTAATACTTATTCTTTCCCGGGTAGATAGCACCAACCATAATGGTGAATGATCTGAAATTCCACCCGCTAGATATTCCACCTCCCCGACTAATGGCAAAAGATCTTGACTGCCAAAGACTAGGTCAATACGAGAGGAGGAATGGAAAACATGAGATAAATATGAATATTGTTTCTTAGTTGGATGTTTCCATCTCCAAATCTCTTTAAGGCCTACCGCTTCAGCCCAATTAACCAATTCTAGCTTTGGGGATCTTGTTGGATTCGTCGTATCCAGAGAATAATCTAATACACAATTGAAATCCCCCAAGATCAACACCTTTGCTGGCAGAAAAGAAACAAACTTATCCATTAAAGAATATAGGACATCGACCTTAAATGGAGGTGGAACGTAAACGCCTATTAAAATTATCCTTAAGGAGAGCCATTCCATAATCACGCCCACATATCGCCCCAGGGTGTCCGAAAAGACATGAAGTATAGTACATGAGATATTTTTATGTATTAAAATCGCCACACCCCTGGCATATGTTGAGAAGGTAGAATGAAAGGAAAACTGCATCCACTGTTTTTTCATAGATACTACTGCTTTCCCCATAAGGTGGGTCTCCTGTAAGATAACTATACTAGGACTATGGTGCTCAATATATTTCAGGACAGTGGCTCTCTTTATTTTTGAATTTAATCCCCTAACATTCCAGGACATTAGTTTCAATGAGCTCATCATCGATACGGTTCAACCATTGAAAGCACATATCCATTACTTTTCCAATATTTATTTATAATAAGGATTAAGCCCGAACTTAGAATATCCTGCCATAATAAACTCCGTAGACTCCAATAATTTGAAAATATATAGAGGAGGGAGAGAGGGGGAAAAAAAAAACACAACAACCCCCCCCACCCCCCCCACCCCCCCAAACCCCTGAAAATAACACCCCCCCCCACACCAAAAAAAAACCAAAAAAAAAAAACCCAAAAACCCATTCTGAACGCAGAGGGGTAAGTGAGCTGCGTTCTATCTGCGAGAATAATGAAAGATACCCTCCGGCTTCCACATAATCTATCCACATATTTCTCCAGGTAGTTCTAGATGGCGGCCCTCCCAAAAAAAAAAAAAAAAAAAAGGGGAGGAGAAGCAGGGAAAGCCCGCCATTATGTTCACAAAATTATTACTTCAACTGGAGAGAATCTAACCAGTTTGAAACTTGTACTGGTTCTGTAAAAAATTGCATTGTCCGCTGAAATGACACCCTTACCTTTGCCGGATAGAACATAACGTATGTACACCCTTTTTCTCTTAGCCTTTTTTTAACCTCTTGAAAGGAACGCCGCCGTCTCTGAATTTCAGGGGAAAAATCTGGGAAAAAACCCACCTCAGCCCCTTCATATTTAAGATCTTGGGCTTTCCTTGCTAATGTTAACATCATATCTCTGTCTCTATAATTCAGAAAACTAACCAAAAAGGGACGTGGTGGATATCCCGCCCTCTTTGGTCCTGATGGTACCCGATGTGCTCTACCTACAATATATGCATTAGATACTTCCTCTGTTTTGAGAACAGTTTTAAATTTTTTTTCTGCAAAGAAAGCCGGTTGTTCTCCTTCTACTCCTTCCAGTAAGCCTACCACCCGAATATTGGTCCTACGTAGGCGATTTTCTGCGTCTTCTGAGCGTTCTACAAGTGCTTTAACTTGATGTTGTAATTCTAATATCGCTTGAGATGAACCCCTTCCCTCATCCTCCACCACTGCTATTCTGGTTTCAGCCTCAGTAACTCGAATCCTAAATTTATCCATTTCTGTTCTAATCAAAGCGCACTCCGCAGCTAGAGTATCGATACGATTCATAACGGATATCTTACTATACGCTATAGCAGCCAGAATAACTTCTATCGTAGCTGTATGCACCCGTTCAGTAGGAGATGTGCCTGCAAGTGATGCATTGCATAGATCTATATCCAAATCTACTACAGCATTAACAGTCCCTGATGTATCATTAAACGGGTTCATTGTCGAGCTAGTTGTAGATTTCCAAGTAGGTGTAACCATAACACTGGAGGTTGTTGTAGCAGGTTGGATATTCGTTTGTTTAGTAGTAATTGCTGCTTTCCTACCCAAAGTCTCTGCAGGCGCCTCCATCGCCTCCATCTCCATTCCGTGTTGTTTTAACAATTCTGTCAATCCTTTAAAAAAAGTAGCTGGACAGGAGGTGGGTGGGTAATTATTTGTGGGAATTGTGCCTGCCGGAGAGCCCAGAGGTATAGGAGGAGGCTGCCTCTTTGCCTGTCGTCTGGTAGGCATATAACTTCAGGAGTAGTTCAATTAAGTAAGTCAATAATCAATTATCAATAATACGCCCTCGTACACAGGTCCCACAGCCCCCACCACTTCACAGTTTCTTACCATTCACCATTTGCAATTAACACTGCACATATGTACCTTTATATATTCTCGCTGCGTTTTTCCTCGTATTTTCTTTGTTTTTTCCTTTACTTCCCCTTACTTCTTAATTTCAAATCGTCACCACCTCGCCACCTAACCTATTTAGTAAGGACAATAAAAGGATAACAGATACCCAATAGATACCCAATAACAGCCACTGTGCAGCCTCCGCACCGCCTATGTACAACCACCATGCAACCCGCAAAAAAAAAAAAAAAAAAGGAGAAACCCCTCAAACAGCAGGTGCCAGCCGTTATACCAAACTTCCACCAAAACCGCTATCGGCCTCAAAAAAGCCTCAGAGGAACCTTCATATAGGTCCAACCAGGCATCCAACCAGGCATCCTGGCATTAACCGCCCGGAGATAGCAATATAAGCAATAAGCCAATAGGTCAACAGCAATATAACTTACGGACCCACGGCCACGGACGCAAATTCACGGATGATGGTTCACAGTCACTCACATGCAGCCAGCGGCTAGTTGGCAGTTCACAGGCTGATCGCAATGATTCAGAGTGGCTTCAGTGACTTCAAGTGGCTTAGGCGGCTTCTCCAGCGGTTCGCGCTTGCTCCCATGCGGCTCCAGGCAGATCTTAAGCGGTTCCTAGGCGGCTCAGGCGGCTCAAGCGGCTCAGGCGGCTCTCCAGCGGCTCTCTGGCAGCCTGCAGCGGCTCGCAGTTCGCAAGCGGCTCCGATATTGTGATGTTACAGCACGCTCGAACGTCCGCCCATCTGTCCGCTTACCCAACCGCTCTACCCGTCCACTCAACCAGCGGCTCCGAGGAGGGAAGGAGGAATGGGGGGAGGACTGAGCAGAGACAGGTCTGTGGCTACACTGTGGTCTCAGTAACCGTAACCGTAATAGCGGCAATAGCGGGAATAGCAGCAAGGAATAGCAGCAACAGCAGCAATAGTAGTCAGAAATCACGCAGGTTAAGGATTAAGGATCAGGGCACAGTTGAAGCAGAGCTGAGCATAGCGTGGCTGGTGTACAGCTAGAGCAGTTAGAGCAATCAGTTAGAGCAATCAGAGCATGATACAAGGAAGCCAGAGCTAAGGCTCTCACACTCCCGCAGCTCTCACACGGACATCCGATCACATCAGCTTTTTATAGCATTTTCACCCTAGGCACAACAACTTACCGTGGTACGCCAACGTGGTGTGAATGGTGGTAGATGTTCCCTGGCGTCTTCCACTGTGCGAAGATCTGTTGTCTCAGGGACCCATCTTGCACCCTGCTTTACCCTCGCTGGCTTTGACGGCTTGGCTATTGAGTCCCAGGTGTTGAGGGATAGGGGTGTCACTGACTCCGTGATCCCTACCATGCTTAAAGCGCGCAAGTGTACTTTGCGGAAGATTTATCATCGCACCTGGAAGGCTTATATTGCCTGGTGTGAGGCGGGGGGTTGGAACCAAGGTCCTGGGGTTGGAACCAAGGTCCTGGCTTTTTTGCAGCAGGGCCTGGATAAAAAATTGGCTTTGAGTACTCTCAAGGGTCAGATTTCGGCTCTGGCGATTCTGTTTCAAGGTGTGTGCCATGTGGCTGCTCAGGTACGGTCGCCTTTGGCGCCGTGGGATTTGAATTTGGTGCTTTCTGTGCTGCGGAAACCGCCTTATGAGAAGATCAGGGATATTCCCTTACAATTGCTGTCACAGAAAGTGGCTTTCTTGGGGGCCATCACATCCGCTAGGCGGGTGTCTGAGTTGGCAGCGTTGTCATGCAAGTCTCCTTACCTAGTCCTTCATAAGGACAAGGCGGTCTTGCGCCCGTCTCCTTCGTTGCTACCGAAGGTGGTCTCTTCTTTTCACATTAATGAAGATATTGTTCTTCCTTCATTATGTCCCCACCCAACGCATCCCAAGGAATTTGAGTTGCATTCCTTGGATGTCGAGAGGGCTTTGCGGGTGTACTTGGCATCTACAGCTTCCTTTCGGAAGTCTGATGCGTTGTTTGTGCTGTCGGATGGTCCGCCTCGTTGGCTACTGTTTCCCGTTGGATCAGAGAGACCGTGACCCATGCGTGTACTGTTTGGGGCAAAGTACCCCCTTTTCCACTCACGGCTCATTCCACCAGGGCAGTTAGCACTTCCTGGGCTTTCTGACACCAGGCCTCGGTGTCCCAGGTGTGCAAGGTGGCCACTTGAGCCTCGGTGCACACGTTTACTAAGTTTTACAAAGTTGATGTGTCAGCATCTGCGGATGCTGCTTTTGGCCATAAAGTTTTACAGGCGGCAGTGTAGGCGCGGCTGGCTCCTCCTGAGAGGATTCTGTAGGGTACAGTTGTTGTCGTTGCCCACCCCTCTTGACTGACACAGCTTTGGGACATCCCCACTTGTCTAATGAAGGGCTGCGTCTGTCAGTGAACGTAAGAGAAAAGGGGATTTTATTAAAACTTACCGTAAAATCCTTTTCTCTGAGTTCACTGACAGACGCAGCACCCATCCCTCTATGTTGCGTTTGTATGGCTTGTTAGGAACTGATATGCTGAGCAGAGCAGGGGGGTTATATGGGAGAGAGAGAGAGGATGGCCCCCTGGGAGGAGCCAGCTTGCTTTCTTTCTATTTGCCTAGACAACTCCTGGTAGGATGTGCATATAACCCACTTGTCTAATGAAGGGCTGCATCTGTCAGTGAACTCAGAGAAAAGGATTTTACGGTAAGTTTTAATAAAATCCCTTTTTTTTATGCTCTGTGATGCTTGACTTGACCCTGCTCTGTTTATAGAATACACTCCTGCTTGATATTTTAAAGTGGCCTCACACTTTACTGTCGTCAATGGGTCACAATGAAAGAGTGTCACTCAGTAAATTCCAAATTGCCCAGAGAAGGGCCGCTAGAAAGGAAGAGAACTCCCTAGACTTCTGAGATCCCAGGGCTTTTACTGGTGACAATAAAGCCATTCTATGACACTTCTGGACTAGCAGTTCTGTACTGCTCATTAAGATATGATGATATCTTCCATGTTATACAACCAGTGCTCTTGAAGGGGAATTGAACTCAAAAAGAGAATCCGTATTATGTTATAGGAAACATTTAGAAATGTTAACTGGGCCTAAGCAGTATCCCGAAAATGACCAAAATTGTCTAGAGTTCTTCCTAAAAAATTGGAGAGCATTTCTTTGTATGTGAGTGTACCTAGGTACTACTGTGCCTTCAGCTTAATAGCTGTGTATCTACAGCATGAGATTTCAGGCACTGCTGCCTCTGACTCCTAAGCAGATTTGGAGTGAGATTTGGTAGTTTCACTGCTGTGCTGGTTATGTTCTCTTTGCTGGAGTCTCTGCCCCTACCAAGATGAAGCCCCCACACAGATACATACTATAGAAAATGGCTTGGTAAGTCAGTAAAGGAAAACATTGGTTGCAGGGAGACTACTGGTAATACCATTGAGGAGACATTTTCCTCTTCCTCCTGTTCTAGCCCTAAGCAGATAATATGCACTGCACATTAAACTAACATGCTTTGGTATGATGTCTTACTAAGCACTCTGCTTACAGATGCATTCCCGAACCATCTCAAATTAACCAGTTCAACTAAACATCCAGTAGCAAATCACATGTTGGTATTGCCACAACCCACCCACTAATAATTACTATATTGCATTATTCTTCACTTAGCACAGGGATGACATATCATGTGCACCAGGGTGAAAGCATCTAACCATACTCCTTATCAAACCTTTACTGGTTCAGATGAACATGTTAGGTGTTACATGTTCAGGTAGGCGGGGGTTAGGTTTCAGGAAGATTTTTTGCTTAAATTATGCTTTATTAGTGAAACTTGGTGTGTTGCTATATTTGATATTTTAGTGATTTTTATAGCAAAAATATAAGATTGATGCATTTTAGTTACATGTTTTGTCTTTCGTAGCTAGGCTTCCCCATTCATATGTTAATGAATTTGTTGGACTGGTTCATGTGCGCAGGACAAAAAGTGATGCTAAAAGAAGTAGGGGGAGGGAGAAGAGGCCTTGAACACAGCCATGTGTGTCTGAGGACACAAATAAACTGGAAGTTTTGCAGGAGAAGCAAAAAGCAGTCTGGAGAGATCCAGGATAAAATGAAGAAAACTCCATCACCAGGAAGAACCAAGTTGAATAACTGTTTAGTGTAAGCCTAACACATACAGTTGTGCTCATAAGTTTTCATACCCTGGCAGAATTTATGATGTCTTGGTCATTTTTCAGAGAATATGAATGATAACACAAAAACATTGGCTGAAGCCATTTATTATCTCAACTGTGTTGACTCTTTAAATCATAATGACAACAGAAACTACCCAAATTACCCTGATCAAAAGTTTACATACCCTGGTGATTTTGGCCTGATAACATGCACACAAGGTGACACAATGGGGTTTGAATGGCTATTAAAGGTAACCATCCTCATCTGTGATCTGTTTGCTTGTAATGAGTGTGTGTGTGTGTGTGTATAAAAGGTCTATGAGTTTCTGGACTCCTGACAGACCCTTGCATCTTTCATCCAGTGCTGCACTGATGTTTCTGGATTCTGAGTCATGGGGAAAGCAAAAGAATTGTCAAAGGATCTGCGGGGAAAAGTTAGTTGAACTGTATAAAACAGTAAAGGGATATAAAAAGATATCCAATGAATTGAGAATGCCAATCAGCAGTGTTCAAACTCTAATCAAGAGTTAAAAAATTAGGGGTTCTGTTGAAACCAAACCACAGTCAGGTAGAACAACTAAAATTTCAGCCAAAACTGCCAAGAAAACTTTTCGGGATGCAAAGAAAAACCCACAAATAACTTCAGGACTCTGAAAACATGTGGTGTGGCTGTTTCAAGATACAATAAGGAGGCACTTGAAGAAAGATGGGCTGCATGGTCGAGTCGCCAGAAAAAAGCCATTACTACGCAAATGCTACAAAGAATCCCGCTTACAATACGCCAAACAGTCATTTGGAGTGATGAGACCAAAATTGAGCTTTTTGGCCACAGCCAGAAAAAAGCCATTACTACGCAAATGCTACAAAGAATCCCGCTTACAATACGCCAAACAGTCATTTGGAGTGATGAGACCAAAATTGAGCTTTTTCGCCACAGCCATAAATGTTACATTTGAAGAGGAGTCAACAAGGCCTGTGGAACATGAAATTTGGTCATAATTGATGGCAAGATGAATGCAGTATGTTATCAAAAAATACTGGAGGAACATTTGCATTCATCAGCCAGGAAGCTGCGCATGGGACGTACTTGGACATTCCAACATGACAATGATCCAAAACACAAGGGCAAGTCGACCTGTCATTGGCTACAGCAGAATAAAGTGAAGGTTCTGGAGTGGCCATCTCAGTCTCCTGACCTCAATATCATTGAGCCACTCTGGGGAGATCTCAAACATGCATTTTTTTGCCAAGAGGAATGGGCAGCTTTATCATCTGAGAATATAAAGAACCTCATCCACAAATACCACAAAAGACTTCAAGCTGTCATTGATGTTAAAGGGGGTAATAGACAGTATTAAGAACTGGGGTATGTAAACTTTTGATCAGGGCCATTTGGGTAGTGTCTGTTGTCATTATGATTTAAAAAGAGTAAACACAGTTGATTGATAATGAATGGCTTCAGCCAAACACTAACCACGAGTGAAAGAAATGTTTTTGTGTTCTCATTCATATTCTCTGAAAAATGGTCAAGAAATCATAAATTCTGCCAGGGTATGTAAACTTATGAGCACAACTGTATATTGTACATACTTATTTGTTAGCAAGGACAGATAGCATGTGCATGCTTTAGGAAACTTTTGTAATACTTTGTATGTCATTGTAGCGCCCCCATAATATAGGTGCTTTTACTTTGTAGATTTTTGGTAGTCTAGTCAGGCCTGACTGTAAGTGCAGGCCTGAATGTTTTGATCTGGGCTAGGGGAGTGGCTCAAGGGAGGGGCTGGAGATGGAAGGAAGGAACATCCCTTGGAGATTCCTCCCCCTCTGAACTGAGAAAGTTCTGGAAACGGGGTTGTAGGAGGAGGTGTCACTTCCTGATGTATGACAAGGAGCCCTGACCAATTCAGCATCTGGATTGGCAGGGGGCAGGCCTCCTTAAATACGGCGATCTGCCAGCAGCTGTCAGGAGAGTTCGGGTGGAAGAGATGAAGATGTAGCTGTAACCGGAGCTGGGGATCAGGCCTCGCCCGGGAGGGGAGCCCCCCAGTCTGGGGGGGGGGGGTGAACCTGAGGCCTGGGGCTTGGGTGCAGCCAGGAGCGGGAGTCAGCTCCTGGAGTGGCACAGGAAAAGCAGGAGAGCAGCTGAGGTTTTTTGGAAGGAGACTCTTTAACCACTTGCCGACCGCCCGCCACAGCGTGTATATGGAAGCTGTGATCACTCCCCTCCCCTTGCCAGCCCAGCCCCCATACAGTTAGAACACACCAAGGGAACACAGTTAACCCTTAGAGTGCCTCCTCCAGGTTAACCCCTTCACTGCCAGTGGCATTTACACAGTAATCAGTGCATTTTTATAGCACTGATCGCTGTATAAATGCCAATGGTCCCAAAAAAGTGTCAAAATGGTCCGACATGTCCGCTGCAATATCGCAGTACCGCTAAAAATCCCAGATCGCCGCCATTACTAGTAAAAAATAAAAAAAATATAAAAACCCCAGAAATTAATTCTCATAATTCGTAAACGCGGCAACTTTTGCGCAAACCAATCAATAAATGCTGATTGTGATTTTTTTGTAGCAAAAATATGAGGAAGAATATAAATCGGCCAAAACCGATGAAAAAAAATGTATTTTTATATTTTTTTTTGGATTTGTATTTTAGCAAAAAGAAAAATTGTTTTTTTTGGCAAAATTGTCGCTCTTTTTTTGTTTATAGCGGCGATCAGAAATGATGCAGAGGTGATCAAATACCACCAAAAGAAAGCTCTATTTGTGGGAAAAAAGGATGCAAATTTTGTTTGGGTACAACGTCGCACGACCGTGCAATTGTCAGTTAAAGTGACACAGTGCCGAATCTGATCCTAAAGTGTGAAATCCTTCCGGGGCTGAAGTGGTTAAAGAATCCACAATAAAGTCGGTGAGTGGCGGCCCCTGGGAGTTGGATGAGACGTCTGAGACAGTCTCAGAGGAGAGAGAGCAGTCTGTAGAAGTCGGAATACGAGCCAACCAAGGGGAAGGAGAGCCATTAGACCGCAGGACAGGCCAGATGGGTCTGGAAGATGCATGGGCTGGGAGTAGTAGTTCATCCAAGGCCCAGCTAGCAGCAACATACTTAGCTTCACAACAGAGGGTCCATGGTTTAGGGAAGGAAACCTGCGATTCTTACCCACAAAGGGGGGTTCTGAGGCCCTGCTGGTGGCTGCAGCAGGCCTCACCATGTGCTAGCTGTGGTGAAGAGGAGGTGTCATGGAGGTCTGATGAATTTCCTTTTGGACCAGGGAACAAGTGTAAAGGTCAGCCCAGGGGCGTAACAATAGGGGTTGCAGGGGTTGCCTTTGCAACCAGGCCCCATGGTCCAGGGGGCCCGTGTGCCTCCCTTGTACACCTGAATAGGAGGGATGGCGGGGTGCTATTTAGAGGACCCAATCTCCTCCATTTTCCTCTATCCAGTTTACTTGTCTTCTGCTGTTCCCAGTGTCCCTGTGTGCTTCCCTGGTCTCCCCCACAGAGCTGCTGTCTTCCTCCTCTTCTCTCCTGCCAGCTGCTGTAGAAGATGTGTCATGATGGAGAGATGGGAATGGGTCAGTAAATTTGTCATTTACCGGCTCCTTCCTTTTCTGAATGGACAGAGTCAGTGATTGGTACCAACTGGTTCGTTCATAACTGTAGCATAGTAAACTGTTTTACTATACTTCCGTTTCTGAATGAATGGGAGGTTTGGTGCACAGCTATTCCTGTCCATTCATTCTGTGCAGCTGAGGCTACACAGATGGAAATTGAGAGCTGAGGTTTGTTTAGACCCCTGATATCTCATCAAAGCCCCCCCAACAGAGCTAAAAAAAAAAAAAATTGTAAAAATAAAATTGTAAAAGAAATAAAATGAAATGTTAAAAAAAAATTTTTTAATTA
Source organism: Glandirana rugosa (assembly GCA_018402905.1). Taxonomy (NCBI): domain Eukaryota; kingdom Metazoa; phylum Chordata; class Amphibia; order Anura; family Ranidae; genus Glandirana; species Glandirana rugosa. The sequence continues at coordinate 849,618 of BLSH010049875.1, forward strand.
AAATAAAAATGAAAAACTACTGACAATAGTGAGGGAACTATCAGGGTTGCAATTGTGACCAGGCCCTGGCATTTCACCACCATGGGAAGGCCCTAAGATGGCAGAAAGGGCGCCCGCTGCAGAACTTGTGAAAGGGCCCAGCTGCAGTACTGTAATAAAGGGACTCGCCATGGGAGTAAAGGGCCCCAGGATCAGTGGGAAGAGGGAAGGGCCCTGGCCAGGGGGCCCTTCATAAGTTCTTGCACCAGGGCCCTGAAGGTTCTAGTTACGCCTCTGGGTCAGCCAATAGTGTGCTGGATAGAGGAAAGGAGAAGAGTAAAGGTCAGCAAGTAGTGTGCTGGAGGAGAAGTGTTTATAACGGAGGTGTATATAGTAAAGTCCCATGTTCAATTACTGGACATCCCACAGTCATCCCTAATCCCTATCCAAGTTCAACCCCTAAATAAAACAACAAAACAAAGTACCAGCCTGTTCAGTGACTCCGGGTGTGTGGAATTTGTGTGATTGAGGGTAGCTGGCAGGTGGACCACAGCTATCAGCCACTCTTGAAGGAGTACATGGCTACATCATTAATTATTTCTCCTACAATTAGATATACAGTATTTTGGATAGTAAAGTACTTTCATGCACTACAAATGTTTTATAGTTTCCATCATGCTACTACTGCAAAGAACCTTAAAGACACAAAGCAAAATACTTGGGGTGGCTGCATATTCACATTAGTTCCTTAACTAGGAGGATTGCACCTGCCTTCCAAATATGCCAAAAATTACTACACAGGTTTAAAAAATATTATCAACATGTCTTCACTTTGTCCTCCAATGTCATGCTCATCTGGAGCAAGTAGCTAAATGAACAGATAGCAGTATGATTCTATCTGCCCATTAAAAATATGACAGATTACAAAATTTTCACCTCTCTGCAAAGTGCTGATGAGATGTGTCACTTTTCACGACATGGATTTTACTAAGAATTTATTCCAGTCACAGCTTTGAGCTCTGAATTTTCTTGGAGTTGATTTGGCACCAGGCCCACTTCTCTTAGGGGAATTAATTGTCAATTAACCTTGTCAACTTTCCAGAAACAGCTCAAAGGGAACAGCCCCTACAGCTTCAGAGGCTGCGGAAAGAACTTGGGCGATATTTTGACAGAGAGACGCAAGATATCTCTTATCTGCAAAGAGCAAATAGTGCAGACTTATAATAACTTTCTTCAAATGATCTTTGTTGCAGAGGTAACTGGCATTTGAATTTTTGGTTTGAAAGCTACAGACAGCTGTATTAGCCGCCTTCTTCGCCCCAAAACGAGCTAAGTCAGCAGGCATATGCCATTGTTAGTCTGCGATTTGGTGGCTCTTTTGGAGTTGAAAGAATATGAATTAAAGCCGAATTCCAGGCAAATTAAAAAAAAAAAAAAAACTAAAAATGAATGCAGTTATGTTTCCAACAAATGTGTGTGTGTGGGTTAAAGTGGAAGGAAAGTCAAGTCCTAACTAAACTTAAAGTGGTTCTAAAGGCACTACAATCAGTTTAACCTACAGGTAAGCCTATAATAAGTCTTACCTGTAGGTACCCTCCATATCTCATAAACCTGCACGGTCCAGGAGATATGCAGTGTTCTGCATGTGCCGACGTTATTTTGGCACATGCGCAGTGAAGAAACGGCCTCCGTGCTGTTTCTCCACTGAGACCGTGCCGTGACTGGCGGCTGCCGCGCGCATGCGGCTCCAGCCAATCACAGCTCCGGAGTCCGGGGCACCCGGAAGGAAGAGACACAGGCATGGACGCGGCCTGGAGCGAGGACTGGATTTCTCTGCTGGTAAGTGGCACATAATGGACTAGTATGTGATGCATACTAGTCCATTATGCTTTTACATTGCAGGCACTATGCAGGAACTGAAGAGGAAGTAAAACCCATCAGGGTTTACTTCCTCTTTAAATCTACTCCCACCACCATTCTAAGCATATTCTATCAACCCTGTAAAAGGAAAGATGTCTATACTTACCTATTGCATAGCTCCCAACTGTCCCTGATTTCGAGGGACTGTCCCTGATTTCGAGGGGCTGTCCCTGATTTGGAACATTGTCCCTCTGTTCCTCATTGCTCTTCATTTGTCCCTCATTTTGGTCTGATACATATACCTATATATAAAATGCACTATTTATCTATCAAAAAGTGTTTTATAATGCTAAACCTTTCATCCAATTTCTAAATTGCTGCATTTATACATTTAGAAAGATAATATAAAAGAACAGCAGTGGTAAAGAAAAGCACTTGTGGGTTTAACTAATATTTGTTTTTTTGTATAATTCTCCTTTAAGGGGGCGTGGCAGCAGTTGTGTCCTATGCCTATGTACTTTTGCTAATAGGTGTCCCTCATTCCCATCTCAGAAATAAGAAGTCAGGGTAAATGTCCCCAGTCAGTACCCTTACTAAGGGATGTAAATTGGACTGTCACGACACCAAACATGTATACACAGTAACACTGGAATTTAGTTAAAAAATAATATACAAATTTTATTATGAGTACATAGTAAAAACAGGTAGTAGTGGTCATATAAGAATCATACAACATTCATGGCACCTATAGCACATCATACCCCCCACATAACGAGCAGGGAGGTATGCTATTGTGAAGTTGCTATGGTCTGGTCACATGATATGTCCAGTGCCAGCTTCAGTGAAGAGAGATTACCAACAATGGCTGCAGAGCCTGGATGATGATGTCACCCATAGGCTTACTATGGGGCAGGCATCTGTTGCTGGCTGTCCTTCCTTTACACTGAAACCGCTACTGGAAGCTAGTCATGTGACTGGACCGGTGCAACTTCTGAATAGGTAAGTATATGCATTTCTCCTTTTACAAATAATCAGTGGCGGCCCGTAATGCAGGGCGCAGGGGCGCCGCCCCCCTATCCAATCATCCGGCCCCCTAATCTACATGCGGGGTGCCAGACACATGGATTCCATTGGGTTTTTTTTTTAAGCACATGATTATAGACTGAGGCTCTAATTGGCTTAAAAAAGGGTGGGCTCGGGGCGCAGAGGCCCTGAAATTTCAGGAAAGAGCAAATACCCCCCAAATGACCCCTTTTCGAAAAGTAGACATTCCGAGGTATTTAGTAAGAGGCATGGCAAGGTTTTTGAATTTTTTTTCCACAATTCTTGGGAAAATTAATAATTTTCTTTTTTTTACACAAAATTGTCATAACAACAAGTTATTTCTCACACACAGCATATGCATACTTCCAATTATACCCCAAAATATATTCTGCTACTCATCCTGAGTATGGTGATACCACATGTGTGAGACTTTTACACAGCCTGGCCACATAGAGAGGTCCAACATGCAGGGAGCACCGTCAAGCATTCTAGGAGCATAAATTACACATAAAATTTCCTAACGACCTATTACACTTTTGAAGGCCCTGGAGCACCAGCACAGTGGAATTACCCACAAAATGACCCCATTTTGGAAAGAAAACACCCCAACGTATATTCTATGAGGCATTATGAGTCTTTTGAATGGTTAATTTTTTTCCATAAGTCTTTGAAAAACGCGGAAAGAAAATGAAAACGCTTTTATTTTTACGCAAAGTGGTCAATTTATAAGATATTTCTAACACTTAGCATGTACATAGCAAAGTTACTCCCCAAAATACGTTCTGCTACTCATCCTGAGTATGGCGATACCACATTGGTGAGACCTTTACACAGCCTGGCCACATAGAGAGGTTCAACATGGAGCACTGTCAGGCATTCTAGGAGCATAAATTACACATAACATTTCCTAACGACCTATTACACTTTTGAAGACCCTGGAGAACCAGAAAAGTGGAATTACAAACAAAATGACCCCATTTTGGAAAGCAAACACCCCAACGTATAATCTATGAGGCATTATCAGCCTCTGTACGGTTCATTTTTTTCCACAAGTTTTCGTAAAACGTAGAAAGAAAATGAAAACGTATTTTTTTTTACACAAAGTTGTCAATTTATAAGATATTTCTAACACATGAGTGTACATAGCAAAAGTTACCCCCCAAAATACATTCTGCTACTCGTCCTGAGTATGGCGATAAAACATGTGTGAGACTTTTACACAGCCTGCCCGCATTGACAGGTAGTACCTTCGGGCATTCTAGGAGCATAAATTACACATCTAATTTCATTCCTACATATCACACTGTTGAAGGTTCTGGTTAATTAGGTTAATTGCCCACAAAATGACCCCCTTTCGAAAAACAAGCACCCCAAGGTATATTCTGTGAGGCACAGGCTGCAGATAGGTACTCGGATACTCTGATGGGTTGGAGACAGGTGCTCGGGTAGTCCGATGGGCTGCAGATAGGTACTCGGGCACTCTGATGGGCTGCAGACAGGTGCTCGGGTAATCTAATGGGCTGCAGATAGGTACTTGGGTACTCTGATGGGCTGTGGATAGGTACTTGGGCACTCTCATGGGCTGGTGACAGGTACTCGGGTACTCAGATGGGCTGGTGACAGGTAATTGGGTACTCAGATGGGTTGGTGACAGGTACGCGGGTGCTCAGATGAGCTGGTGACAGGTACTCGGGTACTCAGATGCGTTGGTGACAGGTACTCGGGTGCTCAGATGGGCTGGTGACAGCTACTCGAGTACTCAGTAAAAGTCTCACACATGTGGTATCGCCATACTCAGGACGAGTAACAGAATGTATTTTGGGGGGTAAATTTTGCTATGTGCATGCTATGTACTGGTGACAGGTACTCGAGTACATGCTGTGTGGCTGGTGACAGGTATTCGTGTACTTAGATGGGCTGGTGACAGGTACTCGGGTACTCAATACAAGCTTCAAACATGTGGTATTGCCATATTCGGGATGAGTAGCAGACTGTATTTTGGGGGGTAATCTTTGCTATGCACATGCTATGTATTAGAAATATATAAGCTGACAATTTTGTGTAAAAAAAAATGTTTTCATTATCGGATACACGGGTACTCTGATGGGCTGGTGACAGGTACTCGGGTGCTCTGATGGGCTGGTGACAGGTACTTGGGTACTTTGATGGGCTGGTGACAGATACTCAGATGGGCTGGTGGCAGGTACTCAGACGGGCTGGTGACAGGTACTCAGATGGGCTGGTGACAGGTACTCAGGTACTCAGATGAGCTGGTGACAGGTATTCAGGTACTCAGATGGGCTGGTGACAGGTACTTGGGTACGCTGATGGTCTGGTGACAGGTACTAGGGTACTCTGATGGGCTGGGGACAGGTACTCGGGTACTCTGATGGGCTGGTGACAGGTACTCGGGTACTTTGATGGGCTGGTGACGGGTACTCGGGTAGTTTGATGGGCTGGTGACAGGTACTCGGGTACTTTGATGGGCTGGTGAGAGGTACTCAGATACTCAGATGGGCTGGTGACAGGTACTCAAGTACTCTGATGGGCTGGTGACAGGTACTCGGGTACTCAGATGGGCTGGTGACAGGTACTCAGGTACTCATATGGGCTGGTGACAGGTACTCGGGTACTTTGATGGGCTGGTGACAAGTACTCAGGTACTCTGATGGGCTGTGACAGGTACTCGGTACTCTGATGGGCTGTGACAGGTACTCGGGTACTCTGATGGGCTGTGACAGGTAGTTGGGTACTTTAATGGGCTGGTGATAGGTACTTGGGTACTCTGAGGGGCTGTGACAGGTGCTCGGGTACTCTGATGGGCAGGTTACAGGTATTTTGATGGGCTGTGACAAGTACTCTGATGGCGGTGGTGACAGGTCCTCTTTATTACTGGGGGGGCAATCAGTGTGCTTAGTGTGAACTGAAAGCGGTAACAAGCTGTTACGGCAATCTCCTCCTCAGACACGATCAGTTCGTTACCACGTTTTGTTGACATTCTGTGACCAGCCCTGTTTACTTTAATGACAGGTCACCTGCGGACGCAACTATTTGTAGCTCTGTGCACAGCCCATGATCAGCGAAGGTAATCTCTGACTTTGAAGAGAGGCGTGGATACTTGTGGCTGCTGGTGACCTGTCATTATAGTGATTAGGGCCGATGGCTTCACCTAGCCCCTGAGAGCCACAAAAGAAATTTCTGATTCTTGCCACTACAATTTGTTCTGGCCCTAATCACCAGTGTGAATGTAGCATTAAGCCTGGTACACACTATGAGTTTTGCTGGGTTGAGCGAAAAAAAACTGACAGCTTTGGTCAGGGCCACTGTACTCACTATGCAAAGTTAGTCCACCGATCCCCCCCTGAGCTGTTGTGTTCTTGAATATTCGCTGTTGTAACACTGATCCTCCTCCCGGCCAGGAAACGGGTTTTGACACCCGTCACCTGATTGGCTGAAAGGACAGGTGATCCTATTGGACGCCTAGGAGGAGGGGAGGAGCCTCACGCTGTAAGCCCCAGTGTTCAAGAGGACACGAAGCCGCTGCCCACTACCCGCCTAGATGGGGTAAATGCTGGACTGACCAGCAAACAGCGAGGGAGAGGTGCTGCCCCCTCCCCACCCCCCCCAAAAAAAAACACCAGCTGCCACTCCTAAAATATGTTCAAAAAATTTCCAGTTGGTTAATGAGACCAACTGGACATTGACCAACACTAACCTTTCAAGTTAAATATAGACTGAAAGATTGTTGAAATTACTATGGCCCCTGATAGCCTGAGCTTTCAAAAAAATGCAGAATAATCAAATGGGATTGACTGTTCACTACAATTTGAATAAACAGTTTTTGACCAATTTAATAAAATTGTCAAGTAACTGATTAGTAATTATATATATACATGTCTGTGGTATTAAAGTTGAACTATGACCTCCCACTAAAAAAATGATGTGCTACATAATGGTAAGTGCTGACAATTTCCCCTTGGTCACCCTGGGCTGACAACGCTACAGTGCTCCTAAATTCAAAGCGTCGTTGCCACCCTCATGTTAGCTGTCCTTACATGTACTACGGTGGGATGAGAAGACATTAACCTCATGCAGCCCATGTAATGTACATGTACGTTTGTAAAGAGGATAGGCTTTACTGCCCACATGATGCACATATGCAACTATGGACAGCAGAGATTTTTGTTCTGTGAGCATGATCGCTGCTTGCTCCCAGCAGAGAGACATTATCAAAGACAGCTTTCAGTCTGTACTAATGATCAGGAACTGGTTAAACCAACTGCGGATCATGTGATCACTGTGACAGCCACATTGGTCACATGACAAAGCAGAGCTTCCTGCCCCCTGAGTGTACGAAATCAGTTAGACCCCTTTCACATGGATTTTCAGGCAGACCTGATTGCAGCCTCCATTCACTCCTATGGGGCAGCGGATGTCCGCTGACACCCTCTGCTATCCAATCCTGTCTGTGAAATCCAGACAAATGGTGACCCCATTTTCCATTTGTCTTTCAAATTGTATGAGATTGAATAAAACGGACAGGCGGTCCATTTTCATCTGATCTGCGCATAGAAGAGAGCGGGCTCTGACAGGTCCGACCCAGCACAGTGAGCAGAGATGGAGCTGTCATCCGCTTGCTCAACAGTGGATCAATCCCCCGCTGACCAAGCGGACAAGCCCACGTGAAAGGACCCTTAAGAGTTTGCTAGGGTAGATGGGAAGGGGTTAAACAGGACATGACCATCAGCAATGTCACTGCTAAAATGAAAGCCTGTAGCATGTCAATCAGCATCTGGCCACACCTAGTCCAGCCCACTGCTTCTGCATTGACAGCATTGCCACTGCAGCTAAAACCCTCCTACTGTGAGCTGCAGTGTCTGGGAGGGGGAGCGTGTGGGAGACAAATGATAGAGGATTTGGCACACAGGTATGATGATGGTGCCTTTTGCCCACAATACTGTAAATTGGGAAAGGCATGTTCAAACGTACAATCATGACTTGTACTTGTCAAGTAAAATAATCACAAAGAAAACTGCAGATCCAAGTAGCGGAACTTGATAAACATTAGCATAAGTTTGATTGGCGAGTCCATCCAGGCATTATTGTAGTCTTTGTCTATTGGCGCTCAGTGTAGATTGTAAACCAGATATGACCTGCGCCATCACACACCCAGACTGATGAGTGGCAGCATTAATGTTACCACTTCTTTCTGCGTAAACCACACTGCGAATCCACCGTTGGACGCACTAAGCTGTAATTGTTTCATTTTATAACTGACAAAGAAAATGTTCACTGCAGCCCTATCACGCTGCCAGTATCATTGGTAGAGCCAGGGTGACAGTGGCTGCTAGAGAAAATTAAACTGATCCATTACATTCATCCCAAATGAGAAATCGATGCAGGCTGAGTGGCTATATCTCACTATGGGGCACAGCTAAGAACATCCTTTCCTGGGTACAGATGGGGAATCGCTTGTAATACTATCACAAGGTACATTAGGAAGAGGGAGGGTTAACGTATTACACTTTCCCACATGAGGGAGAAGCTGGAATTTAAGAACGATGAGGGTGATGCGATGTGAGACTCACAATAATTCTGTACACTGAGATAGCAATGCTTCAGAGCTTATCACCTCGCAAAACCCAGATGTTATTAAACTATATAGATTTGGAAGTTCCGCTTTCCTTCTGCAGGTACCAATGATGCACTTAAAGTGCTATTAAACTCAAAACAAAAATTATAACATTTTGCAGGTTACAAGATGTGGTAGCTGCATTCGTTTTCTTTTTTTTAGCATTTCCTCCCTCTGTTTTCACCTGTGATCTGGCCTTTAACACACCTCCTGTATGAGAGTGCCCCCACTCCAGATGAAGGAGCACAGGGGGCACAGCAGACAGCACCATTGTCAGTCTGGGGGGAAGGTATTGTTAAATAGACTAGCAAATTTAAATACACTAACAAATTGAAGCCAAACTCCAGTTAATAAGCAGTTACAGCAAACAGTTTTTTTTCTTTTAGGATAAAAGGAATAAGTAAAAGCTGAGCATTTTAAGCTTGTTCTTTTGAAAAACAACAGACTTACTGGCAGGATCATTAGATGAAAATAGAAGAAAGGAAGCCTAAAAAAGAACAAATGCAGCCATTACATCTAAGAATTGATAAGTTGCACTCTCATAAAGGTTTGCTTTTGGGTTTAATATTGCTTTAACCACTTCTTGACCGAACAATAGCTGAAAAATGGCTACAGCGCGGTCAAGGGTGTCCCAGAACCACGCACCCCCCCCTCCCGTGCGCTTTCTGTGGCACGCATCGGGCGCACTCTGTGACCGCTGTGTCCAAAGGACAACAGCAATCACAGATCGGGTACAGGGCCAATCACAGCAGCCCTTTACAATGTGATCAGCTGTGTGCAATCACAACTGATCATATGTAAACAAACTTGCCGGTTATTAGCATTCCTTTCCTCAGGCGCTGTCACGGCGTGAGGAGAATCATTAACCAACAAGTGTGACAGGGGACATTTACACTGATGATCAGTGCAGCCCCAACAGTGCCAATCAGTGCCCATCAGTCCAGCCTATCAGTGCCTCCTCATCAAGGCAAAATTACTTATTTGCCAAAACAAACAGCAACTATGAAAAACTTTTTTTTTTCAAAATTTTAGTTTTTTTTTCACTTGTCTTACAAAAAAATAAAAAACCCACTGGTCATTAAATACCACACTGAAGAAAGCTCTATCTGTCAAAAAAAAAAGATAAAAATGTCATTTGGGTACAGTGTTGCATAACTGCGCTATTGTCATTCAAAGTGTGAGAGCACTGAAAGCTGAAAGTTGGCCTGGGCAGGAACAGGGGAAAATTGCCCGCAATTGAAGTGATTAAAGGAGAAATCCAAAATGATGGAAAGCTGGATACTTGTTTTAAAATGCTTGTTGAAATCACTAAGACCTTATAAACAGCTTCAGTTTATATATTTAAACTAGTACGGTATATCCTTAAAGCCATTATAAAGCATTTGCAAAGTTGCAAAAGATCTGAGTAGCTTTCTGGAAGCCTTTAGAGCAACATAAATCATAATAGCCATACAACACAGCCCCGTCTGGTAGGGCAAAAGACTTACATTTTTTCTGCTGAATTTAAAGACACTGGGAAACTAAAACATGAACCCTTTGCAATGAGACTGTGACTGAACTGCACAGGTTAATTGCTTGCTTTGGTCTATGGCAGTGGTCTCCAAACTGGGGTTGAATGTGGCCCTTTGCTTTTTTCTGGCCCTTGGGCACCAATGAAGGGCACAATTCCTTCGAATGACACCAACGATGGAGCACAATTCCTTCCAATAACACCATCAATGGGGCCCAATGACGCCAATGATGAGGCACAGTTCCTTCCAATGGCACCAACAATGGGGCTCAATGATGCCAATGATTGGGCACAATTCCTTCCAATGACACCAACGATGGAGCACAGTTCCTTCCAATGGCATAAACAAAAGGACCCAATGATGCCAATGACTGGGCACAATTCCTTCCAATGAAACCAACGATGGAGCACAGTTCCTTCCAATGGCACCAACAATGGGGCCCAATGATGCCACTGATGGGGCACAATTCCTTCCAATGATACCAATGATGGAGCACAGTTCCTTCCAATGGCACCAACAATGGGGTCCATGATGCCAATGATTGGGCACAATTCCTTCCAATGACACCAATGATGGAGCACAGTTCTTTCCAATGGCATCAACTATGGGACCCATGACGACAATGATGGGGCACAATTCCTCCCAATGAAACCAACCATGAGGGAACAATTCCTCCTAATTACACCAATGATAGGGGATTGTTTATTCCCACTGATGCTGGGACATTTTGTACTCCCAATGGCCACAGCCCGGCCCCCCCTAGAGTCGGACAGATAGGAAACTGGCCCTTTTTTTTAGAACGTTTGCAGAATCCTGGTCTAGGGAACAGAGAAAAGAATTTACCCTATCCTCTGCTCCTTTCTGCAGATAGACCCAACCCCATAGCTCCCCCCCCCCACACACACACGCCCCAGCAGTCTAGGGTTCTGTCATCATCAACACCAAAGCAGGGTCCGTAGCCCTGTATTAGACATAATGAAGCCGAGGGATAGTCCACTACAAGAGCGTGGGAGAGTGCCACCTGCTGGGGGGAGTGGAGAAGTAAAACAGTTTCTCTTTTAAACAACCCTTACAGATATTTTCCTTTCCTGTGCATATGAATACACAGTGAAAGGGGAAGCAGAAGACTAATACGCTCTTTTCTCGGTCACTCTGCTCTTCCCTCCTACCAGCATGTCCCTCGTTAGTATTAGAGAACAGTAGCACAACTGACTGGCTCCTTTTGCTGCTTCACCCTCCCCCAGTCTGAGCTCTGCTGTACAGAGACTGCAAGAGAAATCCAGAAATTTACACTGCTTCCATTTAAAAGAAAGTGTTGCCTGCTGCAATGCTTGTTAACCTCCTGCTGTCCAGGTAACGCATATGTGCGGCGACAAAAAGGATGAGCTCTTTGAGCCCACACATGGCACATATGCATCCATGTGCTGAGAACGTGCTCTGAGCTGAGAGTGTGTTCTCTACGTGCTCCATGCACAGTGACTGAGCTGTCAAAGGCAGCTCTCGGTCTTTGCTAATGATCAGTAGCTGGCAGAACCAGCTCTCAGTCATGTGACCACGGTGACAGCCAATCACTGTGGTCACATGATCAGCTGATCGTTCTTGCCCTCTGGGATGAATACCCTGTTAAAGGTATGCCAAGGCTCAGCAGGAAGAAGGTAAGGCAAGTACTGAACTTTAACATGCATGTGGTAATACATTGCAGAGCATCTGCACAATCTGAATGGGCCCTTAGGGTGTCTGGCACAATACAGCAACTATTTTTTTTTTTTTAAGATCGTTTGAATTCATGTCATATGGGAGAACGATCCCACCTTTGTCTTGGAAGCCAACTGATATATATGCAAACTATGTGACTTGGTGGTTCCATAGGCCTAAATATTAAATGTACTAAAATGAATTTTATTACCATGCCATGTGTATGCAACATATCTAGAAATATCTTTGATCTCTCCATTCCGTTTATTGAAGTTTGTGATAGATCAGGGAAAGATGATAGTATGTGACAGATGTTAGAGCCCGAGAAAGTTGAAAAGAATTAAATGTTATATCCATGATGAAATCTGATATTATGAAGCGTGAAGGCACGCGAGAGAGAAAATATTAGCAGAGAATTATTCATACACAGAATTCTGCAATTGTCATATATTATATGTGCAAAGCAATCTGTGAATTTATGGAAACTGATGGCTAAAAATGAGATGAATAATGTCACCAGCATAGAGCAGTATGCCAGTTATGTGTCACAATGCGCCTTATTTAAGGTGCTGAAATCATACTAATTAGAGCTGGCAAAGATGCATATTTCTAATTAAACATTAACCATTAGTATGATATGCGCAATTCTTCATGTGATAAAACTGACATCATCCTACTGCACCATCGCTAAAGGCAATATATTTTTTCTGTAATTGTATTGAAAATCCTTGATATTAAAATGTCTTTTGTCCCTTTTATTGCTAAGCTAAGACTTTTACTATACAGCTGAACTTGTATGCATAAAAAATTATAAATTGCATTATTAAATACTTCTAGTGTAAGTCCCTGAATTTGACTTGGGAACAGTCTATGGTAATCTACTACATTGCAAATCTCAGGGCCAGTTCACACTGGTCCGACATGCGCTTCGACTTCCAGAGCACAAGTCGCATGGCATGTCAAAAGCAATGGTTCCATATGAGAGCTGTCTTAACTGGTCCAACTTTGAATATAGTTTCTGCACTATTCTGGTCCGATTAGGGCACAATTTCAGCCCACTAATTTGAATGGAAGTCGTGATCATCATCTTAACTGATCTGGCTTGTGGCAGGTGACTTGTACTCTGAGGGTCTTGAGGGGGAACCCCACAACAAAATTGAAAAAAAAAAATGGCTTGGGGTCCCCCCCCCCGGGACCACACCAGACCCAGAACCCCAAGCCAAAAATGATAAGAACTGGCAGACATCACAGATGACACTACGACGAGTCAGCGTTGGAGGAGGACCGAGTCGGCCGCAGAGAGTAAAGCAGCCAGGGTGAAGACTGGAGGAAGAACACATCATTGGAGGGAGAAGACAGCAGAGAAGGGAGAAGATCGGAGGAAGAACACATCACCGGAGGGAGAAGACAGCAATGGAGGAAGAACACAGTGGTGGCGGAACCGGAGAAAGAAGTTGGAGCCACGACGGGGGATATTCTTCACTTTTAATAAAGGGCTTGTCAAAAGCTGTCTCTTGTTTTTATTTACACTACTCTGCTTTTTAGGGGTGAATGGGTAGGGTACATACAATGTAGGGCCGGTAACTGCCCCCCCCCCTTAAAAGGGGTTTCCAGATTCCGATAAGCCCCCTGCCTGCAGACCCCCACAACCACTGCCCAGGGTTGTCAGGAAGAGGCCCTTGTCCTCATCAACATGGGGACAAGGTGCTTGTTGAGGGCTTGTGGCCTGGTATGGTCCAGAAGGTGGGGGCTCACTCATCCGCCCCTTTCCTGACCTGTTGGGCTGAATGCTTGGATAAAGTTCTGATATAAATTTTGGGGAGACCCCACGCCATATTTTTTATAAGGGCCTGGTATGGTCGGAGCAAAGTTAGGACCCACTTCATTGAAGTTGCATGGAAGTCGGACATGAAGTTGCAGTGCAAAGTCGGATCGGAAGTCGCACGACTTTCGTGTCAGATCATTGTGAACATAGCCTCAATCAGATATGGTACAGTGTGGATGTGCTTACATGTCTCAATCTCAACAGTCTACTGCTGTTGCTTCACTGTCCTATCACAAGCTGGGGGTGGGAGGATACCATATCGTGTTGCTTAACTGCAGTAGAAAAAAGTTAATTTACCACTCTGGTGGGATTGTCTGGTTCGGCTGTGTAAATAGACTTATTTTTGAAGGTACATATTCCAGGACTGCCAACCTGGAGGAAGCATGTATATATCTTGAGTCACATTTTTCCTTCCGGACATTTTCCATTTAAACCCAAAAGAAAACATTTCTTATATTGCAGCTTACCAAATCTTAAATGTGATGGCATTAATATTCTCTTTTAGGGTTTCTTTCTTCTATTTTGTGATTTTCAAAATCACAAGCTCTCCAGCAGAATGTATCAGTTAACATGTATTATTATTATTATACAGGATTTACATAGCGCCAACAGTTTACAATATAAAGGGAGTCAGTACAATTAAAATACAGTCCAATACAGAAGGAATAGGAGGGCCCTGCTCATGGAGCTTGCAATATAAAGGGCGAGACAAATAACTTAACACTGGCAGGGGCAATTAAAATGATCAAGTATTTAAAGAGGAAGGAAACCCAGATTGGGTTTACTTTCCTCTACATTCCCCCGTAAAGTAGAAACATAATGGTCTACTTACTATGCATTGCATTGTAGCCCATTATGTGCCACTTACCTGCAAACGAAGCCTGCGACGTCCAGCGATGTCCCCGCTCCAGGCCACATCCATCTTCTGCCCCTCTTCCTTCCGGGGCGACGACTCTGGCACTGTGATTTGCCGGAGTGTGCAAATGCGCGTGGGAGCCGCCATTCACGGCACGGTCGCAGTGGAGGAACGGCACGGAGGCCGTTTCTTCACTGCGCATGTGCCGACATGACGTTGGCACAGCAAATACACTGCATATCTCCTGAACCATACAGGTTCGAAAGAAATGCAGGGCACCTACAGGTAAGCCTTATCATAGGCTTACCTGTAGGTTAAAGTGGTTGTCACACGTTGACAACCACTTTAAAGCAGCTGAAAGCGGCTGTCAGCTGCGCTAATGAAATGTATACAGGGAGATCGGTGATTGTAACTCCCCCCCAGCACCGCACTGATCACCCCTGACTGCCCAGGTATTGGATTAGGCATCGGAGCATGTTGCCCGAGTACAATACTCGGGCAAATGCTTGGTATCGGCACCAATACCGATACTAGTATCGGTATCGGGACAACCTTACTTTTAAATGTTTTCGTTGTTTTACTAGGTATTATTGTAGTTATATTCCCTGTGCTGTTTTTTTGCCTTGCATTGTAATGATGGGCTCATATGTTGTGAATGACATTTGTAATGCCATACCTGTGCAATTCCTCTGTGTCCATGTATTGCTTCAGTTAGCTTGTTCCTATGCATCAAAGGGACAAGACACCTTACTGTTCCAGGTCACACAGCATCCAGTGCATGCCTTGACATCATCTCTGTGTCACATCATAGTGATGTCACGCAGGCCAAGTTGAAGAGGACTTCCCTTACACCTCTTGTCCCATCTCCTCTGGGGTTGATGACAGGGTATAACAGGGCATGGAGTGGCATGGGTGCCTGTAGGAGATCCCAGCCCAGGAAATCTTGTAGTAGATGCGGAGCTGATGACTGTGCAGCAGGCAAGCTGGCAACTGGCAGATGCTGGATCTCAGATGCATGGTCAGTTGGGCAGAAGTTGGCAACAACTGAGTGGCAGAGATACAGAATCAGGAACCAGGAGTGAAGTCAGAGCCAGGCCAAGGTCAGTATCGAGCGAGCAGAAAAGGTAAAGGAACAGCAGGCATGAAGCAAGGTCAGGTCACAAGTCAGAGTCAGCAACAGAGTTTCAATAGCAAGCCGAGTCAAACAACCCGGGTCAGAACACAGATGTAAACACGGGATCAGGTTACAGGCAGTAGCTAACAACCACTCAGCAATGATCCTGAGCCTTTCAGTGCTTTAATAGGCCACTGGGACCAAAGTCCTTTCAAGCTTGTACGTGTAGATGTGTGCATGGCCCTGATTCTGTGCACAGTTCTGTGGACCATTCTGTGTGCATACTCATTTCTTTGAGCATGGTCATTAATTTGGTTTTCCTGACAGGTGAGCTCTCTGTATCTGTGAATGCTCTTCCTGCTTGTATCTGTGTCAGATCTAATTACTGCTTAGCTCTCACCTTCATCAGCACTAGACAGAGAGACCCAGGGGTTGTGGGATATGTAGTTTGTTCTCAGGGAATGTTAGTTCTCATACTACAGACAGAGGTCATGCATTAACCTGTGCATATTCTACTATATGCATAAAGGGCAACAAATTACACCATTGAACTACATGATCAATGCACAGTCTATGCAGGGGAAAAACACGAGGTGGAGGTAGGAAAGTTTACAATGCCCCCGGAAGGATTTGCCCCATTCCTGACTAGGCCATATTTTGGGATACGCACTGCATCATTTTAACTGACAGTCGCGAGGTCATGCGACGTTGTACCCAAATAAAATTGACGTCCTTTTTTTCTCCACAAATAGAGCTTTCTTTTGGTGGTATTTGATCACCTCTGCGGTGGTATTTGTTACGCTATAAACAAAGAAAGAGTGACAATATTTACTTTGTGCTATAATACATATTCAAAACAATATATAAAAAAAAAAACAAACGCATTCATCAGTTTAGGCCAATATATATTCTTCTACATACTTGTGGTAAAAAAAAAATAAAAATAGGCATATATTGATTTTTTTGCGCAAAAGTTGTTGCGTTTCTAAACTATGGGATGGATTTAGGGACTTTTATTTTTTTATTGTTTTTACTGGTAATGGCGGCGATCTGCAATTTTTAGTGGGACTGCGACATTGCCGCGTTCAAATGTGACCCAAAATTACACTTTTTGGAGACCAGTGACATTATTACATTGATCAGTGCTATAAAAATGCTATAAATGACACTGGCAGGGAAGGGGATAACACTAGGGGGCGATCAAGGGGTTAAGTGTGTTCCCTGGGTGTGCTCTAATTGTAGGGGGGATGGGCTGCCAGGGACATGACAGAGATCGTTGTTCCCAATAACTGAGAACAGAAGATCTCTGCCATGTCATCTGTCAGAATGGGGATCGGCCTTATTTACAGGCAGATCCCCATTCTACCTCTGTACATGGTGATCGCAGGTTGCTGGCGGACATCGAGTCCGCCAGACCTGCAGGCACGCTCCCATGGCACATGCGTTCCGACAATCCCTCATGCACAGACCGCCGTACAGCTATGGTGGTTCGCGCAGGAGAGCCGCCCTGCCGCAGTAAAATGACGGCAGCTGGTCGGCAAGCAGAACAACCATTTAATATTTTTTTTCTTTTTTAAAGGGGTTGTGAAGGTTTGTTTTTTTTTCTAATAACAATAACAAACATGTTATACTTACCTGCTCTGTGCAAGGGTTTTGCACAGAGCAGCCCCGATCCTTCTCTCCTGACTCCACCATTTCATTGGGTGCCCCCACAGAAAACCGCTTTCCATGGAGTCACCCGTGCAAGTACGCTCCCTAGTTCCATTGCTGCGTCCATTGACACAGACAGTGGGATTTGGCCTTGCCCCCCCCCCCACCCCCCACCCGTGTCACTGGATTTGGTTGACAGCAGTGGGGGCCAATGGCTCCTGCTGTTATTAATCTGTCCAATGAGGAGAGAGACAGTGGCTGGAGCCGTCGGGCTTATGCTCATCACTGGATCAGAACGGGCTCAGGTAGGAAAAAGGAGGAGCTGGGGGGGAGCTGCAGCAGATAAAGTTTTTTTTTCACCTTAATGCATAGAATGGATAAGTACATGTTTTGCAAGTACAGAAAACAAATCTTATCAGAGTTCCAGAGTCTTTGTAACTTCCTGTGGACCAAACTGAAATCTCAAACAATGTTAGCAGCTTTCTTGGCTATTTTCTGTGAACTACACAGCAAAGCCCCTGTGTAATAGAGAGGTGGAGAAGGAGGTGTTTGTAATCCAAATCAGGAGAGCAGCCTAGGGTGACAACACTGCTCCTCCAGAGATACAGTGCAGTAAGAGAGTGTTGTCACCCTAGGTAAGTAGTAAGTGTGCTTTTGGCAAAATTGCCAGACGAAAATAAAGGAAAAAACTCTGAAAAAATTAAACTGATACAGCTGCTAAATCTAAACTTCAATATATTTTAGTTCTTGAATTTAAATATCTTAAAAAATACATTTAATTATATATTAATAAACACAGAGCCGAAAAAATAGTGTCTTTTATATTGGCCCATAGTTCATCTTCAGTTTTGTTTCTAAATAATACACTTTGATGCATGCCATGCTTTGTTTTGTGAAAAAGAAATAAAGAATATAGAAAACATGATCTATTAGATGTTTCAGCAGGCTGAATTATTTTTGTCTTCCATTTGTTTTTATCTTTTTATCTCATTTATTATAAAGATAGTATTTTGGTAAAATGAGTGAAATGGTATATTGTTGAGATAATAAATACATGAAGATAATTACTATAGTAAAGCAGAACGGTGTGACATCAGTACAATTACTTTATTTTTATCTGACTCTCCTGATCGGTAAGATTGGACCAGGAAGCCTATAATGCAGACATCCTTCCAGTAAATGTGCTACACAGTCAGCAGTTTTATGGAAAGGTTAGCATTCGCACTTTATTGAAGGTGCAAAGAAAATGTCATGCCTTTTCCTTCTAGTCATCACGTTTTTTTAATTGTAGAATTAAAATATTGCCTGTAGCCCTCTGCGGAGATATCAGCCGTTGACAGGACTCTCCAGGGTTCTCCTTGTAGGATGTATGATTGACAGGCACATTACAGCGATGCTTTCTGTCATTTGTATAATTGGAACATCCTGATTTATATTTACATCTTTTATAAGTACTCCTCCCTTTGTATTGATTGTTTATTGTTTTACATATACAGTATAGACATATATTGTGGGAGATTAGCTTGTGGGGATCATCTTTCCTGAGGAAAATAGTCAGCGTGCGGGCAACTTTCTTTAAAATCTGGCAGCTTGTCAGGTTTATTTAGAAAAAAGGTTTGCAGGTTAAAAACAAACAAAACAGAAAATAAGTCCTTGCCATCCGGCACTAAACTAAACAATATAGTTTCCTCACTATATGGTGTGGGGCTCGCCCCCGACACCCACAAAACATAAGCCAAAATGCAAATCTTGTCTTTTTAAAGTCCAAACAGACACAGAGCTCCCACAGATTCCCCTCTGAGTTCCAGGTCAGAGCTAGAGTGTGTTCTCTTCCTGGTTATTTAAGCCACCTGCTGGTGGACTCCAATGGACCACAAACTCCAAACTGGAACCAGCCATGGTGGCTGTTTAATCCAGTCCACATGAACGCATACGAGGCGACAGGTAGCGTCCACCTACCACTTCGCCTCACATACCGTCACAATATATATATATATACAGTGCCTTTCGAAAGTATTCGGCCCCCTTGAACTTTGCGACCTTTTGCTACATTTCAGGCTTCAAACATAAAGATATAAAACTGTAATTTTTTGTGAAGAATCAACAACAAGTGGGACACAATCATGAAGTGGAACGAAATTTATTGGATATTTCAAATTTTTTAACAAATAAAAAACTGAAAAATTGGGCGTGCAAAATTATTCAGCCCCCTTAAGTTAATACTTTGTAGCGCCACCTTTTGCTGCGATTACAGCTGTAAGTCGCTTGGGGTATGTCTCTATCAGTTTTGCACATCGAGAGACTGAAATTTTTACCCATTCCTCCTTGCAAAACAGCTCGAGCTCAGTGAGGTTGGATGGAGAGCGTTTGTGAACAGCAGTTTTCAGTTCTTTCCACAGATTCTCGATTGGATTCAGGTCTGGACTTTGACTTGGCCATTCTAACACCTGGATATGTTTATTTGTGAACCATTCCATTGTAGATTTTGCTTTATGTTTTGGATCATTGTCTTGTTGGAAGACAAATCTCCATCCCAGTCTCAGGTCTTTTGCAGACTCCATCAGGTTTCCTTCCAGAATGGTCCTGTATTTGGCTCCATCCATCTTCCCATCAATTTTAACCATCTTCCCTGTCCCTGCTGAAGAAAAGCAGGCCCAAACCATGATGCTGCCACCACCATGTTTGACAGTGGGGATGGTGTGTTCAGGGTGATGAGCTGTGTTGCTTTTACGCCAAACATAACGTTTTGCATTGTTGCCAAAAAGTTTGATTTTGGTTTCATCTGACCAGAGCACCTTCTTCCACATGTTTGGTGTGTCTCCCAGGTGGCTTGTGGCAAACTTTAAACGACACTTTTTATGGATATCTTGGCTTTCTTCTTGCCACTCTTCCATAAAGGCCAGATTTGTGCAGTATACGACTGATTGTTGTCCTATGGACAGAGTCTCCCACCTCAGCTGTAGATCTCTGCAGTTCATCCAGAGTGATCATGGGCCTCTTAGCTGCATCTCTGATCAGTCTTCTCCTTGTATGAGCTGAAAGTTTAGAGGGACGGCCAGGTCTTGGTAGATTTGCAGTGGTCTGATACTCCTTCCATTTCAATATTATCG
The DNA here is from genome assembly GCA_018402905.1 of Glandirana rugosa. Lineage (NCBI taxonomy): Eukaryota > Metazoa > Chordata > Amphibia > Anura > Ranidae > Glandirana > Glandirana rugosa. The sequence goes on from BLSH010049875.1 coordinate 869,894, forward strand.
CTTGCACAGTGCTCTTTGGGATGTTTAAAGCTTGGGAAATATTTTTGTATCCAAATCTGGCTTTAAACTTCTCCACAACAGTATCTCGGAACTGCCTGGTGTGTTCCTTGTTCTTCATGATGCTCTCTGCGCTTTAAACGGACCTCTGAGACTATCAGAGTGCAGGTGCATTTATACAGAGACTTGATTACACACAGGTGGATTCTATTTATCATCATTAGTCATTGAGGTCAACATTGGATCATTCAGAGATCCTCACTGAACTTCTGGAGAGAGTTTGCTGCACTGAAAGTAAAGGGGCTGAATAATTTTGCACGCCCAATTTTTCAGTTTTTTATTTGTTAAAAAACTTTGAAATATCCAATAAATTTCGTTCCACTTCATGATTGTGTCCCACTTGTTGTTGATTCTTCACAAAAAATTACAGTTTTATATCTTTATGTTTGAAGCCTGAAATGTGGCAAAAGGTCGCAAAGTTCAAGGGGGCCGAATACTTTCGCAAGGCACTGTATATTAGGCTTGGTTCCCACCTACAGGCATGTTTTGCATGTCTAATATATATATATATATATATATATATATATATACATATATATATATATATATATATATATATATATTGGACTTCAACATCCCTGCTAACACTAACACTACTGCTACTTCTAAACTTCTTAGTCTAACCTCCTCATTTGACCTGAAGCAATGGGTACAAGCTTCTACTCACTCTGATGGAAACACCCTCGGCCCTGTATTCTCCTACCTATGTGCTCCATGCAACTTCTCCCAACAATCCTTTTCCTCTCTCCGACCACCACCTTATTAGCTTCTCTCTCTCCCTGTCTCACACCACTTTCCCTCCAATCGCCTAACCATCACCCGTAGAAACCTTTGCCAACTCAACACTTCTCTCCTCTATTCTGCTACTGACCACCTCTATGGAAAAAATCTCACCCCTGTCCTGCCCCAACCAAGCCACTTCCATCTACAATAAATTCCTATCCTCTTCCCTGGACGAGCTTGCTCCCCTCACCACACACAGAATCAGGCCTCGACCCCTACAACCCTGGCAATCAGACGACACTAGAAACCTCAAGAAGCGTAGCCGCGCTCTTGAACGTCTGTGGTACAAGACTAAGTCTCTCAAAGACTTCAACCAATACAAATCTGCCCTCCAAAAACAAAATTCCTACCTCCGCACTGCCAAGCAGACCTATTTTACCACTCTCATTAACACCTTCTCATCCAGTCCCCATCAACTCTTCTCTACTTTCAACTCCCTACTTTGCCCTCCACAGCCTCCGTCCACTAACTCTCTCACTGTCCAGAAGATTGCTAATCACTTAAAAAACAAGATTGACACAATTCGTGATGAAATCTCCACTCTACAGGTATCTTCCCCATGTTAATAGGTACAATCGACGTTATCCTCATTCAAATCTGCTACTATAGACGAAGTTGCTAAACTCCTTTCTAACGCCCACCTAACCCCCTGTCCCCTGGACCCTATTCCCTCTCAAATACTATGGTCACCCTCTGACTCTATCCTACACTCTCTAACTCACATCTTCAATCTCTCCCTCTCTTCTTGGATCTTCCCCAATGCTCTAAAACATGCATTGGTCACACATGCATTGGTCACCCCCATACTCAAAAAGCCATCCTTGGACCCTACCAATCTTAACAATCTATGACCTATCTCCTTGCTCCCCTTTTCCTCCAAACTCCTCGAACGCCTGGTCTACAACCAACTGTGACCACCTTGTTAAGAATAACCTTCTTGACCCCCTTCAATCTGGATTTTGCCCTCAACACTCCACAGAAACTGCCCTTCTAAAACTCACAAATGGCCTACTAACCACAAAAACCAATGGAGACTACTCTGTACTCCTACTTCTGGTCCTTTCAGCTGCCTTTGATACAGTTGACCACCCCCTCCTCCTCAAAAAACTCTACTCCCTCGGTCTCCATGACTGTACTCTTCGGTGGCTCTCATCCTACCTATCCCAATGCACCTTCAGTGTCACATGCAATTCCACTTCCTCCTCTCCTCTTCCTTTCTCTGTCGGGGTCCCCCAAGGTTCTGTTCTTGCACCTCTCTTATTTTCAATATACACCTCTTCCCTGGGCCGGCTGATAGCCTCCCACGGCTTTCAATATCATTTCTACACTGACGACACCCAAATCTACCTCTCCACCCCTCAACACAGTCTATCAGTCTCCTCATGCATCACTAACTTACTAACAGACATATCTGCCTGGATGTCGCACCACTTCCTCAAACTCAACTTGTCCAAAACAGAACTCATAATATTTCCTCCCCCACGTGCCTCTTCCCCTGACTTCTCTGTCAAGAGCAATGGCACAACCATCCACCTATCCCCACATGTCAGGATGCTTGGCGTTATCCTGGACTCTGAACTCTCCTTTTGGCCCCACATCCTTTCACTTTCCAAGGCTTGCCGCCTCAACCTCCGCAACATCTCTAAAATACGTCCCTTCCTAACCAGTGAAACCACAAAGCTCCTGATTCACTCCCTGGTCATCTCTCGTCTCGACTACTGCAACTCCCTCCACATTGGCCTACCTTTAAATAGACCAGGGGTGGCGAACAAGTTAGACACAAAGCGCCAAAATTTTAAACTGTGAGAGTCAGAGAGCCACACCACGCAGTGACCTGCCAAAACAGACAAACACTCACACAAAAACACATAATTAAAACCATATTATTCACTATATGGTTTTTTAGCACGGGCAATGTTCCACGCCACTTTATAGGATGCAAGTGTCACAGTTTCTCCATGCTTGGTTAACTGCTGAAACATTTGAGACTGTCTTTTTACCTGGCTTTTCAAGGTGCTCAATTTGTGCTTGCGTAGTTCAGTACCTTTGGGTAATTCCTTGTCAATATTAGCATGGAGAGTGCTAAAATGACGCTGAAGATTTGAAGCCTTGAAATGTGATATCGTAGTATTGCATAATAAACACAGCGATTTCCCATTCCATTCAATAAAGAAGAAAGCATCTTTCCATTCTTCCAAAAATGTCCTGTATTCATCTTCATATTTTCGTTTAGCTTTGCATTTTGCCATTTTGACGACGGTAACATCCTGCATGCGCATGTTTACTTAATTTCCCGGCATAGACGTAACCCGCGGAGATGATGGGCGGTCCCTTACGTCAGAAGCAGCATAACAAAATCCAATCTGCCAAATTATTTTTTAAATATAATTTATTATTTGTTTTTAATGGGCTCTAATGAATTTGAGTGTGTATGGACATGAAACTTGGCAAAGAGCCACAGTATATACAACATATGATAATAGGCAAAGAGCCGCATTCATTTTGGCCGGGAGCCGCGTGCGGCTCGAGAGTCGCGTGCGGCTCGAGAGCCGCGTGTTCGTCACCCCTGAAATAGACTATCCCCCCTTCAGTCCATCATGAATGCTGCAGCTAGACTTACACCTTACAAACCGCTCAGTGTCTGCCACCCCTCTCTGCCAATCCCTCCATTGGCTACCACTCGCCCAATGAATTAAATTCAAAATATTAATGATAAGTTACAAAGCCATCCACAACTCTGCCCCCAGCTACATCACTAGCCTAGTCTCAAAATACCAACCTAAGCGTCCTCTTCGTTCCTCCTAAGACCTCCTGCTCTCCAGCTCCCTCATCCCCTCCTCCAATATTCACCTCCAGGACTTCTCCCGAGCCTCTCCCATCCTCTGGAATTCCCTACCCCAATCTGTCAGACTGTCCCCAAATCTATCCACTTTCAGACGATCCCTGAAAACTTTTCTCTTCAGGGAAGCCTGTCCTGCCTCCACCTAACAACTGCACTTTTATTTTCTTCATTAGCTCATCCCCCACAGTTATTGCCCTTTCAGATCACTTGACCCTCCCTTCTAGATTGTAAACTCTAATGAGCAGGGCCCTCTGATTCCTCCTGTATTAAATTGTATTGTAATTGTACTGTCTGCCCTAATATTGTAAAGCGTTGTGCAAACTGTGGGCGCTATATAAATCCTGTATAATAATAATAATAATAATAATAATATGTCGCTGTTATGTTTACGTAAAATGTGCAAATATATTAAAAAAATGAGAAAAGTCCCCATACAAAGTCCAATGGTAAAATCAATAAATATATCCACTAGTGAAAACTGGTGTTAAAAAATCTCCTTCACCGATCACCATTCACCGTGATCACCACCATTACAACTCGCTTAACAGAGCCCAAGACCCCACATTACAATGGTCTGACCAAGCATGAAGTACAACCATTCAATCCAGTGGCTCAAGGTTTCTTGGAGGATAATTACATTTCTAGCAGTAGCGGCTGGTGGTCAAAATTTTGGGGAGAGGGGGCAGCAAACAGACCTGGCCCCCTCACTTGCACTAGCAACCCATCAACCTCCAATCCCCCTTGACGGCTCTCGATCAATCGATCATACTGACAATCCTCACGCACTAAAGCTACCCCCCTCCCCATGCGATCAGTGGCCTTACCTTATAGGTACGGGGAGGAGAGCGAGGTGGCGGTGCACTGCTGAATCTGGGTAGGCTGCTGCCGGGCCGATGCTTATCCTCCCAGCCGAACAGGAGGCAGGTCCTGAGACCCGTCCTAAGACTCCCGGCCAATTGGGTCTCAGAAGCCACTTCTTGATTGGCCAAGAGAAGAAGCAGGCAGACATTAGACTACGGCTCTAATCCCTTGCTTCAAAAAAAAAAAAAAAATCCACATTGAAATCCATGTGTCCCAGCACCCTGCATGTAGATTAGGGGTCCAGTGCATGGATTAGGGGGGCGTAACCCCTGCGCCCTAAGGCTTCTTTCACACTGGGGCGGGGGGCGGTTGCGGTAAAGCGCCACTAGTTTCAGCAGCGCTTTTCCGCTATGCAGTTGGCAGTGCAGCGCTTTTAACCCCCCACAACGGGTTAAAAAGGGGTTAAAAGTGCCGGCGCACGGCGCTTCTGAAGCGGTGTTCACCCGCTTTGGAAGCGGCACCTATTGATTTCAATGGAGGAGCGGTGTATACACCGCTTACCGCACAGCCCCAAAAATGCTGCTTGCAGGACTTTTCCTAATGTCCTGCAAGCATACCGCCCCAGTGTGAAAGCACTTAGGCTTTCACACTGGGGTGCATTGAGACATGTTTTTCAGGTGCTTTACAATCACTACTTTTAGCGCAAAAGCGCCTGAAAAACAGCTCAGTGTGAAAGGGGTCTAATAGATGGGATGCCACTGCTTTCTAGCGATCATCCAGCAATATGTAAATTAATCTCAGGCAAGAGGAAGGGGAAGAGGAATCCCCATAATGTAGTACATTAAAATCACTTTATTAAAATATATATAATATACTCATAGGAGTAAAAGTAACATCAATACAAACAACAGAGGACCACGCTGGCGTAATGACGTCACCACTATGCCCCACCCTGACGTGTTTAGTTCCACAGAATATCCTCGGAGGTTTGCTGCATTTTGCGTGTCATGTGTAGGGCTGCCTATTCATTTCATTGGATTGCCCTATATGCGGGAAATGTGGAGAAGTCCTTGCTGCATCACCATATGGATTTGCATTTGCGGATGCATGTGGGCGCCTTTAAGAATGAATGGCACCGCTGCACGTCTGCTAAAAGACTGCACGTTTCTCTGCATGTCAGAAAAGCGTGTGATTTTGCATGCACTCCTGACATGCATAGATGTGAACCTAGCCTTATTAGAGACTTTTCAGTGAGCTTATGGGGTTGATTTACTAAAGCTTGAACGTGCAAAATGTGGTGCAGCTCTGCACAGAAACCAATCAGCTTCAAGGTTTTATTGTCAAAGCATGATTGAACAAGCTGAGGTTAGAAGCTGATTGGCTAGCATGCACAGCTGCACCGTCTTTTGCACTCTCCAGCTTTAGTAAATCAACCCCTATGTGTGTGTGTATATTTATAAAACCAGAGTACAGCACTCCTTATGCACACCTATGAATTAGTTTCACAGACAAGCAAGTGGTAATATGGTATAGAGGAACGTACAAGCTGAAGATAGTATTGTGAATCCACACCTTTCATCACGTTCAGAGTAAACTGCAAAGTATTACATTCAATATACATGGAATCAGAAGAAGAAATATATAATCAGACCACAACAAACAAAACAAAAATACTGCCCACATTAAAATCATGAATGAATGAAAAAAACAGGAGTGCGCATGTGCGGGGCTGCAATGGCGGACGTGCTCACCTAGAGCTCCAAGTCCTCTCGGCCAGCCGGACCTGAAATAGCCTGTAGCGGAGCTCGGCTTGCCCGCTCACGGAGTCCCAGCGCAGAGTGCATCCCCTGGAGCGATTGAGGAGCGGTGAGGGACCGCGGTTTAGACCGCGGGTTAGGCGACCACCCCCGATCTGGAAATTGAGGCCGCGGCTTGGGCCTAGTATCTCCGCCGAAGTTCGGCTGCCATAGCCTAGGGGGACCCTGTCGTGGAGGACAAGCGGGACGACACGGGATCGGTCCCCACAGTGTCCCAAGCTAGTGGATCCTCCATAGACATCTGATACAGTGGGGGGGAGTGACGAATCCTGGAAACGGGCCACACTAATTTAGGCCGCGGACTGGGCCTATCACCCCTCATCTCTATTGTCCTAGTCCCTGTAAGGGGATATTGAGCCCCCAGGATAACTTTTTAGGGGTAAGAGAGCATCCTGATTTTCTTGGTTACAAGAACGCTCTGCCCGGAGGCAGTGACCAGAACTATCCCTGCAACAAGGGGGAAGCAACAAGGGGGAACAAGGGCCCACAAATATCACTGGGGTCCCAGCCAGTCCCAGGGGGGGGCGGAGGAGATGGAGGCTGGCTCAGATGGGGGTTCCCAGGTCCTCTCCTCCCCAGGTCCCCCACCTGGAGCCCAAAATATGGCCCAGAATCTATCTCCAGCTTCCACGATTTCTCTTCTAGAAAGGACTTTGGATGAACTCATCACAACACCTCTTAAAGAACAAGGTCTTGGCAACCCTTTGTCGGATCTATCCAGCCCCCAAACTCAAGTACCTCACTCGGACATTCAGATGATGATGGAGGTTTTTTCTAAAATGCTATCCAAGGGCCTAGCCCAAACAGCCTTTCAAATCACATTGATTATCCAAGCTGACCTTCAGGGGTTGGGGACCAGGATTGACTAATTAGAACATAAAACAGAGCAATCGGTTTCTAGAATCAACCAGAATACAGCCTGTATCCAGGACCTTCAGGACCAATTGGAGACAGCCTTATCTAAAATAGACGACCTGCAGAATCACTCTAGACGCTACAACTTTTGAATAAGGGGTCTTCCGGAGGATGTCTCTGATGTTCATGTGGTGGTAAGCGACTTTATTAAAGAAATCATTCCAGGCATCCCCGAACACCGCCTCGAGCTTGATAGGGCTCATAGAGAACTCCAACCTCCGAGGACTGATGGTCTTCCCAGAGATGTAGTTGTGAAACCTCATTTTTATGGAGTCAAAGAAGAGATCATGAAAGCCTCTAGGAACTCTCAAAATCTGGTTATTCGAGGTCACTCCATCCAAATTTTCGCTGATCTGTCCCCATATACCATCCAGAAGAGAAGATCCTTGAAACCCTTGCTGGAAGTCCTTACCAAGTCTAACATCAAATACTGGTGGTCCTTTCCATTCCGCTTGACCTTTATTCACAAAAGCAAGAAATATGGCTTTTCTACTTTCCATGAGGGTGAACAAATATTGACTGGTCTCAACCTCATCTCCCTGGATTCCTCCTCTTCCAAATCAATCAGAAACGTGGGCTCCTCCAAGAGGCCATCGCCTCAGAGCCCCATTCCGCCCCTTTGGTGAAGACAACAACAAAAAAGAGCCAAGGACTCCCACCCCCCCTGAGTTTGGAGCCTAATCCTCCTGGGTACTCTCTCTTCGGGGTGGGCGACTCTTAAGTCGCTGTTTGATTTAATGTTAGATGTTCTGGATATTTTATCCTCTTTACAGTTTGTTTTTTCATTCAGTTTTGATACATGGGCTCCTGGGGGCGGCCTGCGGTTGCCTCTGTCCCCCCCTTCCCTTTGAGATGTTTTGTCTCGGGGGGAGGGGGGGCGGTCCTTCCGTGGGGGGTCCCCTTCGGCCCTCCAAGCTTCATTGATAACTTTTTGTTCCTGGGCTGGTGCACTGTGGCGGCTCCAGCCGCCCTTGAATGTTCTATGTTTTAAGTAGCCGGGGGGGACTCCCTGGTGGGCCCCTAGGGGTCCGCCGGGGGGCCCTCTCCAATCCGGTGAAAGCATCCTTGATGTTTTGTCCTTTATGTTCGGACCCATTTTAAAGGGATTTGAATATGTGGGTGACCCATTAGTTATTGTTTTATATCTTCTTTCTGGTCCTAAGGTTTGGGCCGGGGGGGAACAACATGCACCTCTCTCTGACTTCGGGATACTGGCGTCGGTACTCCTTGGTCGGTTGTGGTTCTGCCGGCTAGGCGGATACTTCAATTCCTATTCCTGTTGGGGAGGGTGACCCCCAACTGGCAGGAATTCGAGGGGGTTGGCGGCGATGCCCAGCTGCCCCCCTCCCTTGTTCTCTGTTTTCACTTTGTCTCTTTTGTTTCACCTTCTTGATAATTTTCTCACTTTTTCTTCCTCCCCTCTCAGGCAACAGGGAAGTCCTTCAGGCAGTGGTTCACAGTGTGTCGCTCCTTGTTTCCCCTCGTTTGGCAAACTGATGCTTCCAAGTTCTCATGGGCAGTGATGCATAAAGATCCCTCCTTTAAAATTTATCATGTCAGCTAAATCTCCATCCTTTCTGCGTATAGCAACACACAATGTTCAAGGCCTCAACTTCCCTGTTAAAAGGAAAAAATACTTCAACCTAGCTCACTCTCATCACCTGGATGTGCTAATACTCCAGGAAACCCATTTCCCGGATCAGTACAACCCTAAGTATATAAACTCAAAATATCCCCAATTCTTTCTCGCCAATGCTCCAGACAAAACCAGAGTGGTGGGGATCTTCTTCGCAAAGCATTTAGACTTTAACTCCTCGCAGGAAATCAAAGACCCAGAGGGCAGGTTTCTCTTCCTAAGGGGGACTTTGGGGGGCTTGATGTATACTTTTTTATCTTATTATGCGCCCAATCATGGTCAGGCAAAATTTCTTCATGATTTATTTAACCTCATCTTGCCCCATCTGGATGGGACGATAATTTTGGGAGGAGATTCTAATATGGCCCTAGATCTCATGCTTGATAAGTCGGGTAATGGCCGTCCTTGCGAGATTAGGCCACCTAAACATAGCCTTAAATTTTCCAGGCTACTAGGCTCCTTAGGGCTTATAGATATTTGGCGAGAACTGAACCCGAGGGTAAGGACTATACTCATTTCTCAGCCCCACATAAGAGCATGGCAAGAATAGATCATATTTTTGTCCCTGCATCTGTCTCCCCTCTTATATCCAAATCCTTTATCAAGGATTCTCTTCTCTCAGACCACTCGCTAGTTATTATATTTCTTAAAGTTGACCTTTGTCAAAAGAGGAACCCGAATTGACGATTGAATGAATCCCTCCTGTCTAACCCAGTTCACATTACAATGCTGGAAAAGGAACTCAAAGAGTACTTCTTTTACAATGATAATGGAGAGGTTTTGGCCCCAACACTGTGGGCGGCACACAAAGGGGTTATTAGGGGAAAGATCATTCAATTGTCTGCATGGCTAAGAAGGGAAAGGAGGGCTGATATTGAAAAACTGGAGCGAAATTTTCAGATCCTAGCCAAGTCTCATAAGAAGAATCCAACTCCTCGCTCTTGGGCACAGCTTGAAGCAGGGAGGATAGCCTTAAACCTCGCCCTAACCACTAGCTCTGAGAAACAGATCCAATGGTCCAGGGCCCATTCTTATTTACAAAGAGACCGAATAGGTCCCAGGTTGGCTGCGAAATTGTCTCCCAAATGTCGCTCTTTTTCCTTCCCAAAGATTAGGGATATATCGGCGGAACTTACTCAGAATCCTAATCGAATTATGACTGTCTTTCAGACTTTCTATGCCAAACTTTATGAATCAGGGAAAACAGTTACTTCTTCCTCTCTTGAGGATTTTCTAGATAACATTGCCCTCCTGAGACTCTCGGAGGATCATATAGCTTCTCTGGAATTACCCTTCTCAGACAAGGAAGTTCTGGAGATGATACGAAATCTCAAGAAGGGTTCGGTCCCAGGCCCTGACGGTCTATCCACGGGCTACTATAAGACTTTTGGACCAGTAATTACCCCCATCTCACTAATTTTTTTAATTCCCTTCGGGCGGGATCTGTATTGGAAAGCGATGCTAACAGAGCCTTTGTTTCGGTCATCCCTAAACGGGGTAAAGACCACTCCGTTGTTAGCAACTTTAGACCTATTTCTTTAATCAATAATAATCTTAAAATATTGACTAAAATTCTGGCAAACAGATTAACTAAATGTATAAGTAAATACATTCACAAAGACCAGGTGGGTTTTATCCCGGGAAGGCAAGGTCCGGACCAGATCCGCAGAGCGATAGACATTATTTCGCTCCTTAATTTGAATTGGGATGGGAGCCAACCGCGAGAAGGGTTCATACTATCTGTTGACCTTCAAAAAGCCTTCGATGCGGTCGATTGGTCATACCTGTTCGCGATCCTAAACAGATGGGGCTTTGGTCCAAGATTTCTTCAGACTATCAGAGCTCTTTACTCTAACCCCTCGGCCCAGATCAAATGCAGATGCAGAATTTTTACTCTGAACCCTTTTCTATTTTTAGGGACACTAGACAGGGCTGTCCTCTATCCCCATTAATATTCGCCATCGCGATAGAGTCCCTGGCTATTGTCATAAGGGAAAACCCGGATATTCAAGGGGTGAAATGTGGTACTCGCTCTCACAAGTGCGCATTATTTGCGGACGACCTCCTTCTTTTCATCTCATCCCCCCTCACATCCACATCACATGTCATTCATCTTCTCCGTAAGTTTGGAAAAGTCTCCGGGCTATGTGTGAATTGGTCCAAGTCCTCAGCTTTAAATACATCTATCCCGGAGCCGACGATACGACGACTTAAAGTTCTATATAAATTCACCTGGAATAATACACAGATACCATATTTGGGGGTCAATCTGGCAGCCAACATCAGCCAACTATATGAAGCCAACTACCCACCCTTATTTAAGAAACTAGCTGACGATCTTGTCAGATGGGATCAAGATGACCTCTCCTGGCAAGGCAGGCTACATGCGGTTAAAATGCCCCTTCTTCCCAAGATCCTATACTTCTTTAGAGCTCTCCCTGTCCCACTTAGGAAGTCTAACCTCCAGAAAATACAATCACAAATTTTGAAATTAATTTGGGGCCGAAAAGGTTATAGATGTTCAGCTAGGGTTCTCTTCAGGAGACGCGATCAAGGGGGTCTGGGGCTTCCACACCTTTACAAATACTACCAGGCAGCTCAAGTAGCCCAGTTCTCCACAGTCTTCTCAAAAGGGAACAAACCTGATTGGGTTAATATAGAAAGGCAGGCGGTGCCCCTCAACACTATTGATTATCTAGTGGGGGCGTCTCATAAACTGAGGCCCTCTATATTAGCCCCTACGTTGTCCCATTCCTTTGCCATCACCGGCTCAGTCCTTAAACCACCGTATCTGATTTCAAACTTACGCCCTCTCAATCACCTCTTTAATAACCCCTGTTTCCCTCTGGGTCTTGACATTAAGGCTTTCCAGTGGTGGACTGATAAGGGATTATATCGTATTGGCCACTTTCTGAACCTTGAGGGCCCCTTGACTTTAAACCACTGTATCAACAAATTAGATATGCCACAAACTGAAAAATTCAGTTTCCAGCAAATCCGCCATTTTCTGACTTCTAGAAATGACCATAAGGGTATTACCCAATATGAAAAATGGTGCTCAGAATCTGTGGATCAAAGAGGAGGCATCTCCCTAATTTATGCATCACTGATGGAGAATAATGATAAACCCCCTTATGCGAAGAGATGGGAAAGAGATCTGGGGGTGGATTGGGATACCGACAGGTGGTATTCTTTGGCCCTAAGAGCCACTAAAGGGATTATGAATATAGCTCTAAGAGAGGCCAATCTGAAAGTTTTGATCCAATGGTACTTAGTACCCTCTAGGTTGGCAGCCATGTATCCAGAAGCCTCCGGCCTCTGTTTTAGAGGTTAAGGACATCTGGGCTCCTTCCTCCATACTTGGTGGGAATGCCCACATATTCGAGGCTTTTGGAATAAGGTTTTTCATTTGATTCGTAGGGTCTCAGCCTTTCCAATTCTGCAGACCCCTGATATAGCCCTTCTCAATTATAAACCTGAGGGGCTTTCCAAATCTCTATTCCAACTTACCCATTTTATTTTGCTGGGTGCTAAGGTCACATTAGCCAGGGCCTGGAAACGCCCCTCAGTATCTTTCGCTGAGGCCAAACAAAAAATCTCTTGGATCATGGTGCAAGAAAGGCTCGTTAGTGTTATTTTGGACACTTCAACTAAATTTGAACTAGTCTGGGATCCCTGGAAGAATTACCTTGGGTTACCCACGTGATCCACAACCCTTCTAAACCACTTCTTGACTTCCCTGGTGCCTCTTACATTCTTTTCTACGTTTCTTTTTTGCTAATCCTTTCTTGCTTTCTATTCTGATGCTTCTGGTTATACCTATCGTCTTATTTCAATTAGCTGATGTATAGTTAGTTCTTTTTAGGGGTAGCTCACCACTCTGTTTTAGAAGAAAGAGGGGGAGGGCTGCCATTCCCGCAGTAGTTACAATGCGGTAATGATAGGTTTACAGTAACGTTATCATTATTCTAGATGGGTCAGTGGCAAGCCATTTATAGTTCTTTCCAGGATTATAGGGCTGGGAGCGGGGCGGAGCGCGGACGGCCCCTCCGGATACAGATTGATCCCATTTGGGGTGTCTGTTGGGTCAGAGTGGCTCCTCCTGCGCTAAAATAGTTCTACTTGACATTAATTATCTATAGTAGACATATTATACCTTGTGGAATTACTATCTCCAATGACATCAGCTATTACTTTATTGTTTTATTGATTTTCGTGTTGGTATATATTAATTTGTCAGATTATGACTTGTTACCTTATACTCTTTGTTTTCCTGATAAAACCTTAATAAAAACTATTGAAACAAATGAAAAAAACAGCCCACACACCAGGAAAGAAAACCCACCTGCTGTATTTACATAGTATCCTATAAATCATTAGAAACAATGTTGTAACCTAGAGCCGCATCATGAAGACCCCTTAATAAATCATCTAAAAAGAATCCACAGCAATCAGAGATCCAGCAACTCTAAGGAAATAAGAAACGTTACATAAATAGATATGTCAAAGTCCTAATTTATGCCCTGCGGATATAGAGAAGATAACTTGTTGCTCCACCATATCTCTCTCTTTTTAAAACTCAGTGAGCTCCATTAATGAAGCAGCATTTTCCACTTTAAAATTTGCAGTGAAATAGTTCATAGCGTTATTCAAAAAAATGTTTCCACTTCACAAAAAAAACATGCAGTATTTTATCTCATGCAATATCCAGTGGGGTGGATACAGTGAAGAAGAATTAGAATCCACTGTCTGTCTTTATCGCTAATAAAATGGTTTAAATCATAGAAATATGCCAAGTCCCGGTTCACACTACTGCGATGACAGACATCGCATGTGATTCGCGCTGCATTGCTGTGCAGATCACATGCGATGTCTGTGCGATGTGATTTCAGCCATACAAACTGTATGACTGAAATTGCATTGCATTCGCACCAAAATGGCGCAGGACCCTTTGTTTGGTCCACTCTGGAATCGGATCGCATGGGTGTTTCACACCTATGCAATCCGATTCCTGCACCATTTCACAGTTCGCACTGCAATCTGCGAACTGATCTGGGGGTGTCATTAACTTTACATTGACATCCCCAGCGGTTCACAGATCTCAGTGTAAACCACTGTGCGATGCGGGAACCCACACAGGATTCGCAGACTTCCCGCATGGCACCATTTTGAGCCCAGCCTAAGTCAGTGCGGTCCCTGCAGCATATGTATTAATACAAAAGGAAAAAGTTGACTAGAATACCAGTCAAAGAGAAGCTGCTTTCACAGGACACACGTGGTGTATCAAAAACAACCAAGTTCAATTAAGTAAATATAAAATATCATTATAAATGTCAAATATTGAATGAAAATAGTATACAAATTACACACATATATGAATACCCTTCTTCCACCAATAAAAAATACAACATTGTCTTATTTATTGGTAGAAGAAGGTTATTTACATATAGTATGTGGGTCATTTTTGATACTATTTTGCCATGATAACCTCTGGTGGAACCAGTGGCGGCTGGTGACATTTTAGGATGGGAGGTGCTAGACCCCGCACTTCCTTTTTGACCCCCCGCTTCTCATAAGCCCCGCCCCTTATAGATTCCACCCATTGTGTCAGGAGTATACAGCCCAGCATCACCAGATAGGGTATACAGCATCAGCAGATAGGGTATACAGGGGTATACAGCATCAGCAGATAGGGTATACAGGGGTATACAGCATCAGCAGATAGGGTATACAGGGGTATACAGCATCAGCAGATAGGGTATACAGCATCACCAGATAGGGTATACAGCATCACCAGATAGGGTATACAGACAGGGCCGCTGATAGGGGGGGTAGAACCAGCCCTGATGTGGGGGGGCCAGAGCACACAGGGGGGCCCACACAGGGGGGATTAGTGACAGATGACAATTGTGTCTCTTTTCCTCCAGCAGATGAAAGTTGCTCTCCTTCCCTCTCCCTAAAAGCTTTTATCTGATAAGAAAGAGACAGTCGTCCCTCACTAATCCCCCTCCCTGTGTGGGCCCCCCTCCTCTCAGCACTGGAGTTTGTTATCTCTAACTTAGGCTCCATGCACACTGGCTTAAAAAAAAAGTGTTTAGTGTTTTGCCTGTAGAAGCAGTTCAATGTTATCCTATGTGTCCATACACATTAGGACCATTAAAGGCATATTTTAAGCTTAATGTTTAAGAGACAGAAAAAAAAAACCCTTCTGGTTCTCATAAACTCGTCTAAAATTTGTACAAAAAATGTTCTATATGAGCGTTTTTTTCTGCCAAGTGAATTGGAGTTTTTTAAAGCCCAGTGTGCATGGAGCCTAACTCTTTTTCTCTCCCTCGGTCCCTCTGATACCGGAGCCTGTATATTTTTTTCATCTCATCTTCATTTTCATTTATTAACTCAGTTTTATCTTTTAGATTTAGCAGGGATTCTGTGAGTTATGTTGTATTTGTGTCTGCTAATAGTTTTATTGTATTTTTAGCAAAATATAGCTTTTATACTATCTTGGGGGGGGGGGGGCCCTGTCAAATAGTCTGTACGGTAGGGTGACCAGATGTCCCCGGTTCCAGGGGACAGCCCCCGGAATGAGGACACTGTCCCCGGGCCAAGTCTGTCCCCGGTTTTGTCCCCAGATCGGATTTGAACAGGGTTCTGGGCAATTTCAAAGACAGTCAGTGCAGAATTTAAGAAAAAAAATCTGAATTACACACGCCGACTCCACTGCCAGACTCTGGATCAAGGGGAATGATCCCTACATCCAGAAGTGTTCCGCCAGATTTGCCTCAAGTGGGGCACACCAGAGGTGGACCTCATAGCCTCCAGGTTCAATCACAAGGTACAGACCTTTGTGTGCAGAACAAAAGATCCGTTGGCGGTCGCCTCGGACGCACAGGTAGCTCCCTGGGGTCGGTATCGGCTACTGTACATCTTTCCTCTTCTAAAGCTTCTACCACGGGTTCTGCGCAGGATAGAAGCAGATGGAATCCCGACAATCCTGGTAGCTCCGGATTGGCCTCGGCGTCCTTGGTACGCCGACGTAGTACGGATGGTGACAGATGTTCCATGGCGTCTTCCACTTCGCAAAGACCTACTATCTCAGGGGCCCATCTTGCACCCTGCTTTACCCTCGCTGGCTTTGATGGTAAGTACGCTTAAGGGTCAGATTTCAGCCCTGGCGGTTCTTTTTCAATGGCCCTTGGTGTCTCATTCATTGATCCATACATTTGTACAGGGGGTATGTCATGTGGCTCCTCGGATACGGTCGCCTCTGGCACCGTGGGATTTGAATCTGGTGCTTTCTGTGCTGCAGAAACCACCATATGAAAAAATTAGGGACATTCCCCTGCGACTGTTGTCGCAGAAAGTGGCTTTTCTGGTGGCTGTCACATCCGCTAGGTGGGTGTCTGAGTTGGCAGCATTATCCTGCAAGTCACCTTACTTGGTCCTTCATAAGGACAAGGCGGTTTTGCGACCTTCCCCTTCGTTTCTTCCGAAGGTGGTTTCTTATTTTCATTTAAATGAGGATATTGTTCTTCTCTCATTGTGCCCGCACCCGTCGCATCCCAAAGAAGTTGAGCTGCATTCTTTGGATGTGGTGAGGGCTTTTCCTGGTGTATTTGTTTTTTACAGCTTCTTTTCGGAAGTCTGATTCTTTATTTAGAGCTGACGGAAGGGTCGCGCAAAGGCATGGCGGCCTCGTCAGCTACCATTTCTCGTTGGATCAGGAAGACCGTGACTCATGCATATGAGATTCGGGGCAAGGTTCCCCCGTTTCCAGTCACGGCTCATTCCATCAGGGCAGTTAGTACTTCCTGGGCATTTAGACACCAGCCCTCGGTGTCTCAGGTGTGCAAAGCAGCTACTTGGGCCTCAGTGCACACGTTTACTAAGTTTTACAAAATTGATGTTTCAGCATCTTTGGATGCTGCTTTTGGCCGCAAAGTATTACAAGTGGCAGTGTAGGCGCGATTAGCGCCGCCTGAGAGGGCGTTTTCTGTTGGGTACAGTTGTTATAGTTTGCCCACCCCTCTTGATTGGCACAGCTTTGGGACGTCCCCACGTGTCATAAGAAGTCTGCGTCTGTCAGTGAACGGAAGAGTAAAAGGGATTTTATTATAACTTACTGTAAAATCCTTTTCTCTGAGTTCACTGACAGACGCAGCACCCACCCCTCTGTGTTGAGTTTGTACGGCTTGTTACGAACTGATGTGCTATGCAGAGCAGGGGGATTATATGCTAAGGTGAGGATGGCCTCCTGGGAGGGGCCAACCTATGCTTTTGTTTTATTTTTGCCTAGTCTACTTCTAGTAATATGAGCATAACCCCACGTGTCATAAGAAGGCTGCGTCTGTCAGTGAACTCAGTGCCAGCCACCTGACTACCTCTTTGTCTTCCCCGGCGGAGTGGTTTTCCCCTGCTCAGCTCCGCTCCCCACCAGGTAGTAGCTGGGGCCCAGAGAGTGAGACTTGAGAGGCTGTGAGGTGGCTCAGTCAGGTGGCGGTGGTGACAGGAAGAGAGAGGCAGCTGAGTTCAGCTGACAGTGTCCAGCAGCAGGAACAGAAGGAAAGCAGATATGATCATGGGGCTGCCCATGCCTTCAAGGTTTAAACACAGGTGTGCTTTGGGGGTGTCTGTGAATAGATTACATTGCACTGTGTCTGTCTCTCTGGCATAATGGATGGTATCATAACTCACAGGCAGCAGGCACTCTATCATGACTCTGGCTGGCTCTGTCACAGTGTGTCACATAACATGGCTGCTGGGTGCTGATTTTGTTAACTTATTGTTCATAAGTATCAGCACCCAGCAGCCATGTTTTGTGACACACTGTGACAGAGCCAGCCAGAGCCATGATAGAGTGCCTGCTGCCTGTGTCTTATCATAATGCTGATGATCTTGACCAGTTGCCGACTGCCCCATAGCAGAGTTACTGCTACAGGGTGGTCGCGAAGCGCAGGATCGTGTATATATACGTGATCCTGCATTTCTCTGTATCAGAGCCGATCAGCGTGTCTGGCGGACTCGATGTCTGTCGGTACTTGCAGATCATTCTGTACACAGGCAGAACAGTGGTTTGCCTGTATAAACAAAGCAGATCACCGTTTTGTCAGTATTGAAGACATTGATCCTATGTTCCTGCAAAGCAGGGACAGGGATCTATGCCTTCCCATTGTAAAAGCACCTTCCACACAGTGATAAAACACTGGTTAGGAACACATTTAACCCTTTGATTGCCCCTGATGATAAGCCCTTCCCATCCAGTGTCATTAGCACAGTGGCAGTGCATATTTTCCCCACAAAGTGTCAAAAGTGCCACAGTCCCACTACAAGTCGCCGATTGCCACAATTACTAGTAAAAAAAAAATATGTCCCCGGATTTCATTTTAAAAATCTGGTCAGCTTAACGTAGGGTGGTAGCCGAGATTTGCCCAGAATGGAGATTGCTTGGTAGCTGAGTGTATGGTATTGTTGTAGGCGAACTTGGCTATCGGCAGTAACGAGACCCAATCGTCCTGTGCAAAAGAGGAGTAACAGCAGAGGTACTGTTCTAAGGTCTGGTTAGTCCTTTCCATCTGACCATTGTTTGGGGGTGATAGGCCGATGGGAACGCCATTTCGATTCCCAACGCTGTACACAAGGCTTTCCAGACCCGTGATGTGAACCGCACCCCACGATCCGAGATTATGTTAATGGGAATACCAAGAAGTCCAACCACTTCTTTAATGAAAGTCTCTGCAGTTTCGACTGCAGTAGGGGTGCCTTTCATGGGAATGAAGTGTGCCATTTTGGTAAGGCGGTCCACAATCACGAAGATTGAATTGAACCCTTCAGATGGAGGTAGCTCTACTATAAAGCCCATAGAGATATGGGGCCATGGGCACTCTGGGATAGGGAGCGGGTTCACCAGACCCCAAGCTTTAGCCCGGTTGGTTTTGTTTTGGGCACAGACCAGACAAGAGCTGACATATTTTCTGCAGTCCATGTCAGCGGAAGGCCACCAAAAAGAGCGCAATAGCAGCTCCGCAGTTTTGCGACCTCCAAAATGTCCCGCCAACTTGTGGTTGTGGCTAAGTTCCAGTACTGTGTGATGTAGGTCCTTCGGAATATATATTTTGTTATGGTACCACCACAGCCCATCCTTCATTGTCAGTCTAGGATCCGGAGACATAGTGGATTCGGCCAGAGATCGTCTGACCTGAGACATTAAGTCTTCCTGGGTCAGCAGGAAGTGTCGGGAAGAAAGGATGGTGTCTGGTGGTGCGGAAACTCCTGGTTCGCAGAACATTCTAGACAAGGCATCTGGCTTTACGTTCTTCGCCCCGGGCCTGTAGGTAATATGCAGATGAAAACGAGAAAACAATGGAGCCCAATGAGCCTGACGGGGTTTCAGTCTTTTGGCGGTACATAAATATTCTAAATTCTTGTTGTCAGTTAAGACCATAACAGGATGTGCGGCTCCTTCTAATAGATACCGCCACTCCTCCAAGGCAGACTTGATGGCTAGGAGTTCCCGATCCCCCGAGTCATAATTCTTCTCGGGGGCAGAGAGCTTATGGGAAAAGAGAACAAGGGGATGGAGAGAGGCCTTTCGGCCTCGCCTCTGGGAGAGGACTGCTCCCACTGCCTTTTGGGCCATGGGGGGCCAGTGGAAACGGGTATTCTGCTTGGTGAGCTGAGTAATAGGTGAGATCACTGCAGAGAACCCCTTGATAAATTTCCTGTAGAAGTTGGTGAAGCCTATGAACCATTGGACCCCTTTCCTGTCTACTGGAGCTGGCCAATCCAAGATGGCGGAAACCTTCTGTGGGTCCATAGTGACTTCGGTAACCAAAATGATAAGGCCCAGGAACGGAATGCTGGAGCATTCAAATGCACACTTTTCGGCCTTTGCACAGAGTTCATGTTGACAGAGGCGCTGTAAAACACACCTGACGTGCCTGCGGTGCTCATCCATTGTGGCAGAGAAAATGATAATATCGTCCAAGTAGACGATGATGATGACGTCACCCTCCCATATGCGAATGAGGTTGTAAGCCCCGCGGAGATCCAGCTTGGTGAATACAGTAGCTGAACCGAGTCTTTGAAATAATTCCGGGACCAGAGGTAGAGGATAACGGTTTTTAACTGTGACCTTGTTGAGGTCTCTGTAGTCAATACAGGGTCAAAGGGAATGGTCCCTCTTTTCCACAAAGAAGATCCCAGCTCCTGCCGTGGGAAGTGCAAGGCTGGATGAATCCCTTCTTAAGAATCTCATCTAGATAGGCCTTGAGGACCTTCAGTTCTACCTCAGAGAGGGTGTATATCCTGCCAAACGGTACCTTAGCACCAGGCAACAGCACTATCGGGCAGTCATAAGACCTGTCAGGTGGAAGTTCATCTGTCCCTTCTTACTAAACACATCTAGGAACTCATGGTAGACCAAAGGGACAACTATGCGGGTCTCTGGGTCAGGATCCGCGTCTAAGCATATCACAGAAGGAGGAGCTTCCGAGACCAGCTGCTGGCAGTGGTACTGACAATAGAGGTAGGAGAACTGAACCTCCCGAGTGGACTAGTTAATGGTGGGGCAATGAGCCCGGAGCCACTGCAGCCCCAAGATAACAGGGAAGAGAGGGGATGCAATAAAGTCCAACAGCAGGTGTTCCGTGTGGCCGCTTGTCGTTCTGGCAAGAAGAGGGACGGTTTTGTGAGTGACTGCACCCGATTTAATGCTAGACCCATCATCCAGGCAGATGACCATCCAGTGTGTCCTAGGTCTAAGAGGGATTTGATGCTGAGCTGCAAATGTCAACTCCAGGAAGCAATTGCATGCTCCAGAGTCAATGATGGCTGGAACTTGGATACTCCCGCCTGGAAGCTGTAGGAAGAGGAGAAGAACAAGGTGGGTCGTAGTACTTGGCAAGGATAAAACTTCTCCTTTGGTAGTGTGGGGCCCCTTACCACACTTGACTGGACAGGACCTGACAAGATGTCCAGGGCCTCCACAGTAGAGGCAGAGGCTATAGGTCAGACGCTGAAGTCTCTTCTCAGGGGAGAGTGAGGGGCATAGGAGTCCAGGCTCCGGCAGGTCTTGTGAGGCTGTCCCTGGGTAGCTGGGTACTCCAAGTAGCATCCAGACAGGTCGATCCTGCGGACCCCTCCGCTCTGTGTTCCTGCAGGCGGTGGTCAACCTGGATGACCAGGTTAATCAGAGCATCCAGAGATCGGGGAACACCCACACGGGCCAGCTCATCTTTGAGTAGCTCTGAGAGGCCCAACCTGAACTGATAACAGAGAGCTGCATTGTTCCAGGCCATGTCTGCGCTCTAGCGCTGGGACTCTGAGACATAGTCCTCCACCATACGGCGGCCTTGCTGAAGCGTGTGAAGAGCGGCCTCTGCGGTGGCAGCCTGGTGGGGGTCCTCATAGAGCCGAGCCATGGACTGAAAGAAGAGGTAGAGGTCAGCGGTTTCAGGGGCCTTTTGTTCCAGTAGCTGGTGGGCCCAGGCTTGGGGTTCATCTAGTAACAGAGAGATTACCAGTCCCACCTTGGTGGCTTCCAGGGAAAAGGTGCGGGTTGCAGGGCAAAGTATAACTCACATGCATTACGAAAAGCCCGAAACTTCTTACGGTCCCCCATGATCCGTTCGGGCAAGGGCACCTCGGGCTCCGTGGGCAAGGTGACAATAGTGCGGGCAGCAGGCTGGCTGGAACTTGATGGAGCTGGCAAGAAGAGCTCCAGAACTCTGCTTTCCAACCGGGTGTACCCTTTTTGTAAGTCCTTCACCGCACGGGTGAGCCCGTTAGATGCATAGATCATCCATTGGAGAGGGCTCCTGCGCAGACTCGGACTTGCTGTCCGTTGCTGTCACGTAACCTGATGGAAGAGTTTGGCTTATGCAGTGGGCAACCTCTCTTACGGCCCTGGTTCCAGAACCCCTGGTAGAGCAGACAGGGAGTTCTAGAGCGCAGGGGGGGCACGAGGGCTGGAGCGGACACAGATGGTGGTGAGATGTCATCCAGTGGTTCGTGCAAGACTGAAGAGTAGTGGTACAGGCCGGGTCAATAACATGCGGGCAGAGCAGTACAAGTTCTGCAACAGGCGGGAAACAGAAGTACAAAGAGGTCAGGCAGGAGAATGGCCGTAGGCAAGCTGGGGGTCGGTGCAGGCAGAGTTCAAGCAGATACAGGGTCAAGCCAGGTCACAGGTAAACAGGAAATCTCAGAACGGATCGCTACGGGACACTGGGACGCTGTTGAATGGACAGCACTGGTTTCAGGGTGCTGTCCGCTTAAATGGGCTGTTTGGCGCCAATGCCAACGCATTCGTGTGCGCACAGGCGCACGCAAACGCGCACAGCCACGCGTGGACGTGCACGTTATGTGCGCCTGTGCACAGGCTTCCGGACCCGAATTCCAAAGGCAACAGTAGTTTCCTGACAGCTTGGCTGCCTGCCAAGCCAAATTTACCTAAACTAGCATAAAAACCTATATACAGCTAACACGCTAAGCTAGAGGGTGCTATATAGATGTGGAATCCTTGGATTTCTATGTATTCACTGGTAGTTAAAGTGACTGTTTCAAAACAGAAAATTCTATTCAAGTATCTATTCCTATCTCAGAAAAGTGCCCTCTACTTCTCTCACCCACCTTCAAATCTCTAAATTCCTATTTTTTGGTTGAAGTGAACTGACTTCCTGTTAGAGGGTGACTGTACTTATTCCCCATGGTCTCACTGTATGTAGGAACATAGCCAGCCTCTCTTGCATACACCCAAGGATGAGGGCTGCTCTCCAATACTGGGAGGGAATATTGGCATTGATGAACACAGAACACAAATGGGAATATTTCAAAAAGACTATGTGAACTCACTGCAAAGTATATTCCCATGGGCAATAAGTTTAACCACTTCCGGACCGCCCACTGGCATTATACAGCAGTCCTTTGAACCGTGCAGATAGCTACCATAACCCGGTATCGTTTTTTTCAACGGCCTTTTCTGTTTCAGATAAAAGTGGTCTCTGTGGCGGATCCCCCCCCCCCCGCCACGCTCAGGTCATCTCCGCTGCTTACCGGACCTGCCGGTAGCAGCAGACACAATCCGATCCGGCCGCCACAATGCCTGTGAGCCGAGTGAGCGGAAGATGCCACCCACTCGGCTCCATAGCATTGCAGGGTGGAAGCGACATCAAAAATCACTTCCGCCCATAGCTCTTAAAGGGGACATTTTTTTTTTTCCAATGTCATTTTATTTTTAATTTTTTTTTTTTTTTTTTGTGTAAATATGAGATCTGAGGTCTTCTTGTCCCCTGATCTCATATTTAAGAGGTCCTGGCATGCTTTTTTCTATTACAAGGAATTTTTACATTCCTTGTAATAGGAATAAAAGTGATCTTTTTTTTAACCACTTCAGCCCCGGAAGGATTTCCAGCTTTAGGACCGGAGCCCTTTTTGCGATTCGGCGCTGCGTCGCTTTAACTGAAAATTGCGCGGTCGTGCGACATCGCGGCTTAGCGTTTTTCCCGAGGCCAGGATTTCGACCTTTAGGAAGGCCCCGACTTCACCAATTTTTTTTCTAGTGAAAATAAGGATAATGTTCCTTACATTTTTAAGGAACATTATCTTTTTTCGTACGGTCCTGGAGAATTTATACTCTAGTCCCCTGTTCTTCTGGAGTCTAGAGTATAAATGTGTTTTTTTTTTTTTTTTTTAATTTTTATTTTACTGTAACCTTTTTTTTTTTACAGGGGAAATTCTCGATACCCGCCTTCACTAAAAACTACAGCGAAGGTGGGACGTTACGATACCTCGGCT
>BLSH010049875.1:893765-906598 GCA_018402905.1 Glandirana rugosa
AAATGCCATTGGCAGTGAAGGGGTTAACCTGCAGGGGGCGCGCTAAGGGTTAACTATGTTCCCTGGGCGTGTTCTAACTGTATTGGGGACTGCCTATCTGGGGAAGGGAAGTTATCACAGCCTTCACGTAAAGGAAGGCTGTGATCACATCCCTTCCCCCTCACACAGAGCGGAGGTCCGTGTTTACATACACGGACCTCCGCTCATTCGCTCCGGGGGGGCCATCGCGGGTAGCCGGCGGCAATCGAAGCCGCCGCACCCGCTCCCTGGCCCTCCCCGAACACAGTGAGCGCGCGGGCGCGCCTCCGGCGGCGCGCGCGCGCTCACAGTGCGCGTTATCGCAGCCGCCGTCGTATGACGGCGTTTTGCGATAACGAACCACTTTGTCGCCGTCAGATGCCGATCGGCGGTCGGCAAGTGGTTAAAGGACAGTGTAAAAATAAAAAATAAAAAGTAAAATAAATAAGAAAACATAAATATTTAAAGCGCCCCGTCCCGCCGAGCTCGCGCGCAGAAGTGAACGCATACGCAAGTCCCGCCCGCATGAAACCGCTGTCCAAACCACACATGTGAGGTATTGCCGTGATCATTAGAGCAAGAGCAATAATTTTAGCTCTAGATCTACTCTGTAACTCCAAACTGGTAACCTGTAGGAATTTTTAAACGTTGTCGATGGAGTTTTTAAGTGCCAAAGTTTGTTGCCATGCCACGAGCGGGCGCAATTTTGAAGCATGACGTGGTGGGTATCGATTTACTTGGTGTAAGATTATCTTTCACAATATGAAAAAAAATTGGGCTAACTTTGCTGTTGTCTTATTGTTTAACTCAAAAAAGTGATTTTTTTCCAAAAAAATTGCGCTTGTAAGATCACTGCACAAATACGGTGTGAGATAAAGTGTTGTAACGACCGCCATTTTATTCTCTAGGGTGTTAGAAAAATATATATAATGTTTGGGGGTTCTAAGTAATCTTATAGCAAAAAACCTGATTTTAACTTGTAAACACAGACTCTCAAACGGAGGCTCGGTCCTTAACCTATGTGGCTTACAGCCAAAGTTAAAAAAGTTATAAATGATAAGAAAAGAGCTTTTAAAATATATAAAAAATTAAGGAACACTATCATCATTTAAATGTTACAAAGAATATAACAGAATATGTAAAAAGGAAATCAAGGACGCAAAAATTCTAAATGAACGACAGATTGCAAAGATAGTAGGACAAACCCCAAAACAATCTTCTGACTAAACAGGTCAGGTCTGGGCATGTAGGCCCTTTACAAAATAATCTAGAGTGGGTGACTGGGGACAAAGAGAGGGCAAACTTATTAAATACTTTCTTTAGCTCTGTGTATACAAAGGAGCATGGGGGAGCTCATGTCCATAATGGGGGTGGAAGTGACACAGCCCCAAATTATCCACAATGGCTTAAAAGTGAAATGGTCCAGAAGTATTTAGATAGAATAAAGGTAAATAAAGCACCTGGACCAGATGGCATCCACCCATGGATCCTAAAATAATTGAGCTCTGTCATTTCAAAGCCACTGTATCTAAGTTTTAGGGACTTGTTAATGACTGAAATAGTACCACTGGATTGGCGTAGTGCCAATGTGGTGCCCATATTTTAATAGGAATCAAAGTCTTTACCAAGTAACTATAGACCTGTTAGTTTAACTTCTATATATATTCTATATATCTTATATAGACAGCATGGATTCATGAAAGACAGAAGTTGTCAAATAAATCTGATTTCTTTTTATGAGAAGGTAAGTAAAACCTTGGACAGAGGGGTGGCTGTAGAAGTGATATACATGGATTTTGCAAAAGCGTTTGGCACCGTTCCCCACACACGGCTAATGTGTAAGGTAAAGTCTACAGGCTTGGAAAGATCAATTTGTGAATGGATAGAAAACTGGCTAAAAGACCGAATTCAGAGAGTAGTGGTTAATGATTCTTACTCTGAATGGTCTAAGGTTATCAGTGGTGTACCCCAAGGTTCAGTGTTGGGACCCTTACTTTGCAATATATTTATAAATGATATAGGGTCTGGGATTAAAAGTACCATTTCAGTGTTGCAGATGACACCAAGCTATGCAGTGGAATAACATTCTTATAGCATGTCTCTAACATACAAACCGACTTCAATGCACTGTTTAATTGGGTGACTATGTGGCAAATGAGGTTTAATGTATATAAATGTAAAGTTATGCACTTGGGGGTTAAGAATATGCATGCAACATACATACTAGAGGGAGTACAAATGGGGAATCCATAGCGGAGAAGGATCTGGGGGTTTTGGTAGATCATAAGCTTAATAATGCCATGCAATGCCAAGCTGCGGTTTCCAAAGCGAGCAAAATCCTTTCTTGTATTAAGAGAGGTATGGACTCCAGAGATAGAGACATTATTTTGCCCCTTTACAAATCATTAGTAAGACCTCATCTGGAGTATGCAGTTTAGTTTTGGGCACCAGTTCTCAAAAAGGATATCGGGGAACTGGAGAAAGTGCAGAGAAGGGCAACCAGACTGATAAGAGGCATTGAGGCGCTCAGCTATGAGGAAAGATTAGAGGAACTGAATTTATTCCCAATTAAGAGGAGATTAAGGGGGATATGATCAACATGTACAAACACATATGTGGTCCATGTAGTGAACTTGGGGTTGAGTTATACACTTTAAGGTCATCACTAAGGACAAGGGAGCACTCTTTACGTCTAGAGGAAAAAAGATTTCCTGTCCAAATATGGAAAGGCTTCTTCACAGTTAAAGCTGTGAAAATATGGAATAAACTCCCTCTAGAGAGGGTTCTGGCCAGCTCAGTAGATTGATTTAAAAAAGGCCTGGATTTTTTCCTTGTACATACTATAACTGGGTACTAACATTTATAGGTAGATAGTTGATCCAGGGAAAATCTGATTGCCTCTCGGGGGATCAGGAAGGATTTTTTTCCCTCGCTATAGCAAACTGGATCATGCTTTGCTGGGTTTTTTTTTGCCTTCCTCTGGATCAACTGTGGGTGAAGGATTGTGTATATAGTATTGTATTGTTTAGATATATCTTTTCTTTTTTTTCTTTTTTTTGGTTGAACTGGATGGACTTGTGTCTTTTTTCAACCTGACTAGCTATGTAACTATATAACTATGAGATTGACTAGGGATGGGATTTGTAGTGTGCATAGAGCAGTGTACATCACCGCAACTATTGTTCACAAATGGAAGTGTGGAGGGGAGATGTTTGGGAGCTCACAAAGGACGTTACAAGGAGGCAAAAACCACAGTAAGAAACAATTTTGTAAAAAAATAGACTAGATGGCCATTAAGTAGTGTCGCTGCGTCAGTGACAAAAAACAGTTATAAAAACAAAAATGCCACATTATCAGGCTTAATTGGTACAACAATGCACAAAGAAATGATCAAGTATAATAATCCATTACAAGCAATCAGAACAAACATTTGAAGTAATCTCAATTATTCGTGGAACACCAGCTAAAACGTGTAGAAAAATTAGACTTGCTGGAAAGATGTAATTTTCCTCTTTGTCCTTTTTTTGGGGGATCTTTCCATACATCCTGTCAGAGGTGGCTGGTGATTTTTTTTTGGCGGGGGCGACATACAATCCATCTGCCGCCACCCCCCTGGTCGGGTCATGGACGGCACAGAAGCACCCCCCTGTCGGCTGTATGGGTCACGGGGGTCACAGGTACCCCCCATTGGTCAGTCAGTCAAGGCCTGCACTTACCCCATCTTGCGCTCAGCGATCCAGGCGATGGCCGGCGGCTTCTCCCTGGGCTGAGGGTGGCTGCTGTCTCAGTTCCCCAGTGTCTCCTTCCTCCTACTCCTGGCGGCTAATCTGATCGGATCTCCTTTTGGCCAATCAGATGATGGGTCTCATGACCCGCTTCCTGATTGGCCGGGAGGAGAATCAGTGTTACAATAGTGAATATTCATTCGCTATTGTCACACAACTGGGTGGGCTTCAGGTGCAGTGCTCTGTGCCCCGAGTCCACCCTTTATTGAAGCCTATTAGAGCCTCTGGCTCTAATCATATGCTTAAAAAAACACCCCCATTGGAATCCATGCGCCCGGATGGGGGGGCATCGTCCATGCGCCCCTAATGGACTGGCCGCCACTGCATCCTGTGCTGTCATTGAACACCCATTTTATTGCACATTAGGAGGGATAGAACCTTTGCCCAGTTTTTAATGCTATCTGTGCCCCCAATGGCAAGATTTCCCTTAAAGTGGAAGTTTGCCCTAATACTAAAATCTCTAAATCTACTGGCATCCACAATCTAGGACTAACCTCTAACTAAATCTAGCCCTGTAAAGAAGAAATCTGGCTCGCTCTCTTGTGGTGGAAACTCTGCAGAAGAGACAGCTGACAATGGCTGGGAAATGATTGAGAAGTGTTGTCACCCATGAAGCGCCCTCCATCCTAGGTAGGTGTTAGGGTGAGCTTTTTTCTAGGTGAGACAAATTTAGTCAGGCCTGACTTAGAGCAGGTCTGATTGTTTTTATTCTGGGCAGGGGAGTGGCCCAGGGAGAGCTGGAGACTGCAGGAAGAAACACCCCTCGGTTACTCCTCCCCTTTCCTTCAGAAAGTTCTGGCAAAGGGGATGGAAAGAGGAGATGAGACTTTCTGAAGTATGTTAAGGAGCTGGATTGGCAGGGGGCAGGCCTCCTTAAATACTGTGGTCTGTTCAGTGGGAGGAGGAGAGAGTTTGGGTGGAAGTCTGAAGCTGTTATAGTGTGGAGGCTGTCGCGGCCTAGGGGGAGCTACCAGCCTGGGGGAGGTGACCCCGGGCCTGGAGTGCTCGGGTGCAGCCAGGAGGAGCGAGATCTTGGTGGCAGGCACAAGGCAGAGTGGAAAGGACAGTGGAAGAGAGTACTATCAGGAAAGATCTTCAGTGTGGAACTACAAGTGTGAGTGGAGTCGGTGAGCAACATACCCTGGGATACTGGAGGAGGCTTGCCGGAGCGGATTGGGGTGAGAGATAGTCTGGAAAGGATGCAGAGGCCAGTGTGGGACTTTGATGTTGCTGTGGCAGTGGAGAAGGCCGTTGCAGCTGGAGGAGCTGACAGGGCCTGGAAGAAGATGGGCTAGGAGTAGTAGTCCATCACACTAGTTAGCACAGAGTACTTTGCTACACTTTGGGGGGCTATTAGACTCTGCCTGTAATGAGCGGTACGGAGACCTTGCTTCAACTACAGCAGGCTTCACCATGTGCTAGCTAAGCCTAAAGAGATGTTTTGGAGGCCTGGTAAATATCCTTCCAGGTCTCACCTGTGAGAAGCAAGTATTGTTCAGGAGTGAGGAACAAGGAGAGAAACATGCAGCAAGTGCCAGTGCTGGAGTGAAGAAGGAGAAGTGTATATACGGAGTTGTATAAAGAGGTCCTGTGTAAAGAACTGTTTGGTTCTTGGGCATTCCATAATCATCCCTATACCATCCAAGTTCAAATCCCTTAATAAAAAAACAAAACAAAGTACCAGCCTGTTCTGTGACTCTGGATGTGAGGAAAAAGTGTGATTGAGGGCAGTGTGATCAGGTGAACCACAACAACCAACCACCCTTAAGGGGGCAATTGGCTACATTTGGGGCTCATATCCAGGATTCACCAGTGTCACGTAATTCTTTCAGTTGTTACCCCTAGCAACGGAAGTGAACTGAGCCAAGGAAATGTGACTGTTTGCTATTAGCAAGGATTGAACCCAGGAAAGGACTTATGTGCTCTGCCCACCAAACTGTGCTTTAATACAAGGAAATTGCCTGTAGTAACCAGTGAGAGCAGTCGCCAACTGCTGTTCCTGCTTACCCAGTTGCTCCAACTGGCTCTGGGGCGGTGACTTGTAAATTACGTTTCTGCAATTCAGTGACTTGTAAAACATGTGCTGTCACCCGTGGCAATCACGGCGGGCGATCGCGCCCATGGATTACAAATATGCCCAGCGCTCTGCAAAAGCTGGCATCTTGAACTTTTGCTTCAAACTCCTGCTTACAGTAAATTATGCCTGGAACTGTTTTCTGTTGTGGGAGGGAGAGACTGTGTTAAAGGTGTTTTTTCCAGCAAAACAGTGGCTACTGCAATTACTGTTGCTACTGGCAACCACCAACAACATCAGCATGTCTGGACAAGTCCTGCTAGCGTCAGCATGTCTGCAAGTTTCCATCCTTCACACAAGGGGTTACAGCAGCGTGACCTGCAGCAAGCCTGCTTATCTAGATTAATGGCACCAGCCTGTCTGGTAACGATGGGGCGGTGCCACGCCCTGGAAGAGTCTCAGGGCTTGCAGCTAGCCTTAGACACCCCAAGGCAGCGGAAGATGGTGGAGGGTGGTCGTTTAGTACCAGCGTTGACCTGGTTGCCGGAAAAGCCGGAGCGGTGGACACTGGGGTCCGATTGGAGCCTTGCAGGGGACTCACCCTGGGAGTGATAGGAGGGACTGAGTGGCTGTGCTTACTGTGCACGGAGTGTAAGATGCCTACAGTGAGAGTTACCACCTGGGCCCAGTGCGGCCATTGCGGTGAGTCGCTGACCTGGCTAACATCCATTCAGCAGGAGCCATCATAATATACGGTGGACCTGTGCACGGGTGTTTGACGTCCGCAGCTGCAGAAGTCCCGAAAGGCCGTAGCAGGCCTGGGATCATCCCATCAAGGCGGGGTAGAGTTGCCACTAAGCGACTCCCTTGCGAAAACAGAGGATGAAGGAGGAGAGGAGGCTGTCATGGCCTGTGGCCTGGTCGGGGACCCGGATACCTTGAGCACTGCGATGTGGGAGTCCGGGGTCCCTGAAATGCCCCACCACCTGGGATTGGCAGCCATCAAGAGGGTCCTATCCCAGATGAGTGACACAGAAGCACCATTCAATGAGTTTGTCCTGTCATTACTGGACTTCATCTTAAATCATAATGTCTTTTCCTTTAGCAGCATCCACTTCCTCCAGGTGCAGGGCATAGCGATGAGGACTTTGTGTGCCCCGTCCTATGCGAACCTGTACCTGGGGGAGTGGGAGCGAACCTTTTCCTCTACTGAGGACATGGCAATTTTCATGAATCATGTTACAGCATGGTATAGGTACATAGACGATGTGCTGCTGTTTTGGGATGGACCTGTTGAGACTCTCCAGGGGTTCTTTCAAGCCCTTAAAAGCAACTCATTCAATCTTTCCTTCACCATGGCGCACCATCAATCTTTTATTACATTTCTTGATCTTCAGATTTCCAAGGACCTTGAGGGCACCATATCATGTGCCGTGTACCGTAAGCCCACAGCGGGCAACAACATTCTTCATGCCTCCAGCGCCCATCCCAAGCCACTTATCAATTCAATTCCGTACAGTCAATATCTTAGAATTAAACGAAATTATACTGACAATGATACATTCTTGAGGGAGGCACAAGCTCTCCGGTCTCGCCTCCTTCTGAGAGGCTATAGCAAAAAATCTTTATCCAAAGCTTTTAACAAAGTGACTCAACAGTCTCGGCATGAGCTATTATATAAATATGATGACTCCACAACCCTCCCAGTCACTAGGATCATCACTCCCTTCAATTCCCATCATAATCATATTAGACATATTCTTCATCAACATTGGCACCTACTTACCTTGGACCCGGTAGTTGGTCCTTTTGTACCGCCCAACCCTCTCATTACATATCGTAGGGCAACTTCAATTGGTGATTTGTTGGTTCACAGCGAGCACGCGGCCCATGTGGGGGGTAATCCCTGCTCCCATAGGGGCATCTTCAAGTGTGGGTTGTGTTCGATGTGCACCTACATTGATACGAGAAAACGGATTACATTACCTAACCATCAGTTACTTAAACCAAAGCATTTTGTTAATTGCTAGATCACAGCTGTGGTCTACATATTGCAATGTGGATGTGGCTGCTTCTACGTCGGCAAGACTACACAGCAGTTATGCCGATGTATAAGCCGCCACATCCTCAATATGAAGAAGTGTAATGCTGATACTCCCCTAGGGCATCATCTTAACCTGGTACATCAGGGCCTTGTGCCCAGGGTTACATTTGTCGCCCTGGATCGCTTACACGCTAATTCACGGGGTGGCGACATGGACAAATTGTTGTTACAACGGGAACTTAGATGGATCTCCAATTTGAATGCCATAGCCCTCCAGGGCTCAATGGAACTATTAATTTTAAACCTTTTCTCCCAGGGTTTTCGTCGGGGCACTTTGACTGAGACTTACTAGATCAATCCCTTGTCCCCTAGCTGTTTCTTTGCTGCTTCTTTTCCTTTCCTGCTCCTCCCTTCCACCTAGGGTCCACATCCTTGTGGCCCTTCCCCTCCTTTTTTCCCACCTTAGGCTTTATATATTTGTTAATGGTCATGCGTTGTCCTACAGGTAGTGTGTTACCCAACCGGTTGCTTAGTTGGCTGTCCAGATGTACTATTTTCATATCCAATATTGAAAGGGAAAATAAAAAAGAAAGAAGGGAAGGAGGGAAGAAAAAAAAAAAAGAAAAAAATTTTTTTTTTTTTTTTGCTCACTGTCTATTCTGTACACTTTCTATGCCTCCTTTCTACTCTCTTCCTTTTGGTAATTTTTTGCGCCATAGGATCTCATGTTCATATTATTGACAGCTGCCTGTTTGTCCTCCTCTCCCCCTCTGTGGGGGCGGGAATGACCTCAGGCCTGGATATGGATATGTTGGGTCACGTTTGGGCTTTTGGTATTCGGTTTGGGTTCTCTGTGTGTCGGGTTAGGCTCCTCCCCCCACAGCACACATGGGCCCCTCAGCTGGCACTGCAGCTAGTGGGGCCAGTATTTGTCCACCGCGGAGTTTCCCTCCTGCCCCTTCCATTGGCCCAGGTTGCGACGTCAGTGCATGTGCCGGCGCCGTGCTGACGTTGGACGCCGCTGCGCAAATCATGTGATTTCATCGCGTGCGACGCAGCAGCGCCGGACGCCGGCAGGGCGGGGAACCAGTCTAGACGGGGAGCCTCTTCCCCCCCTTTTGGTTCTTTAGAGGGATGAGTGTGTTTGTGTGGGGACATGCGGGACTATGTCCCTGCCTGTCCTCCTCTCCTCCCCTCCTCCCTTCCTTACTACCAACCCAGGTTTTGTCTGCTTCCACGGACACACCCCACCACTCGTTATTGGCCAACCACACCTATATATACTGCTGGACATGCTGTTCCCACATCAGAGGTCTCTTTTCATCCGGACGGTGTGGTTCCTCCTGTTATATTATAGTGGTCATCTTCCTTCTATATAGGTAAGCCATACGTTGGGCATTTTGCCCTCATACTGCCCGAGGCCCCTCTTTGGGAGACTGGGATGGTTACTTTCCTTTGCTCATAGGCCCACAGTGGCCATTGTGACTGACTTGGCTTTTCCTATACATTTGGCGGTCACCTCTGGTGGACAGTGAGTAGATTTCTGCTTTGCTTATAACGTGCCTTACCTCCTTACTTCTTGTCACCATCTGCTGTGTGATGACCATTACTGCATACTTTTCCCTTGTTTTTTGTCTATACTCTAGAGCCTTTTGGTGTTGAGGCATCCCCTGTCTGTTTTTTGGTTCTCGTGGGGGAGAACATTTCCGACTGTTTCCGCCTGCATGCCGCCATCTTTTGTGATCTTTGACGGCTTGCCCAGTAGCCACATATCATTTGTGACACACTACTACCACCAATTTAGTCACCCTATTACCTGTCTGGTCTACAGGAGCCATACGCATGCCAGGTTGGGGACTCCCCCCTTCCTTGGGGACATCGTATGTCCTTATTTGTTAGTCACATGTATTTATATTTACTCTTTTGCAATTGCGACTGTTTCATTTACATTTATAATTATATTATACTTATGATTGTTGTTACATTTGCAGAACCCTTGTATCAACATTGTTGGGTATTTTCCTTGAAGGAGAAGTTAAACCATAAAGCTCAAAACTTCAAAACATGTCGAATTCACAGTTCTCCAGCTATCATCAGGCCACACTCTAGGCCTGGCTGGCCTTCTGTCCCAACATTGTTATATAGTGTTACAGTGGTTCTCACTTATTGTCAATGTTTTTATGTCATTTTTCTTTGTGTTGTTTTTACCTTAAAAATTGTTGTACTTTATTATACATTGGTTCAATACTTTTTGGGTTTTATAGTGCTGTGCAAAATCCCTTTGGACCTAATTCCAGTTTGTTTGAAATGCTGGCAGAGGCCCAGCCTATAGCGATCGCAGCTGGGCCAAGTTAGTAATGGAGGGGGATGAGCCCCTTGTAGAGCCAAGTGGGGATGCTGAGGACAGGGTCATAGACTGGGGGTCACCCAGACTGCTGGCGGAGTTTAGGTCCAGGGAGCATCTGTCGGAGTGGTCGTCTCCAAGCGAAGAGTGGGTGATGGGGGGTTCCTACACTTTGAATGCCCCCTCAGAGGGAGATGAATCAGGGCCTTTGCGGGACTCAAATAATGCAGCAGGTATCCCCAGAACCAGCAGCCAAATCTTTTTTAAACAGGCCCTCCCCCACCCAGACCAGGGCAGCAACCTACAGCCAAATGGTAGTCAAGTCTCCTGATACCCATATCTTGCCAGGGAGAGGGAAGGTCAAGAGTCTACCTAGGCTCTCCCGGTACCAGCGGGAGGTATGTCAACGAGTTGCCCTGGAGTGGGGCCTGGATTACCCCTAGGTCCCACTCCATGTCATGGACATTTTCGAGAGCTCAAGGGAGGAGTGGGAGAATTAAATTTTAGTTGGTTTGGTTTCAACAGAGCCCCTCATTTTCCACTTCTTGATTAGAGTTTGAACACTGCTGATTGGCATTCTCAATTCCTTGGATATCTTTTTATATCCCTTTCTTGTTTTATACAGTTCAACTACCTTTTCCCGCAGATCCTTTGACAATTCTTTTGCTTTCCCCATGACTCAGAATACAGAAACGTCATTGCAGCACTGGATGAAAGATGCAAGGGTCTGTCAGGAGTCCAGAAACTCAAAGACCTTTTACACACACACACTAATTACAAGCAAACAGATCACAGCTGAGGATGGTTACCTTTAATAGCCATTCAAACCCCTTTGTGTCAACTTGTGTGCATGTTATCTGACCAAAATCACCAGGGTATGTAAACTTTTGATCAGGGTCATTTGAGTAGTTTCTGTTGTCATTATGATTTAAAAAGAGTAAACCCAGTTAATTGATAATAAATGGCTTTAGCCAAACACTAACCATGAGTGAAAGCAATGTTTTTGTTATCATTCATATTCTCTGAAAAATGGCCAAGAAATCATGAATTCTACCAGGGTATGCAAACTTATGAGCACAACTGTATATGAAATAGGGTTTTAATAATGTAAACGTATCCAAAAGTCATTTTAAATACCTTCTTTTCAGATAATCCCATGAAACCTACATATTTACCCATTTACATGATTAAAACCTCCATTTCATATATAATTTATGTATAGTTTTTAGCCTCCAGGTAAGTGCAATGGACTGGACTGAAATTCCAGAAGATGAATTGTAATTGGCTGTCAGGAGTCTTACTTCTGAAATAGGCTCTTTGTTTAGCAGCTCTCAGCGAAAGGGGCTGTGCTGCAGGTGTATCTGTCAGCGGTATTAGATAGAACTGGTAATGAGTGTAGACAGGTAATTCTATTATACTGCCCTAAAGAGACACCTCAATCAAACTGTGTTGGAGATCACTGTGTGCTAACTAACAGCTATTATCCATCACACTTTATTATTAAAAGCATTACCATATTCTGCAGAACCATCAACTGGTGTGTGCTCATGCAGAACAGGACATTATTTTGGCAAATGCTTATTCAGTACTTATATGCATATATTGTATACAGTTATTCTGCATAAAGGTAACTAGGTCACAAATCAAAAACTAAATTTAAACTTCAGCTTTACAATTCAGAATGGGATATTTTCTTACAAAAATAAGTTAATTAGCTTTTTATTTATTTATTTATTTTACTTTTCTTGTTCTGCTATGCTTGTTTGATATTTTTGCATATAATTTCTAAATCTTGCTCATTGTCATGTTAGAACCGAAAAATCGGGCATGTGAATAATGCAACTATGTGTGCAGAATCCTTGGAATTCATAAAGACTGACGCAGACAGATTTTGTAAAAGTGTCTCTTATGTGTTATAAAAGTGGTGAAGAATGTGCCAAATTCATGTACCTCCATGGGCGTCTGCAGGTAGGGGCAAGGGGGGGCAATTGCCCCCCCTGGAATCAGGGATCAGATCAGGGGTTCCCCACTAGGTCCTTATCCTCTTGAGCCATGTATGCAGTTTCTGACAGTCTCTTGGGCCATGTATTCAGTCTCTGACCGTTTCCTGTACCATGTCCGCAGTCTCTGACTGTCTACTGTGCTATGTCTGCAGTCTCTGACTGTCTCCTGTGCTATGTATGCAGTCTCTGACTGTCTCCTGTTCCATGTCCACAGTCTCTGACCTTACCCTGTACTATGTCTGCAGTCTCTGACCATCTCCTGTACCATGTCCGCAGTCTCTGACCATATCCTGTACTATGTCCGCAGTCTCTGACCGTCTCCTGTACCATGTCTGCAGTCTCTGACTGTCTCCTGTACCATGTCTGCAGTTTCTGACCGTCTCCTGTATCATGTCCGCAGTCTCTGACTGTCTCCTGTATCACGTCTGCAGTCTCTGACCATCTCCTGGATCATGTCTGCAGTCTCTGACCATCTCCTGTATCATGTCTGCAGTCTCTGACCATCACCTGGATCATGTCTGCAGTCTCTGACCATCTCCTGTACTACGTCTGCAGTCTCTGACCGTGATAATGTAATTATGACATTGTCAAAAAGGCATGTCCTCTGCCAGTCTCTGACGCCTGT
>BLSH010049875.1:914651-933741 GCA_018402905.1 Glandirana rugosa
TAATTTCTGCTATCTGTCCTCAGAGCAACAGCACAGACAGCAGTAGTAAAGTAATCTATCTCAGGATGCAGGATCAGGTCTTAAAATGTCTCAAATCTGTCCCTCAAGCTTTCAGCTTCCTTTCCCTACACTAACCCAAGGAGCATGTGACTGCAGCACTGTGACTCCAGCTTATAAAGAGGCTGGGTCACATGATGCACTGGCCAATCACAGCCATGCCATTAGTAGGCATGGCTGTGATGGCTTCTAAGGGCAAACCAGTGAAACGCTTGTTGATTGGCTGCCCTGCAGCTTCTCAACACGTGGAGTAAAATAGCAGAACCCCGGACCGAACCCGAACGATTTTTGAAATGTCCGGGTCCGGGTCCGTGCCACGGACACCCAAAAGTTCGGTATGGACCCGAACGTTACAGTCCGGGTTCGCTCAACACTACTTACAATCTAAGGTCCCTAACTCACATTCATGCATACACATATAGGTAGTGTGGGAGATTAGCTCATGGGGATCGCTCTTCAGAAGAAATCATTCAGCGTGGAGTTCAGTTTCTTTAAAATCTGGCGGCTTGCCAGGTTTATTATCACAGGTTTGTTTGCTAAAAACACATAAAGGAATAGAAAACCAAACCTCGCCATCCAGCGCTAAACTAAACAGTCATGTTCCTCTATATAGAGTGTGGGGCTGTCCCTGACATCCACAAAACATAAGCAAAATGCAAACATTGTTCTTTGAGTCCAAATTAGCACACAGAGCTCACTCCGCTTTCTTCCTCTGAGATCCAAGATTGAGCTCTCCTCTGCTCTCTTCCGGGTCATTAAATGCAAGTGGAGGGGGATTTGAGTGGACCAGAAAGTCTGGTCTGCCACAGTGGCTGGTAAAACCTGGGTCAGACTCTCGCTAGTCGCCTCAAAACGATTGCATGTGAGGCGACAAGTATCGTCTGTCTATTGTGGTGCCTCGCATAATGTCACATATCCCCCCTCTGCTCAAGCCCCTCGGGCGGAGCAACTGTCCCGACCATGCAGTGCAGTGAGCTGTTCCACTTCGTCCTCCCCTTGTTTCATCACCTGATACAACAAATTATTTTTAAGGGTCATGTAGGGAAAAGACACCCCCCCAATTAGGGTCCAAAGGTTCCCCGTCCAACTCCTTCACGTTTTCTCTGGCTCTAAGGAGAGTGACATCCCGTAGTTGATCTGTACAGAAGTCCTCTGTCCGGATTTTTAAGTCAAGTACCACATTCGGTTCACTCTCACCGTCAGGGACAGAGACATGGTCTGAGTCATTAGCCCCCTGCTGTCTGCTATCTTCCAGCTCCTCTGGCTCCCCAGCCAGTACAGGAAAAGGAAGAGGGTCTCCTCCCTCCTCTGTCCTGCCACCAGTCTCCCCTTCCATTTGGCAAAACGGGTCCTGCGAGAGGTCCTGTGCTTCCGCAGCAGGGGGAGCTCTATCTTCCAGACTCCATGTGCATTCCCATAACCTCCAAAAATGGGGGAAATCCCTGCCCACTAGGGCGTCATAAAGTAGTGAAGGTACCACCCCCACTGAATGAGTCACCTTACTGCAAGGGGTGTCAATCTCAACCACCGCCGTCTGGTAGTCACGAGTGTCCCCATAGATGCAAATTGCTCCGACGGTGCTATGGTGTAACCTTGCAGAGTTTACACAATTGCTTTTTACCAATGTTTCCACACTATCTGAGTCAAGCATTGCGGTGACTGGTCTCCCATCAACAAAAATCACACACATTTGCTTCTCCATGCGACTTGAACATGATGCTGTATATGTGACCTGTGCAAAAAGAGAAAGACATCTATTCACGTAAGTATAATCGCATTGCATGGGTTCATCATTCAAGGGGCAATTGGTAGCAATATGGCCCAATGCATGGCATCGGTAGCACTGTATGTGTTCTATACCCAGTCCTCTCAAGGGTCCCCAAGACCTTCCTGGCCTCTTTGGCCAGTCTCCAGGTCTAGAGCCCATAGTCTCTTTCGCCATAGCAGTCTTATCAAACTTCCCCATGCCCTTCACCCCTGGAACAGTCTTACCGGGTCTGCTGGGCGATCTTTCACTCCTAGATAAATTGGAGTGGGGCGCAGATGAGTGCAAGTCCTCAGCAGCAGTAGATCTCTCCACGAGGTCCACCAATTGGTTGGCAGTTTTGGGGTCCCCATGACTGACCCACTTCCTCAAAGCAGCAGGGAGCGCACGCAGATACCGGTCCATGACCACACTCTCCACAATCTGGGGGCCTGGCAGGGTCTCAGGTTGCAACCACTTCCCCGTGAGATATATCAGGTCGAAAATTTGCGAGCGGGGTGGCCTGTCCATGCAGTAGAACCACTGATGCACCCGTTCAGCCCGGAATGCCATGGTGACCCTTAGGCGTGCGAGTATCTCTATCTTTAGAGTCTCTTAGTCCTGGGCCTTTACTGGTTCCAAATCAAAGTAGGCCTTTTGGGATTCACCTGTCAGGAAAGTTGCTAACAGTCCCGCCCACTGCTCTTTTGGCCATCCTTCGCGATCAGCGACTCTTTCAAAGGTCGTGAGGTACGCCTCCAAATCATCTACAGGTGTCATCTTTTGCAGGTGGTAGCTGGCATGTACCATCCTTTGTTCCACTGGCACAGGACTTGCGGACCCCTTCTTTAATTCCACTTAATTCCACCAGGGCCTCTGCAAACTGGCGGTTCATCTCCTGTTAAGCTGCATGTTGTACCGCGGCGGTTGGTTTCCCACTGCTGGCGATTGCTCTCTTGTTGGGCCGCAGTTGCCTGTAACAGGGCTTTTAATGCATCCTCCATCTTCCAGGAACATGCCCACTGAGTCCACCACATGTGGGAGATTAGCTCGTGGGGATCACTCTTCAGAAGAAATTATTCAGCGTGGAGTTTATTTTCTTTAAAATCTGGCGGCTTGCCAGGTTTATTATCACAGGTTTATAAGCTGAAAACACATAAAAGAACAGAAAACAAAACCTCGCCGTCTGGCACTAAGCTAAACAGTCAGGTTCCTGTGAGGCTATCCCCGAAACCCACAAAACATAAGCATAGTGCAAACCTTGTTCTTTGAGTCCAAATTAGCACACAGAGCTCACTCAGCTGTCTCTTTCTGAGATCCAAGATCGAGCTCTCCTCTGCTCTCTTACTGGTCATTAAATGCAGGTGGAGAGGGGTTTGAGTGGACCAGAAAGTCTGGGCCGGAAACCAGCTCTGCCACGGTGGCTGGCAAAACCCGGGTCAGACTCTCGCTAGTCGCCTCAAAACGATCGCATACGAGGCGACAAGTATCGTCCCTCTATTGTGCCGCCTCGCATAATGTCACAGTAGGTACAAGCTTGCAGAGTGTGTTTACATCCTCTTTAATAGGATCTTTTGCACTTTATATGCTGTATAATGCACTTTTGTTTTGTTTTGTTTTTTGTTTTTTTTTTTCATATGAAATAAGGTGATTATTATGTTGATAATGTACTTTAATTTATATGACATGAATTGATACTTGCTATCTCGGAAAGAACTCTGAGGATCTGAAAAAAAGAATTGTTGCTCTACATAAAGATGGCCTAGGCTATAAGAAACTCTAAAACTGAGCTGCAGCACGATGACCAAGACCATACAGCGGTTTAACAGGACAGGTTCCACTCAGAACAGCGCCGCTATAACAAGTGGTAAATCGCCACAAATAAGCGGTGTTTTCCCGCTAACGCTCGGGCGGCCCTGGTGTGAAAGGGGTCTTAGTGACACCATATGCATAGCTCCCAACTGTCCCTTATTTTGAGGGACTGTCTCTGATTTTGAACAAAGTCCCTCTGTCCTTCTCTCCTCCTCATTTGTCCCTCATTTTGGTCTGATCTACGTAGCTGTATATAAAATGCACAATTTATTTATTTTCCCAGTGCTAAACCTTTCATCCAATTTCTAAATTGCTGCATTTGTGATTTCAAAAGCCAGTATAAAGGAATAGTAGTGGTAAATAAAAAAAAGCACTTTTGGGTTTCACTAATAATTTTTTTTGTATAATTCTCCTTTAACCACTTCAATACCAGGCACCTACCCCCCCCCCCCTCCCCTCCCGTCCAGACTAATTTTCAACTTTCAGCCCTGTCACATTTTGAATGACAATTGCGCTGTCATGCTACACTGTACCCATATGAAATTTTTATCATTTTTTCCCCACAAATAGAACTTTCTTTTGGTGGTATTTGATTACCTCTATGTTTTTTATTTCTTGCACTACAAATAAAAAAAAAAACGAAAATTTTGTAAAAAAAAAAAGTTTTTTCTTTGTTTCTCTCACAAAACGTTGTAAATAAGTACATTTTCTCCTTCACTGACAGGCACTGATGATGCAGTGCTGATTGTCACTGATGAGGCGGCACTGATGAGGTGGCACTTATATGCAGCACTGATGGGCACTGATAGGTGGCACTGATATGCGGCACTGATGGGCACTCATAGTCGGCAGTAAAGGGTACTCATGGGCAGCACTGATGGGCACTCATAGGCGGCACTGACAGGTGGCACTGGTGGGCACTGATAGGTGGCACTGGTGGGCACTGATACGCTGGACTGATAGATAGCACTGTTAGGGAGGCACTGGCAGACATCACATATGGGCACAGTGCCACCCCTATAGTGCACTGTATGCCCCTTACCTGGTGGTCTAGGGTGGGCTCCCTGGGTGGCCTCTTTATTGTCTCCCTGGTGGTCCCTGGGTGGGCTCCCTGGTGGTCCTAGGTGGCGATCCTGGGGGGAGCTGCACTGATAAACAATCAGCGCAGACCCCCCCCCGTCAGAAGAGCCGTCTGCAGACGTGAGTAGAGGAAAAGCTACACGGCTCTTCCTATCTACATTGGTCATGGCTGATCACGTGGTAAAGAGCTTCCGACTGAGACTGACACACCACACCACCGGTTGCCACGCTGCTTGCCCCCACGGGGTCATATGAACCACAGCCCTGACGTCATTTGTTCATAGGCTGGGCGGGAAGGGGTTAAGGGGGTGTGGCAGGGAGTGTGTTCTATGCCTACCTACTTTTGCTAATAGGTGTCCCTCGTTCCCATCTAAAAATGTTGGGAGGTATGTCATATGCACAGCAAATTACAAAAAATGAATAGAAAAATGGACTTTGTAGGCACCACTGATAAAAACAAACAATTTTATTAATCACACGTTACATAAAATTTAAAATAGTGTATAAAACCAATACTATGACAGTATACAATTTGGGGATTAGTCTCCAAAAGTAGCTGGATGGATCAGGGATACATGGCTGCAAACCCTGATACTTGTAACAGGTATCGTGTTTACTGTCATAGTATTGGTTTTTATACACTATTTTAAATTCTATGTAATGTGTGATTAATAAAATTGTTTGTTTTTATCAGTCAGTGGTGCCTACAAAGTCCATTTTTCTATGCATTTTTTGTAATGTTCTATAATTAGGACGGGGCACTTTATTATCCCACTGTACACCCACAGTACCATCCTGTGTTGGTATACAAGATATTTTCATATGCACAGCAAAGGTCGTCTCTTTGATCTACAAATAAATAGAACAGAGATAAAATTATGTTAAATGTTAATGTTAAAGGGATACACATAATGTTATATGTCTATTTATAGGTGCTTGGGTATCGTGCAATGAGCTTTAAATGGCTCCTGATGGTTAGGGAAGCTCCTTTTAACTACACTGTTCTTATACCAAAAAATGTCCCTTTGTTAGCCGCAAACTTGACATTAGATATTCCTTAATCTTAACACTAAACTTTCATACTAATGGATAAAAATATCTGAAAACATTTTTTTAATGTTACTATTTTTTTTTAAATTAGGAGTGTTTCCTAGGTGCACATTAAGTGAGCACAGTATAAGATTTGATTAGCATGGCTTTGTTTATAAACAAAGTTGTGTCACTCACCTGGCATTCCTTAGCAAGAAAGCATCACCTTGTCAGCAGTAACACTGTGAATAAATGGTTTTGTTCAAATACAGTCATCTGATTTTTTTTTCACCCAAATTTCACCTAGACAGGCAGCATGAGAAAATTTGAAGCTAATTTCATGTAAGGTGAAATTGGTGATATCCTAGAGAAATCAGTTCAGTGAAATCTGTCTGCTCGTTCCTATAAATTAATATAATAGAGGTTGTTATTTCTTTCCAAGTTGGCTTCAAATATGTCAGATAAAGTTTAGCGAACAGTGAAATAATTATCCAGACCTGTCTCAACATGTAGTTCTTTTCTGCTTCAATCTTGTACTCGATGTGGCCTAGATGACCTTGTTATATGACTATTGCAAATCTGTAAACAAGAAGACTTGTACATGTCTTCCCTACTTTAATGATCACCTATCATTTCTAGCACTTCCTTGCATCCTTGGCACTCACCATTAAACAAATACATTTTCCATCTGCTCTCTGCTAACCTAGATTGTTTTAGCATGCAGATCTCCAGCAAAATAAAGGTATCAACACTAAGTATTGCTGGAAAATGAAGGAAAAACAGATAAACCACAGGAATCTTGCCATCTCTACTTGGAAGGCTGATCAGTAGCAATTCAAGTGTTCTATTTGATCTAAACACATTCTGTCTGGTACAGATAAAGCCAGCAGCTCCCTGACTCGTATATCTCTTTGACAAATGTCTTTGTTCTTCTGTGCGGTTAGGAAGATCAAACAAATCTATTTTTTACTATGGAACTTTCTGTGTTAATTGCCACGTTAGCACCTTAGACCTGCTGATTAGAAAATTAGTGGTGATTTGAATGATTTTCTGAATTTAGGAAGTCACAAAACTTCAGAGGCCGGGTTTTTAATCTAAATCTTGCAGAGGATGTTCAAGTTATTACAAGCAAGCATTTACATTATCTCAGAAAATGTTATTGCTTCAAATGAGTGCAAAATAGCTGCTGAGCTACTTCTCTCTTTTCCAGGTACTCTTTAAATCTTTTTCCATTTTTTAATCAAAATTCCAGAACTAGGCAGCATGGATCTATTAGGCACAGGAACACAACAAGGGGGTCATAGATAAAGACCTAGTAAGCCAGCAATAGTACCGGTAATTTGGAGTCATGTTCTTTGATCTCACGAATGGGGCTTTTTTTACGCCCCTCATGCCCAGGACAAACATTTTATGACTATGGGTCCTGTATTGGTTCTACTAGTTTTGCTCTTGAGAATCTTAAGCCTGGTAAACACTAGTAATATTGTTTCGTTCAACCCAGCATTGCTCAACGAAAAAAAAACTGACAGATCAGGAGGAACCATTGTACTAACTATCCAACATCCCCCGCCAGAACACTCCGGTCAGCGCTCTCAGCTATTGGCTGAGAGTGCTGATTGGGAGCCAATCGGCAGACATTTTTAAGTCATGCCCCTTTGTCTGTCAGACCGACTGCAGTACACACGGCCAA
This sequence comes from Glandirana rugosa, assembly GCA_018402905.1. Taxonomy (NCBI): domain Eukaryota; kingdom Metazoa; phylum Chordata; class Amphibia; order Anura; family Ranidae; genus Glandirana; species Glandirana rugosa. Next base: position 922,064 of record BLSH010049875.1, read on the forward strand.
CATTCGGTCCATACTGTATGTACTAGGCTTTAGGCCGGCCATAGATGGTTCAAATCTTGGCCGGTTCAGCAGGAATGTACAAATTTCAATTTCAATGTACAAATACTGTACTGGTGACCCCACAATAGCGACAAAACTATTCCGTGCAAGGGAGTACACAAAGATATGCAACCATTCACTAAAACTAGAGGAAAAATGGTTTAACCTAAAACTGAATAGAGGGTTCTTTACGGTGAGAGCAGTGAGAATGTGGAATTCTCTTCCACAAACAGTGGTTTCAGCTGGGAGCATAGATAGTTTCAAAAAACTATTAGATGGGCACCTAAGGGACCACAACATTGAGGTATACACAATGTAATACTGACATAAAAGCACACACATAGGTTGGACCTGATGAACCTGTGTCTTTTTTCAACCTCACTAACTATGTAACTATGAGATTCGAACCGAGTGTCAGCAGCCTGAATGTACCAAGCTGATCAATCAATTGATAAATCAACTTGGGAACAACCAGTCTGCCAGATTAACTTGTGATTATAGCTAGCAGCTGCTATAGCCGCTAGCAATAATCACGGTCTTCTCTCAGCAGAGACGGCTTCTTGCACCCCCCACGGCTCCCCGCCAGGAGTAGAAAATTGCTCAGCAGAAGGGATTCCCCTGTCAGCACCGTCTACTGCCTGCTTTACCTACATGAGGCCACCATAGCTGCATTCATATGCATATCCAAGTGTATGTGGGTACATGCATGCTTCTCATTACTGATAGTATGTGAATTAATGCAGGAGGATAGCCTGCAATTGCCTAGTTTCTCATTAACAGTAATAACCTTAGTGCCCTTGCCCATTGTAGAGTTCATGTTTGATCCTATTTTACCTCTGTTGCTGACCTAGATTTCCTGCCTGACCTAATTTCTCATCTGATTGTTGTCAGTTCTGACCTCTTCTACATTTTTGACTTTTGTAACCATTATGGTGCTTCACCTGGTTATGTCCAGTTGTCTGACTACTTCCTAACTAACTTATGGCCTGACATCAATTACAATCTTTCTTTACACTTTGCAACCCATCATATAGAGGTAGACTGGATGTGGGACCTTTTTTGTTTTTAAAGGGCCAGGACCCCATAAAAAAAGCTGAAGTGAATCCTCTCTAAACATTCATAGAAGACACTTACCTAGGCAAGCAGCCTTGCTGGCTAATGGGGAAGCAGGAAATGCCCCCAAACCATACCACATGTCCTCATTATTGTTAGGGTACCTTGTAAGAGGGAGTAATAAAGCCTCCCCTCCGTGCAAGGTAACTTGTCCTCATGTTGATGGAAATCAGAGCCTCATCTCTACATCCTGTCTCCCATAAGGAATTTAGGGTATCTGCAGGGGGGGAGACTCATTGGAATCTGAAAGCTCCTATTTACCTTTTTATAACAAGGGTGCCCCAGATATCCACCCCCCAATGTAAATGAGTATGGTTACATAGTAACCCCAGTTAGGTATTCACGAAAAAGGTCAAAGTAAATAAAAACACCTACACCATGAAAATGTACTTTATTAAATAAATAAATAAACAAACAATATTCCCCAATGGAAATCCAATATCAGTCATGCTGTCCAGGATTATAGATCCACATCAATCATGATGAGTGTTGCTCAATGATGTTGACCCGCCGACATTAAAACCTTTATTTATAAAGTCAGCGAGCGGGAATTTGTCATTTGGGGGAAATAATGATATAACTGCTACATCCCTGGTTTGTTGACAAACAGATGCCTTTAGGGATCTGTCATTTATCAGTTGTACTGTCATCACCGCTAAATGAAAAAATCCCCATCCATTGTTTGTAAATACAAAATGACACTTTTAGCCCTGGTTCAGATATGTGCAATCTCAGAGATCGCATGTAATTCGCACCCGCACTGCAGGTGCTGATCACATGCGATCTCTAAGCAAGTTCTGCCATACACTAGATGCGCAAAAAAAGGTGCATGTACTTTTTTTCCTGCATTAGAATCACATCACATGGGTGTTCTCACCCATGCGATCCGATTCATGTGCCAGTTCACAGTTCGTACTGCGATCTGTGACCAAAACTGGGGGTGTCATTAACTTTGTAATGACACCTGCCAGCAGTTCGCAGAAGGCAGTGTGAACTGCCTGCGGGAGTGATGTGATGCGGGAAACGGCTCTGTAATCGCGCTGGTTCCCACATCACACATATCTGAACCAGGGCTGAAATAGTACCTTGTACTGTGTCTGTAACTTAACGTGCAGTTTTAAGGCACCCCAAATATGTGTGTATTTAAAAGATTTGTGAACACTATATTCATTTTTTTCTTGCATTGGTCCATGTACCCCATTGCACTATCCAGCTACCCATGACAATTTTTTTTAACAAAATCCTTCAAAACACCTGAAAAAATTAACATGATTTGTCTTCCATAGTCTTCAGTAGGGTTCGGGACTATGTTTGGGTTGAACCCAAGATCTTTTCCTGGGTTTGCTGAACCTCCTGTGAACCAAACTTTGATTGGTTCACTGATCCCTGGTATTGAATATATATATATCGATGGACAATATGTGTCGCCTCGCATTCATTCATTTGGAGTGGACTAAGGTGGAATCCGGTCCGGGTTTTACCCGCCACCTTGCAGGGTTGGTTCCGAACAAGATTTTGTGGTCCATTGGAGTCCACCATCAGGTGGCTTAAATAACCAGGAAGAGAGGAAAGTTTTGCTCTGGCCTGGGGCACAGAAGCCATCAGCCTGAGAGAGCTGGCGTATGGAAGTTCGCTAATGGACTGAGACAAAAAGGTTTGCACTGTCTATGTTTTGTGGGTGTCTGGGAGAAGCCCTGCACCGCTCAGTTAGGAAAAACTGAAGTGTTTAGTTAGTGCCTGGATGGTGAGGATTTATTTTCTGTTTTGTTCATTTGATTTCTACATGCAACTTTTTAAATAAACCTGGCTATAATCAAGATTTTAAGCAAGCCTGCCATTTGGACTGCCTTTTTCCAGGGAAGGGGATCCCTATTGAGATAACACCCCCCCACACACATGGTGGACTCGGTGGACATCTTCCTGGAAAAGTAGAAAGATGGAGGATGTATTAAAAGCCCTGTTGCAGGCCACTGCAACCCAGCAGGAGAACCATCGCCAACAACAGGAAACCAATCGCCAGATCGCACAGGCCACTGCAGCCCAGCAGGAGGCATATCGCCAGCAGTATGAGGCGAGGTGCCAAGCCATTGCAGCGCAGCAGGAGGAAATTCGCCAGCAGCATGAGGTGAGTCGCCAAGCCATTGCAGCCCAGAAGGAGATGAATCGCTAGTTTGCGGAGGCCCTGGCGGAATTATAGAAGGGGCCTGCAAGTCCTTTACTGGTGGAACAGAAAATGGTGCATGCCAGCTATTTCCTGCAGAAGATGACACCTGCAGATGATGTGGAAGCATACCTAGCAACTTTTGAAAGAGTCGCTGTTGGAGAAGGATGGCAAAAGGAGCAATTGGCAGGACTGCTAACGCCTTTTCTGACAGGAGAACCCCAAAAAGCCTATTATGACTTGGAATCATAGGCTGCCCAGGATTATGAGACACTGAAAGCCGAGATGCTTGCACGCATGGGCGACACCATTTTGACGTCCGCGCTCAACAGGTGCATCATTGGTCATACAGTACTGACAAGCACCCCCCCACTCCCAAATCTTTGATTTGATACACCTCACCAAGAAATGGAAATTAAGAGCCTCAAAAAACAAAATACTTTGTATGTAATCATTCTTATTTGGTTCATTGGTACCTTGTATGTTTTATTATATTTCATAATTGAAGAAAACCTATTGTTTTACTATAAGTTGTATGTTTCCTGAGTGCCGAGATAGTCCAAGCTTGCAATTCCCTGATTGGGACCTGATACTAGGGCAGGTCCAATCACCCATCTTTCCACTCACCAAGAAATGGTTACAGCCACAGACTTTGCCCGGCCCTAAGATTGTGGAGAGTGTGGTCATGGACCGTTATTTACATGCGCTCCCTGCCACTTTGAGGAAGTGGGTCAGCTATGGGGACCCCAAAACTCCAAACCAGCTGGTTGACCTGGTGGAGAGATATACGACGGCCGAGGACTTGTTGAACCCATCCGTGCCCCACTCCAATGTCCTTAGGGGTGAAAAATCGCCCGGAGGATCTGGTAAGACTGTTCCAGGGTTCAAGGGCGTGGGAAGAAATTGCAGGTTTGTTGCCACAGATAATGAGACTATGTGTTCAGGATCTGGAGACTGGCCAAATAGGTCAGGAAGATCTCTGAGGCCGTTTAGAGGACTGGGTACAGAACATATAAAATGTTATTGCTGCCATGAATTGGGTCATATTGCCGGTAACTGTTCCCTAAATGATGAACCAATGCAATGTGATAATGCTTTCTTGAAAAAATGCATGTCTCTTTTTGCACAGGTAGCATGTACTGCAACATGTCAGGAACGCACAAAAAAGAAAATGTGTGTAATTTCAGTTTATGTAAAGCCAGTCACAGCTCTGCTAGATTCTGGTAGTGTGGTGACCTTAGTCAAAGGTGATTGTGTAAATCCCGCAAAGTTACACCCTAGCACTATTGGGGTTATTTGCATATATGGTGACACACGTGATTACCAGACTGCTGTGGTTGAGACTGATACCCCTTGGCTTCATGAGGTCCTAGTGGGGAGAGATTTTCCACACTTTTGGAGTTTATGGGAAAACAAAAGGAGTCGGAACGACAGAGCTCCCCCTGCTGGGGAAACACTGGAACTCACTCCGGACCCTTTTGATTGCAAAATTGAAAAGGAAACTGTGGGTGTATAGGTCCTTTTCCCTTTTCTGTAATGGCTGGGGACCAGGAATCCAGCCCCCAGCTGGAGATTAATGAACAAAAAGTTATCTCTGACTCCTTACATGGCTCTTAAAAATAACTTCTAGAAACTAAAAAGACGTCACTTCCGGTCTGTCACAGCCGTTAGCGGTGGTTACGAGGTGGTGGAACGCATGCCAGACACCGCATCATGAGCACTGGATTTTTTCCTTTATGCTGTTTTTTCATGGGCATTCTGTAAGTAGCACTTTATATGCACAATAAAACTGCTTTTATTATGTCTGCACTATGTCTATTCCCTTGTTTTTTTTGAGCTACTGGGACCCTATGATCATGCTGGCTACAAGTCGGGTCATCCCTTCAGTTTGCCTGGTCAAGAATTACCCTCACCAGTCCTTAGCTTCTTTTGACCTGCTGACTGAAAAGCAGTAGGTCCATTCTTTCTGGTGAGTGGGGGCACAAGAGGGTCGTTTGGCACCTGTCACCCTTGTGCACTTTTTTGTATGGAGCGCTGAAGAGCACCTTAAGCACGTTGCCACTTTTGTCAATATTGAAGAGACATTATCAGAGATTGCACATTTTATTTATGAACTTTTATGTTTATGAGTTTTGATATTGGGAGTATTTGTGTCACACTATTGGGTTGGCGCTGTTTATTGATATAGATATTTCTTAAAAATAACTTGTTGTATCAGGTGGTAAAGCAAGGGGAGGAGGTAGAGCAGCTAGTGGTTCCCAAACCCTATCGCTGTATGGTAGCCCATGGTCATATAATGGGTGGACATCTTGGTATAGAGAAAACTAAGGAGAGGATAACCCAGAGATTCTTTTGGCCCAATGCAGATGCAGATGTCAAAGAATATTGTGAGTCATTCCCAGATTTTTCACAATCCGCTGGTACCGTTACCAATAATTGAAGTGCCGTTTGAAAGAATTGCCATGGATCTGGTGGGAACAGTAGTAAAGTCTGCCCAGGGCCATCAGCACATACTGGTAATACTGGACTATGCCACGCGATATCCTGAATCCATTCCCTTACATAATACCTCAGTTAAAACTGTTGTTAAAGACTAGAGCTTGTCCAGGTATTTAGTCGTGTGGGTATTCCAAAAGGGGTATTAACAGATCAAGGCACCTCATTTATGTCCAGAATCCCTAAAGAATTATGTAAGTTGTTCAAAATCTCCCATCTCCATACCTCTTTCTACCACCCGCAAACTGATGGTCTTGGGGAGAGGTTTAACAAAACGCTCAAAAGCATGTTACAAAAGGTGGTGGACAAAGATAGGAGAAATTGGGATTTCTTGCTACCATACCTCAGGCGTCTACAGGTTAATCCCATTTTGAAATACTGTATAGGAGACATCCCAGGGGATTGCTAGATGTTACGAAAGAAATGTAGGAGGGAGCGACCACGCCTTATAGAAGCGTCATTGAGCATATCTCACTGATGCAAGATAGAATCGCTGCTGTTATGCCGCTGGTACGGGAACATATGGAGCAAGCCCAGGAGGATCAGAGAAGGGTTTATAATTGGGGTGCCAAAACCCGGGTCTTCAGCCCTGGTGATAGAGTACTGGTACTAGTCCCCACAGTCGAGAGTAAATTCCTAGCAAAGTGGCAAGGTCCCTTTGAAATTATGGAAAGAGTAGGGGAAGTAAACTAAAAAGTTTACCAGCCGGGGAAAAGGAAACCAGAGCAAATATATCACATTAATATCTTGAAACCTTGGAAGGACAGAGAGACTTTACTGGCAATGCCAACCCCCCAAAAGGGCATACCCCCTGTGACTCCGTAAGTGGCCATAACTGAAACCTTGCCAGTGGCCCAACAGAAGGATATTTAAGAATTTGTGGGTAAGAATAGAGACTTTTTCTCTCACCTGCCCAGACTGACCACAGTTATACAGCATGACATAATTACGGAAACCAGGTGTCCGCATAAACGTAAAGTCCTATAGATTACCCGAGGCTAGGCGTGAAGCAGTTGCAAATGAAATAAAGAACATGTTAGAGCTGGATGTGATAGGGGAATCCCACGGTGACTGCTCCAGTCCCACAGTATTGGTCCCAAAACCATATGGAACGATAATGTTTTGTAACGATTTCAGAAAGTTGAACAGCGCGTCCAAATTCGATGCGCACCCAATGCCTCGGGTTGACAAGCTTGTTAACACATTGGGTAGTGCCCGGTACATAACTATGTTAGACCTGAATAAAAGTTATTGGCAGATACCCCTAACGGAGTCTGCGAAAGAGAAAACTGCGTTTTCTACCCCCGAGGGGTCCTTCCAGTGTAAGCGGATGCCTTTTGGCTTGCATGGTGCTCCTGCCTCGTTCCAAAGGATGATGGATAAGTCATTAAGACCACATCGCCAATACACAGCTGCCTATTTGGACGACGTTGTCATCCACAGCCCAGATAGGGAATCCCATTTGCCCCGGGTGTAAGCAGGGGTAGATTCTCTTAAGAAAGCAGAACTCACTGCAAACCCCAGAAAGTGTGCCATAGGCTTGGAGGAGGCCAAATACCTTGGCTACATTATTGGTCGGGGGCTGATCAAACCTCAGATCAATAAAATGGAGGCAGTTCAAAAGTGGCCCCAACCTATAAATAAAAAGCAGGTTTGTGCATTTCTTGGGATCACAGGATACTACATGCGCTTTTTTCCCAATTATGCCACCATTGCAGCCCCACTGACAGATCTGACGAAGGGTAAAGGGTCCATCATGATCAAGTGGAATCCGGAGGCAGAGAAGGCATTTCAAATGTTGAAGCAAGTCCGTTGTGCACAACCTTTGCTTGTGACCCCAGATTTCACAAAGGAATTTGTGGTACAGACGGATGCCTCTGAGGTGGGACTGGGTGCTGTACTGTCCCAGGTCAGGGACAGGGAGGTGCACCCAGTGGTCTACCTTAGCAGAAAGCTCAACAGACATGAGAAAAACTATGCTGTTGTTGAGAGGGAATGTTTAGCTATTGAATGGGCCTTAGATGCCCTGAAATATTACCTATTGGAGAGATCATTCAAATTGGTCACTGACCATGCCCCTCTTAAGTGGATGTGTGATAACAAGGAGAAAAACAGTCAGATGACATGGTGGTTCCTCGCTCTGCAAGCATTCAAGTTCACAGTGGAGCATAAAGCAGGGAAACTCCAGAATAATGCAGATGCCCTTTCCCGGGTTGTCTGGTTGAGACAGTTGCTCAGCCACAAGGGCTTGAGCAGAAGAGGGAGGGGGGGTGGTATGTGATGTTATGCGAGGCGAGGTGATCGATGGACGATACATGTCGCTTCGCATGCGTTCATTTGGAGTGGACTTTTTTTTTAAAAGAATTTATTGAGGTAACTATACAGAAAAACCGAGACATAAAAGTACTCAGAGTCATAAAAATGACTCGGAGAGATTTAGTATTTTTTTTCAACAATTGAGCGACTATTAACAAAGAAAGACTCATTAATACAACATGGTATAAGAAAGATATAACAGCCACCTTGGCAGGGTTGGTTCCGGACCAGATTTTGTGGTCCACTGGAGTCCACCATCAGGGGGTTTAAATAACCAGGAAGAGAGGAAAGTTTTGCTCTGGCCTGGGACTCAGGAGCCATCAGCCAGAGAGAGCTGACATATGGAAGTTTGCTTATGGACTGAGACAAAAAGGTTTGCACTGGCTATTATTTGTGGGTGTCTGGGAGAAGGAAAAACTGAAATGTTTAGTTAGTGCCTGGATGGCGAGGATTTATTTTCTGTTTTGTTTATTTGATTTCTACATGCAACCATTTAAATAAACCTAGCTACAAGCCAAATTATAAGCAAGCCTGCATTTTTCCAGGGAAGGTGATCCCCATTGCGCTAACCTCCCACAATATATATTTATATATATAAAGCTCTTTTGGCCATACTTATCGTTTGGGCCATAGGAGTGTACTTAGTTCTGCACTCCTGTGACCAAGATTCAGCCGCTGTCAGCTGACATCACAGACCCGGTCCAAGCTTTACAGGGATCCCGACAATAATGTTTGTGTCTGCTCAGATAACTGAGCCAGCAGCTCCCATCCCCTGCACAGCCCAGCGCTCCAGTGAGTAGTGGAGGGGCAGAGTACAGAGCAGTGACTGACAGTCATTGCTCGGTGCTCAGAGCAGACCCAATAATTGAGCAATCAGTTGTCTTTGGTCACTCCGTTCTCGGTGTAGATCCAGCCATCTAGGCAAGTATAAATGTTTGTTATTTTCCATTCACTCCCTTTTCTTTTAAATATTCCTGGCCTGGGTCTGGAGAGCTCAGCTACTTCTTACTAAGGAGCATAACTGGCTATACACATAATTGAAAATTAAAATACTGTATATCCATATCTTGGTACAGGGGCAGGTGGAAAGTGTGAGTCTTCCACACCAGAGTTTTAGATCAGTTATTAACTGTTGATCTATGACAAAAGACCTAAAGGCAGGATCCATGGTTTCCCACATTGCTGAATGAGTCAGTTGAATGACTCAGATGAAAGACATACACCCCTCCTTCTATCCAGCTAGAAGCAGTGTCCCGTGGCTTTACAGTTTAAATGAGTATGCAAAGGATGTAGAGCTAGTGCTGCGCTTTCTTATTAAGCAGCCTAGTGTGCAATGCACACACTGAAACATCGAAGCACCATGTATTTATTTGTAAAACAAGGATTTTCTATAGATATTTTTTAAAAATGATATAAAAAAAGTTAATAAATATCAAAACAGCCTTCGTTTCCATTACATTTTTATGACAACCCATTTATTTGCATTGCAGTCTCCTGATTGCCTAAGGGTTGATTGCCATACATGCAGCAATTATCTTGCAGCCATCATACATATAGCAGTTTTTTTTGCAATTTATTATAACAAAGCTTTTTCTATGGGCTCCCTATGACAGTCCTTCTACATATCAGTTATTGATGTTATAGCAATAAGCTTGGAAAACTCTTAACATGAGATCATACTATGTTATCCTATGGCACAACCTTGACAATTTTCCCACATCTGCAAGCCTCATATTTTCCGGGCCAAGGCAGTGAACAGCTAACTTCAAGCTGGTCAAAAAAACATAGCTGACAATTTTCTTTCTTTTACAGATGTACTGTTATGTATAACCTACTACTGTGTTCATCCTTGGTACTAAGGAGGAACACAGCTGCTCTTCAACGTTTCCCTGTAATCACCGCAGTCTAAACCTTTTTTCTTTGGCTGTGCCGTCCCGAAGTTGGGCTCTTGAGGGGTTTTAATCCTGCAGAAAGCTGAGATTCTTCATTTATCCCACATGGCCTTTGACAGCTTCTTATTAACTTAAGAGTTGTTGGCATGGTGACTTTGGATGAGACAAGGTAGTGGCAAGGAACTCTTTTAGGGCCCTAATTTATGGGACGAGAAAGGCCAAATATTCCCAGTTGGATGTGCAAAGTTACATTTGTTGTCTTGGGCTGTAAATAAACCACATTTTTTTCTCAAGCTAAGAGTCTGTCTTTTTATTTGTAAGGTTTTATTATAGCCATTGGTGTGATAGCACAATAAATAAAAGTATGTTGCCCTTTATACTGAACTGGTATAGAAAATAAGACCTGTATAGGCATGTGGTACCGTCATTAACTTGTTTGGAAACCTCTTTCCTGATAATTATTATTAAAAAGAAATGCATCAGTGCATGTGATTGCTTGCAGATTAGGTCAGGGCTTATAAAAGCTTAACTGGAAGGATATAAAAACCAGGACTTAAAGTGTATGTAAACACTTGCAATGAACTTCTCTTATTTGTTCCCTTTCTGACTGCGAAATATACCATTGAAGGCGTTTTGTTATATTTGTTTAAAGTACAAAAAATACCTGTTGACTTTGCCAGAAATCTTGTAAGCTTATAACTTCCTCTGTCCTCTGTCTGTGCACAAAGAGGGGTTATTGAGATGAGGAGGAAATAAGAGATGGGGGGAGCTCTGTGCTTCTTGTAATCTATTAAAAATAAAGTAGGCAGGGCTGACACCACATTTTTAGGAATTCAGAGCTTCCGGCACATCAACAGTTATTCTTCTGTCGTTGCAGGGTATGTAAAGAGATCAGACATGTGCATGTATTCCAGAGATGTAGTAAACCATAGCTCCCAACTGTCCCTGATTTCGATTGGACTGTCCCTAATTTGGAACAAAGTCCCCTCTGTCCCTCCTTCTTCCTCATTTGCCCTTTATTTTAGTCTGATCTATATAGTTGTATATAAAATGCACTATTTATTGTTCAAAAAGTGTTTCCCAGTGCTGAACTATTTCTAAATTCTTGCATTTGTAAATTTCAAAAGCCAGTATAAAGGAATAGTAGTGGTAAAAAAAAAAGCACTTGTGGGTTTAACTAATCATTTTTTGTGTGTGCAACTCTCATTTAAGGGCATGTGTCCTATGCCTACATACAGTTGTGTTCAAAATTATTCAACCCCCCACTGAAATTGATTGTTTTGGTCGGTTTGACATTGATTATGATCATTCAGTCATCCTGCTTACAATTAAATCAAAGAGTTTACAATACAATATAAACAGACTGGATGTACACGGAGAAACTAAATTAACATTCGTCCTACTGACTTACTAGTATTAGTTACAGTTTGGCTGGTTTTGTTAGTTAAAGTCACCCCCCAACTTATTAAAACTTGTGTTGACATACATCCGTATCCTGTGTACGGGAATTTACTCTCAACGTGTGTGTTTTTTACTAATCAATTTGGGTGTTCACGAAAAAAAAAATGGTGATGATAAGGAAATATGACCGAAAACTTTAAATGTTTACGTTCTTAAATCTTTATCAAGTCGTGACCCTTTGTGAAAAACTTGTTATTTAT
>BLSH010049875.1:980580-994432 GCA_018402905.1 Glandirana rugosa
TCGGACGGTTAGCATTGAGTAAGGTGACTTACCCCGACGTGACGTTAACGGGACTTTGGCGTACGTTACGTCACCACGTTAGAAAGTTCCCAATTTTATCCACCACTCCTCCGTTGTACTGTGGAGGAGTGGTGGACAGTTTACAGGAGACTTCTCGCTAAACATCACCGTTGTGTTCACATTTGTTCGGGATTTCCCATGTATCATGTTAACATAAGTGTGTGTTTACATTTGGTATTACGTTATAACAAACTGTTTATTAAATAAATTGGTGAAGGTATGTCCTGTGAATGTGGGGGAAGGAATGGTCTGGTTAAAAGTCGAAAGTCGTGAGAGTGTGAAATTTACTGTTTGTTGCATGACTGAGTAATTGTCATTTAAAGTGTGAGAGTGCTGAAAGCTGAAAATTGGTCTGGTAAGGAAGGGGGTGTAAGTGTCCTGTATGGAAGTGGTTAAATAAATTATTTGTCAAACAATATTGCATTATGGTTTACATTTGTGTGTGAATACAATTGTACTATGTACCCTTTAGGGCTTGTTTACACTTGTGTTGCCACTACAAATCGCTCTTCAGAGGACATTTGACAGGTGGTGAGGAGGTGTCATGTTGCCTCCTCACCACCTATTTTAACCCTTGAAAGATTGCACCACTGCATTGCATGCGGTTTCAGGGCAATTGCAGTGCAGCCCCATTCAGTGGAATGAGTTACGATTGGCAGGCTGTACTTCTCACCCAGCCTAACAATGGGGATACATTGTGCTGCATCACAGCATGTGCGCACCCCTGTCCACTGTCTTTGCAGCTTAAGGGGGAGCACTTGGGGGGCAAAAAAGGTACGTCTCAGTTGTATGCTTTTACCACCACCCATGTAGATGAGGCGTTACGGAGGGGGTGATATCTCTAGGTCCCTTATTGTTAAAGATTCCAAGAAGCCCCCCATCCACAGACCTCCACAACCACCAAGCCAAGGTTATATGGAAGAGGCCCTTGTTCTCATTAACTCAGTAAGGCAAGGTACCCCTCCCCCCATATTGAGGGAATGTGGCCCAGTATATTTCAGGAGGAGGAAGCACTTTTCCTCCTTTATCTCCTGTCCAGACAGGCTACATACTTGGGGTGAGCAAAATGTTTTTTTATTTCTTTGCGTGGGGTTACCCCCTTCAGATCCATACCAGACCCTCATAAAGGGCATGGGCCTGGTATGTATTTCTACGGGGAATGCGATTCCATTTTTTTTTTTTTTGTGGGGTCTTGCCTCAACATCCATACCAGAGCAGGGGAATCCCAACTGTCTTGTTTATAATCAGAATGAAGCTGTTGGAAGAGATCATTTGCCAGCCATTTAAATGGCATTTTTTTCAGTAAATGTCAGTTTTGCTGAAGTATTTTGTATATATCATACAGATGTGCCACCTCAAAAGCAGGCTAAAGGCATCACCCAGGTATTCAAAGGAATTTAGCATTTTTAATGTTTAACTTTATACATTATTAAAATCACTGCTCCCCCCAAAGCTTAATTATTATTATTATTATTTTGCCATTTGTTTGGCAGTCCCTTGCCTATTAACCTAGAAAATGGTCACTACAGTTTTTAACATTTGACTCCCATTGACTTCAGTCGGGTTCAGATTTGGCATCTAAGCTTCCATAAAGTACACCAAGCCCACCTTCACCCAAACCCAGGTACACTATATTGTCAAAAGTATTGGGACACCATGCACATGAACTTTAATGGCATCCCAGTCTTAGTCCTTAGGGTTCAATATTGAGTTGGCCCCCCTTTTGCAGCTATAACAGCTTAAACTATTCTGGGAAGGCTGTTCACAAGGTTTAGGAGTTTGTCTATGGGAATGTTTGACCATTCTTACAGAAGCGCATTTGTGAGGTCAGGCACTGATGTGGAAGGCCTGGCTCGCAGTCTCCGCACTAATTCATCCCAAAGGTTTTCTTTTGGGTTGCGGTCAGGACTCTGTGCAGGCCAGTCAAGTTCCTCCACCCCAAACTCGCTCATCCATGTCTTTATGGACCTTGCTTTGTGCACTGGTGCTCAGTCATGTTGGAACAGGAAGGGGCCATCCCCAAACTGTTCACACAAAGTTCGCAGCATGAAATTGTCCAAAATGTCTTGGTATGCTGATGCCTTAAGAGTTCCCTTCACTGGAACTAAAGGGTCAAGTCCAACCCCTGAAAAACAACCCCACACCATAATCCCCCCTACGCCAAATGCTTTGGACCAGTGCACAAAGCAAGGTCCATAAAGACACGAATGAGTGAGTTTGGTGTGAAGGAACTTGACAGTCCTGGCCTCAACCACACAGAACACCTTTGGGATGAATTAGACTGCGAGCCAGGCCTTTTCATCCAACATCTTTTTGTTCCACTCCTCTTTGCAGATCCTCTCACAGTCATTAAGGTTTCAAGGCTGTCGTTTGGTAACTCGAACCTTCAGCTCCCTCCACATATTTTCTATGGGATTAAGGTCTGGAGACTGGCTAGGCCACTGCAGGACCTTAATGTGCTTCTTCTTGAGTCACTCCTTTGTTGCCTTGGCCTTGTGTTTTGGGTCATTGTCATGATGGAATACCCTTCCACGAACCATTTTTAATGCCCTGGCTGAGGGAAGGAGGTTCTCGCCCAAGATTTGACGGCACATGGCCCTGTCAATCGTCCCATTGATGCATTGAAGTTGTCCTGTCCCCTTAGCAGAAAAACACCCCAATGCATAATGTTTCCACCTCCATGTTTGATGATGGAGATGGTGTTCTTGGGGTCATAGTAGAATTCCTCCTCATCCAAACACAGCGAGTTGAGTTGATACCAAAGTGCTTGATTGTGGCCCTATCTGACCACAACACTTTCACCCAGTTCTCCTCTGAATCATTCAGATGCTCATTACCAAACTTCAGACAGGCCTGTACATGTGCTTTCTTGAGCAGAGGGACCTTGCAGGTGCTACAGGATTTCAGTCCCTCACAGCATAGTGTGTTACCAATTGTTTTCTTGGTGACTATGGTCCCAGCTACCTTGAGATCATTGACAAGATTCTCCCATGTAGTTCTGGGTTGATTTCTCACCATTGAAACTCCACAAGGTGAGATGAGATCTTGCATGGAGCCCCAGACCATGGGATATTGACAGTTATTTTGTGAATAATCGCACACCAACTGTTGTCATTCCCTCACCAAGCTGCTTGGCAATGATCGTGTAGCCCATTCCAGCCATGTGTAGGTCTACAATCTTGTCCCTGACATCCTTGGACAGCTCTTTGGTCTTGGCCATGGTGGAGAGATTGGAATCTGTTTGATTGATTGCTTCTGTGGACAGGTGTCTTTTATACATTTAACAAGCTGAGATTAGGAGCACTCCCTTCAAGAGAGTACTCCTAATCTCAGCTTGTTTCCTGTATAGAAGACACCTGGACGCCGGAAATCTTGCTGATTGATGCAAATCAATTTATGACTTTTTTGAAATGTGTTTTTCTGGATTTTTTTTTTATTCTGTCTCTCATTGTTAAAATAAACCTGCCATTAAAATTATAAACTGACCATTTCATTGTCAATAGGCAAACATACAAAATCAGCATTGGACCAAATATTTTTTTTTCCACACTGTAGACACACTCCTAAACCTTGTGGACAGCCTTCCCAGAACAAGTGAAGCTGTTATAGCTGCAAAAGATGGTCCTACTCATTATTGAACCTAACAGACTGGATGCCATTGAAGGTCATGTGCATGTAAAGGCAGGTGTCACAATACTTTTGACAATATAGTGTGTGTTTGGCTCATTTCTATTTGAGATTTACAGATCCGGCAGGCCATAAAATTGCCAAAAAATGTCCAAATTAAAAACGAATATTTAAAAACAAAAAAATATATATATATAAAAAAACACTACACGCTTCTTTTCAAATCCAATAAGGATTGCATAGATTGCGTTTGTGACCACCACATTCAGCGCGCATCAAAAACTAGCAAAAACAGCAGAGGACAGCGCAGTGTTTTTACACCTGGGTGACTTCTCAGTATTATGTCAAATTTCACCCATCACTAAATGTGTTCATGTTTACACAAATCAGATCAAAGCCAAAGAGCTAATTAAACAGCAATGCCCAAATCTTTGTTGATGATGGAGGATAAACATCTTAACATGTCATGAGGGACGCTGGCAGAGTACAACAATGGCTTTGCATAGCCAGCATCAAATGGCACAGTCTATTCCTGCTGATCATTGCCAGGCTTCCATTGATATCTATTACACCTCTTTTTCATATCCCTTCAGGGAAACTTCCTCTAGCCGATTGCTTGTGTCTGGCATATGTGTGTTCTAAACAGGAGCTCACACAGCCAATGAATAAAAACACACGCTGACATTTCCACCAGATCAAATATACCATTTCTATTTGTAAAAAGGTCCCCCGAGGCTGAGCTTTGCATTTCAGACCATAAGATTATATCTTGTGCTTGGTTGGTTTCGCTGGCTCTACGGATTCTGAACTGTCTCTGTGTTGGTCCATCATAATGAAATGAATGCATTTTCGGGCAATGCAATTTAAAGCATAAGCAATTCAATCTGATATTTGGTAAAATAATATTAGTTTTGATATACACCTGGATTATTATTTTGTTTAGCAGATTGGGTTTGGTATTGCGTGTGTTTGCAGTATACGTTCCCCTCCCCCACATGCCAGCGCAAAGCTACAAGAAGGTTATGGAGAGAGGTCTTCCGTGGCCGCTTAGTGATTTGATCCCTTATCTCACTGTGCTGGAATGCTCTACTAATTATTATAAAGAGACATACAAGGACCACCAGGAAATCCAGCTACATTATAATTTAAATTCATGGTTTGCCATTTTGTTAATCTAAGTACTAATTATTTTCTTTATGATTAATGAGCAGTAAATGAGATTAAAATCCGTACCATCAACAAATCCAATTTTTTGTTAATTTTGAGAATACAGACGGTCCCCTAGTTACAAACATTCGACTTACAAACGACTCCTAGTTACAAACGGAGGGAGACAACAGGAAGTGAGAGGAAATCTCCCCCTAGGAAGGGAAATTCACTCCTGTAAGAGTTATTATGGGGAAAAAGGTGTCTCCACTGATGCTTTATCACCAAGGTTTGTTTCCAAAACAACCCAAAATTTTCAAAATCCAATTATTATTCCAATTCTCATTGGGACAGGAAGTGAGGTGAAATCTTCTGAACAGAAACATAGACAGCAAAATAAACATTACATGGGTGTTAACCCTTCCCTATGCTATCCAAAAAGCTTAAAAATGTTTTTTTTGGCTGAAGCTACACTTAAAAATGTACCTGTTCCGACTTACAAACAAATTCAACATAAGAACCAACCTACACTCCCTATCTTGTTTGTAACCCGGGGACTGCCTGTATACAGCATATTTAAAGATGAGCCCAATCTGTAGAGAATCATACAGTTCACAAATCACAACTGCCTGAAATCCAAAATTGCGTATTTGTCTGTAGATCAGATACTGTATCTATAAGAAATATTGGGGCAAATTAAAAGAGAAGTATGCCGCACTGCTTCTATTCACATCTGGCCTTGTCTAAATGGACCATAAGGATTGCCTTTCTGGATCCATTTCCATATTACCAGGCCATTCATCAGGCCAGGGTGCTTGCATGGTGTGGTGAAGGAGGAACCAGGGCGTAAGTAATAACCAAACAATCATATACTGAAATTCTGTTACAGTGCTTGCTGTGGCTGCGCCACAATTCTTTGGGTGTTTTGAAGCACCGCCCTCTTATTGGAGCGACCCTCAGAGTCATACCCCAAGGTCACCATTTTTCTAGATCAGAGGGCAAGATTACCCAGCTCTTTCTGATACTGGGTATCCCAGTGTTTCCCCGAAGCCTTACTGATGGCCATTTTAAATGACTCCTTGTATAAGGCAAATTTTGGTTCAGAGACTTTCTTGTTGATTCTCGGTTAAAGACCACAGCAGAACTGCAGCCAATGTTTAACCCGATGTTAGATCCCTGGCGAATGCAGCAACTCACCCTTTTTCTTGCCAGGTTACTCTGTGGGGGTGGACATCGCACCTCAACACTCCATTGGAAAACCTATGTCTGGAACCAGGCCTCTCTACTCATGGGGTTTCTGAGGCATATAAATTGTTTGTTCGACCTCCTGATGGTGTTGTGCCAGGGTTTTTGCTGAAATGGGAAAGAGTTTGGGCTCTTCATTCTCTAATGACCAACAAGAACATATTCTCTATTTCGCCCATTACTCCTCAGTGGCCAGTAAATACCAAGAGTTGAATCATAAGATCCTTACTCGTTGGTATAAGGTTCTGTCTCTCTTGAAAAAAATCTATCCCGATGCAGTGAACACCTATTGGCATTGCAGAGAGGCCGAGGGTACCATGTTTCATATATTCTGGTCCTGTCAGAAACTGAAGGAGTTTTGATCCCAAGGGAGGGACATTATCAAGCAACTTGATGATTATGATTTGGGCACTGACCCAGCCAGATATCTTTTTCACTTCTCTGATCTTTCAAAACGTACTTATAAAAACTCAATGTTGGACCACCTTTTGAATGCTGAAAAAGCCTATATACCGGCAATGTGGAAGCAGGAATCCCCTCCTACGATCTCATTTTGGCTCACTAAGGTGGCTGATATTTATGCCATGGAAAATATCAAAGCTGCCCTGAAAAGCAAAGAAGATAAATTTAACAAAAAGTGGCTTTACTGATCTCTTTACACTTGCTCCAGAGAATATGGCACTACTCTTTTAAAAGGGAGATAAGGGTACTGGTCCCCAACCCATGTCCCCCCCCCCCCCTTTTTTTTTTTTCTTTACTTCTTCACCTGCTGTGATTTTTTTTTTTTTGTTTCATTGAGTCTTCAATTGTTTGGCAGCTTTTGAAAAATGATGTTTGGACAGAGTGGTATGGATAGTTATCATAATCCATATGCAACATTTAACAACATGGAGTATGACTATTTGACTGATGTATTCTCTTATGTATGTTTTATGAGTTGCTTCTCTTGGTTGCTTTGATTATTGTTTTTCCCATTTTTGTCTGTGTGAACTTAAATATAGAATTTAAAAAAAGAGAGGTATGGCCAAAGCTCTTTTGGCCCTATTTCCCCTCTGGGTCACAGCAGTGCACTTAGTTCTGCACTACTGTCACTCAGATTCAGCCAAAAGTGGGCTAAAGCTTGCTGTCGGCTGATGTTACAGAGCCAGGTTCTGCAGTAATCCTGGTAATAATGTCAAGATCCCCCCGCATGACAGATTGACAGCTGGCTTAGCCTCTCAGCTTGCTGCTTCACAGTCCAGCACTCCAGTGAGCACTGGAGGAGCACAGCAGAGAGTGGTGACTGACAGTCACTGCTCTATGCTGAGAGCAGACTTGGGAACTGAGCAGTTAGTGGTCTTTGATCGCTCTGTTCTCAGTGTAGAGGTGATGGGGGGAAAGATGAAGCATTGGATAGATGCTGCATCCACCTAGGTGAGTATAAATGCTGACGATTTTTTTAATCCTGCATTTCTCTTTTAAGTTTTACTTAATGATTTTCCTTATTCAGTCACCCTCATAAATAGTTAGGTTAGAATGCTTATATAGGAGGGAGGATAGTCAGATGTGTGGGCTCCATTAATACTGTATATATTATCAGCTTGACAAAAGGTACATGTTTATGTCTGTATAGGGGACAGAGGGGTGGAAGACGAAGACACAGGCAGACAGCTCAAGGGCCATCTTATCTCTAGTATCTGTGATTAGACAAGGTTTTTAAATGTGTAAGTACTATAGACATGACATACTCGCACACGCTGGCTGAAAATTGCTAGGTGGGAAGATGCTCATATCATGTTATTAAATGGAGAATATCTGTAGGATAGGTGTGTTGATTAGCCTGAATCGGCCACAGAGGAGGAGGACTAGGAACCTTTTGGCAAATGCAAACCGACTTTTCCATTCATGGTAGACCAAGATTTCTTTGGACTAAAGCACGTGTACAATGCAAAGTGAGCCATGGTGCTGCATCAATGATTGTGTTCATGGTAAAAGGTAGTTGTTCCTAAAGGACATGTTTTATTGTAACAGACCTTTTTACATTTTTTAAGCATCAGCTCCCTTTGTATCTCTTCGTATTCATTTGAATGACATCTAAGAAAGTTTGAGTTAAAAGACTTCCCTGTGCCAGATGCTGTGACTGTAGGTCCTAGAATCAGGTAGCTATATAATGCCCAACATGTGCCATTAAAGTTCCGCTGTTACTCACTGTAACAATCAGGCAGGCCTTTTATTGGAGAAGAGACATGCCTGCCTGATCACAGCGATCTCTGGAATGAAAGCTGAGCTTTGAATGCGCAGCTCAACTTGCAGAGGCCGACCCATTCCTGTGTACCCGGGATGTACGAGGGCATGCATAGGAGTGACATCATCCTGCGCCAGTCAATGAAGAGGCCCAAAAACTGGCACACAGGAGAGCATGCCAGCGCCAAAAGAACCATTGGAAAGGTGAATATCTCTGCCTTTAGTTAGGGAGGAGGTTCAGGTTTACTTCTACCATGGGTTTGAGGTGAATCCTGCGGGTTTGAAATGTGCAGTCTTCATGGTAAATTTATGTTCAGATTAAGCCAGAGGAATTTTTTTAACCATAATGCACTGTATCGCCAGCTATTTTGGTAATCAGATTAGACTGATGCCCATTTTATCTGCCATTCCCAGTGGTAGGGACCCTATTTTAGGGCTCGCTGTGGAACTGAACTTCCCAGGGACTGGGCCTGGACCACAAGCGTGCAGGGCCCTGCAGAGTATATGGTGACTTCTCTATATGCCTACAAGCTGCATCAAACAAAGCGTATTGTGTGTGTAAGAACTGATGGAGGATAATCTGTGTACTGCACTATTTTCTTTGAAATGGCTCTGTGGTGGTGCCAGGGCAGGTGCCCCTCGAGAAGTAATTTGGCCTCTGACCATAAGGTGGTGCTAACCCACATGTGAAAAAATAAAAAAACAATCTGCATGCAGTTCCCCCATGTCAATACGCTTAAAAAAAGTAATGTTTTCTACTACACTAGACCTTTCATCTACCTTTACATTTTTAATTTTAAAAAAGGTAGTATAAAGTAAAAGTGGTGATTTATTGTGTATTTATTCTCTGTGGTTAATAGTGAATGTAAATAGGTGTGTGGTAGGGTCATGTATTTTATCTCCATACTTTGTGCTTTAAGGTATCCCTCTTCCGTAGCCTAGAAAATTGTGAGGTATGAAAATTAGATATAAAATGGAAATGATCAAAGGTGCAATGACAGACAGTTCCCAGCATGTTATAGACACATTGGGGTTGATTTACTAAAGGCAAAGAGACTGTGCACTTTACAAGTGCAGTTGCACTCCACAGGGGAATGTAAGCCAGAGCTTAGTAAATGAGGTGAAGCTTCATGCACATAATACCCAATCAAATGAAAGAAAAAAACAGCATTTTTGCTTGCACATGATTGGATGATGGAAGGTAACAGAGCCCCCCCCCCCCCTCATTTACTATCCTCTGGAGCAAATTGGGCAACTGCGCTTGCAAAGTGCACAGTCTATTTGCCTTTAGTAGATAAACCCAATTGATTTGATTCCTAGAGGTGAATGTATTACCTGTGTGGCACTCTTTATGTGAATAGAACACAGTTGAGGTACACATTGGAAATTCAAAGCTGTAGATGAAATTCCAGGATAGTTTTTAAATATTCCAGCGAACTTCCCTGCATATTTACTTTTGGGCAATAAATGGGTTATGTTTACAAGTATTAATTACCAGAAGCCTATATTTACTGAGAGGAAATGTTTGGAAGCAAAGAAATTCATGACCTGGGGGTATATGAAACTGCAGCACATTCCTCGAATAGCTGCATTGAAATTCTGCAGAAAGCAGTCTGACACGCAGTGAAAAGTAGAGAGACATAGCCTGTATCTCAGGTCATAGTCACTGAGCTGGAGCCAAGCTGCTAGTAATTAAAACAAAATGCTTGTGAAGGTCATTTAAGTCATGGGAGCCTTCTGCTGTAGATAAATCAGAATGGCTTTGCAAACTGGTTTACAAGTAATCATACAGCACAAATGAATTCCACATAAACAAATAATATGGTAACTGCGCAGATCATCGTTTATTGACAGACTAATACAGTCACATTCTCTAGAGGATTATAGGTATGGGCACTCTTGTCATTCTAGTTTATGACTATTATTTCAAGATGGCTTATCAAGAAAAACAGTGTAGATAGGGTGTTTGTCCCTAAGGCCGGCCATACATGGAGCAAATTTCTTTCCGTGGTTGCAGGGAATAAATTTGCTTGATTCCCCCATCAACACACACAGTGTTGATGCGGGAATCCCTCTTTCCGGGTCAATTGCCCTCTCTGGGGGGCGGGAACTAGCGAATCCAGCAGGCTGGTTGTACCCAAGCTGATCGACCAATCAACTTAGTATATTCAGCCCATTAATTGTTTGAATCTCGGCTGGTTCTTGGATTCAAACTGTGTATGGCCAGCCTTACAATGCCACTTGGCACATCAAACCTCTCAAATTACACCCTAAGGGCTTCAGCAAACAATTACACTTAAGATGGCCATAGATGGATCCATGTGTGGCTACTACCACTCTATTGATCGACTTCTATTGAATGGACCTGTTGGAAAAAAGCCGCCTATGGCTGCAGTGCTGATCTGTGTATTCTGACTGCGGAGGAGTACCCTCACCCCTGTCAGAGTACAATAGTACATTCCCCCATCCATCTCAGATGTGTGGATGGGGGAATCGGTTCATTTTTTTTTTCATTCAACCTACTGGCTAAACTAATAAAAAAGCTGAGCAATGTAAGCTCAACTTTAGTGAAATCCTTGTATACATTGTCCTTCATTAGTCTGGCCATAGGCATCAAAAAATATGCATGCACAATCCAGCTGGTTGGATGGAAGGAATTCAATAAAGCATTTGTGCCACTTTTTTGGCAGTATGGTCCATTAAAAAGTCTTGCCTTGATTCACAAAAGCCCATTCAGTGGCTTTACTGAAACATGCAGATTCAGATAATTCTTAAAGGGGTTGTAAAGTCTCAAGGTTTTTCACCTTAATGCATTCTAGGCATTAAGGTGAAAAACCTCCTGTACTGCAGCAGCCCCCCAGAACCCCCCTTTTACTTTCCTGAACCTGATCATTCCAGCTTTAAGGACAAGCCCAGCAGCTCCAGCTGCTGGCTCGAGTCCTCATTGGATAGAATGATAGCAGCAGGAGCCAGTGATGGGCGGGCCGAGTCCTGCTGTTTGCGTCAATGGACCCAGCAGCAGGACTTGGGAGCACGCCCACACGGGTGCCCCCAGGGTAAGCGTTTCTCCGAGGAGGCACCCAGTGAAGAAAAGGAGCCAGGATTGCCGCCGGGGGACCCCAGAAAAGGAGGATCGGGGCTGATCTGTGCAAAAACCCTTGCACAGAGCAGGTAGGTATAACATGTTTGTTATTTAAAAAAAAGAAAAACAAACCTTTAGTATCACTTTAATAGCATCAATTTTACAAAATTATTCCGTGACTGCACCAAATTCAAACCTCTATTTTGAAGATGATGGAAGTGGATGTAATAAAAAACAACTCTAAATTGGTGTACAGAGACAGGCAAAGTGCCCTTGCAGCCTATTGTTAGGCTTTCAATATGACATAAAGCCCAATTGAGGCTTGGCCTTCCACCCACATTGGAGAAATCTTAAGGAAAAAATATTTACAACCTTTTTTAGAGGTATCTTATCTCTAATAACAGAAGTTCATTATTAGGATATAAATGCACTTTAAAGCCCAATTCCAGGCTTGGTCGTTCCACCTTTCTTGGAGAAATCTATTTAAAAAAACTCTAGGATTGGATCCCATGACATCATAGGTCCCCTTCACCTTCTAATAACAAAAGTTCATTATTAGGGTTCAAATATACTTTAAAGCTCAACCCCAGGCTTGGCTCGCCACCCTTCTCAGAGAAACCTTTAAAAAACTTTAAAAATAAATTTTTTTCAACGTGTCTTTGGTTAGGTCCTGTGACATCATGGGTCCCCTTTGCCTACTAAAAACAGAAGTTCATTATTGGTCTTTAAATACACTTTAAAACCCAATTCCAGGCGTGGCTCCCACCCTTCTTGGAGAAAACCTTTAAATAAAGAACCCTTTACAAACCACTTTTTCCAGGTGTCTTCAGTTGGGTCCCATGATGTCACATGTCCTCTTCACCTTCTTGTTCATCTTGTGATGAGATGATCCTAAATACTGCAGAACGTGACCCTGCATAATGCTGTGGAGCCACTCTCTGCAGCATTGTCCTTTTAGTCCCGGGTGCTGCATCTTTGGATAGGTGAGTTTGCAGGGGACAATGCTTGAGATCAATTGAGCATAGAGTTGTTTTTGTTTTTAAGCTGCTGGGCAGGGTTGCCAACCGCCAGTAAATTTACTGACAGTTTGTAAAAGTTAGTGATTTTTGCAACTGTCTATAAATATCAGGGTCTGATAACTTGTCATGCTGTGCTGAATTTTTAAGTGTAAACCAGGCAAATTACTTGATATGGGTATTGCCAGTGTTTCCACGTTGTGTTTAAATATCAATTGTCTTAGTTTTTAATAGGAGTACTATTATTTTTTAAGTTGCCAGTAAAAAATGTGCTCCGCCAGTAAATTGTCCATGTTTTGCCAGTAAAAAACGCTGCAGGAGGTTGGCAACCTTGCTGCTGGGTAGTGTTTTTTACTTACTGCCCAAACTGAAGATTTAAAGTAGAATTTCAGCCAAACCTTTTTTGTCCTGGAAAGAATGAGGTTTTTATTGCCAAATCATTGCTGTCTGTGCTCCCAACACTGATATTTCAGTTCACCTCTTATTCCAGAGTCACAACAGGAAACAAGAAGCCTTCCCAAGGGAAATCCTACTTTTGTCATCAGATGAAAGATTTCCCCTTCCCCGAGGTGATACTAGTCTTGGGGATATCTGCTCAGAAGCAGAAGAGATTGCTCTTGTACCTACTCACAACATCTGTTCTGCACCTTGATCAATGCTAATCCTGTGTTTTGCCCTGATGGGAGCAGATGTCCATGATCTACTCATTTCTCTGTAATTCACCTTTTTCATTTGTGCGGTGACAAAGTAAATTCTGGATTTAATCTCACTTGTGACAATTGTCACAAGACAATCAGCAAGGATGGATGTCGCCAAGAAAGACATTGACAGCAATAACATTTGACAGAAGTTGTAACCCTTCCATACTCTCTCATAAATGGTAAAAAAATGCTTTCTCTGGAGTTCAATGTTACCTCATGAAATATATCTTTTTGAAATGTGTAAATTGCATTTATTTTTTAATAATTGGAGGCTCAGTAATGAATTATGCACCTCCTTTGCTGTTTAGTATTGGTGAACATCACTACCAGTAACTATAATTTTTACTTGGCTCAGACGTGAAGTTTAAGTAAACCTAACGTAGGAAATTTAAAATAAGACCACCGTATGTCTCGGTTTTCATACTTTTAACACGGACACAGGTTTATATATACCTGGATTGACAGACACGACATGTAGCAATGACCATCACTACAAGTGGTTATGATTTGTCGTTTCCTCCACGTATTAAGTAATGACTCGGAGGTTAATAATTTTTTATTTACGTTAAATGTGTAAAGTTTTTCTATATAAAGTACTCCATTGTAACTTGAGGTCTCTTTCGTAAAAAAATGGTAAATACTCTCTCATACCTTCCCAATGTTGAAGACAGTTTACAATAACGACAGTTACAGAAAGAACCGCTGTAGGTAGGAACGACTAACAGAACACTGTTAACAGTGTTCACTCTAAT
>BLSH010049875.1:1047595-1058775 GCA_018402905.1 Glandirana rugosa
CTCCTTCCTACCTCCCTACCTTCCCCCTTCCTACATTCCTCCATCCTTCCCCCTTCCATCCCTCCATCCTTCCCCCTTCCATCCTCCCCCCTTCCATTCCTCCATCCTTCCCTCTTCCATCCCTCCATCCTTCCCCCTTCCATCCCTCCATTCTTCCCCCTTCCATCCCTCCATCCTTCCCCCTTCCATCCCTCCATCCTTCCCACTTCCATTCCTCCATCCTTCCTCCCCGCCGCTCTCCCACCTCCCATCCCTCTCCGCTCCAGACCGGGGCACTCTAACACCTCCTTCTGATGGGAAAAGCGCTTGGGCCCGCCCCCTGAACTAATTTACATAAGAAGCCGGGTTCAGCCAATGGGAGCGGCGGAGGGGAGAGGGTCTGCACCGAGGCATTGATGGGATAAGGTTAGCTCTCTGCCGGAGACTCCTCCCCCTGTCTCGTCTCTCCTCCCCCTCTCTCCTCTCTGGCTCAGGGACTCGGGCTGCCAGCGAGACAGCCGGGAATACCGGGAGAGGGAGAGTGCCGGGTATCGGAGCGCACAGCCGGCTGTAGACCGGGAGCACAGGGGGCGCTGTGCGGGGAGTGTGCCCGGTCCTTGACAGAGTGCGGCGGGCACACAGCGCAGTCCTGGTTGGCACCGGAGGGGTACGGGGGAGCGGAGAGATGACCCCGGGCGGTGTGTGATCGGCGGGGAGACAAAGACACAGAGCCGGTCCGGAGTACGGGACATGCCCGCTATAAAGTGACCATCGGGAGGACGAGGATTACCGACACCATGAACTACCTGGTCAGTGCGAGTGGGGGAGGGGGCACCCCAATCAGAGCTGTCAGAGAACAGACCGTCCTCACCCTATAAATCACAGTCAGTCCTTAGTACATAGGGGAGACAGTCCTAGGGAGACAGTCCTTAGTACATAGGGGAGACAGTCCTTAGTACATAGGGGAGACAGTCCTAGGGAGACAGTCCTTAGTACATAGGGGAGACAGTCCTTAGTACATAGGGGAGACAGTCCTTAGTACATAGGGAAGACAGTCCTAGGGAGACAGTCCTTAGTACATAGGGAAGACAGTCCTAGGGAGACAGTCCTTAGTACATAGGGGAGACAGTCCTAGGGAGACAGTCCTTAGTACATAGGGGAGACAGTCCTTAGTACACAGAGCAGACAGTCCTAGGGAGACAGTCCTTAGTACATAGAGGAGACAGTCCTTAGTACATAGAGGAGACAGTCCTTAGTACATAGGGGAGACAGTCCTTAGTACATAGGGGAGACAGTCCTTAGTACATAGAGGAGACAGTCCTTAGTACATAGAGGAGACAGTCCTTAGTACATAGAGGAGACAGTCCTTAGTACATAGAGGAGACAGTCCTTAGTACATAGAGGAGACAGTCCTAGGGAGACAGTCCTTAGTACATAGAGGAGACAGTCCTTAGTACATAGGGGAGACAGTCCTTAGTACATAGAGGAGACAGTCCTTAGTACATAGAGGAGACAGTCCTAGGGAGACAGTCCTTAGTACATAGAGGAGACAGTCCTTAGTACATAGGGGAGACAGTCCTTAGTACATAGGGGAGACAGTCCTTAGTACATAGGGGAGACAGTCCTTAGTATATAGAGCAGACAGTCCTAGGGAGACAGTCCTTAGTACATAGAGGAGACAGTCCTTAGTACATAGAGCAGACAGTCCTAGGGAGACAGTCCTTAGTACATAGAGCAGACAGTCCTAGGGAGACAGTCCTTAGTACATAGAGGAGACAGTCCTTAGTACATAGAGCAGACAGTCCTAGGGAGACAGTCCTTAGTACATAGGGGAGACAGTCCTTAGTACATAGAGCAGACAGTCCTAGGGAGACAGTCCTTAGTACATAGAGGAGACAGTCCTTAGTACATAGAGCAGACAGTCCTAGGGAGACAGTCCTTAGTACATAGGGGAGACAGTCCTTAGTACATAGAGCAGACAGTCCTAGGGAGACAGTCCTTAATACATAGAGGAGACAGTCCTTAGTACATAGGGGAGACAGTCCTTAGTACATAGAGGAGACAGTCCTAGGGAGACAGTCCTTAGTACATAGAGGAGACAGTCCTAGGGAGACAGTCCTTAGTACATGGAGGAGACAGTCCTTAGTACATAGAGGAGACAGCCCTTAGTACATAGGGGAGACAGTCCTTAGTACATAGAGGAGACAGTCCTTAGTACATAGAGCAGACAGTCCTAGGGAGACAGTCCTTAGTACATAGAGGAGACAGTCCTTAGTACATAGAGGAGACAGCCCTTAGTACATAGGGGAGACAGTGCTTAGTACATATAGGAGACAGTCCTTAGTACATAGAGGAGACAGCCCTTAGTACATAGGGGAGACAGTCCTTAGTACATAGAGGAGACAGTCCTTAGTACATAGAGGAGACAGTCCTTAGTACATAGAGCAGACAGTCCTAGGGAGACAGTCCTTAGTACATAGAGGAGACAGTCCTTAGTACATGGAGGAGACAGTCCTTAGTACATAGAGGAGACAGCCCTTAGTACATAGCGGAGACAGTCCTTAGTACATAGAGGAGACAGTCCTTAGTACATAGAGGAGACAGCCCTTAGTACATAGGGGAGACAGTGCTTAGTACATATAGGAGACAGTCCTTAGTACATACATAGAGGCGACAGTCCTTAGTACATAGGAGAGACAGTCCTTAGTACATAGGGGAGACAGTCCTTAGTACATACATAGAGGAGACAGTCCTTAGTACATACATAGAGGAGACAGTCCTTAATACATAGAGGAGACAGTCCTTAGTACATACATAGAGGAGACAGTCCTTAATACATAGAGGAGACAGTCCTTAGTACATACGTAGAGGAGACAGTCCTTAATACATAGAGGAGACAGTCCTTAGTACATACATAGAAGAGACAGTCCTTAGTACATACATAGAGGAGACAGTCCTTAGTACATACATAGAGGAGACAGTCCTTAGTACATACATAGAAGAGACAGTCCTTAGTACATACATAGAGGAGACAGTTATTAGTACATACATAGTAGGGTTGTAGAAGAGACAGTCATTAGTACATACATAGTAGGGTTGTAGAGGAGACAGTCCTTAGTACATACATAGTAGGGTTGTAGAGGAGACAGTCCTTAGTACATACATAGTAGGGTTGTAGAGGAGACAGCCCTTAGTACATACATAGTAGGGTTATGGCAGAGACAGTCCTTAGTACATACATGGTAGGGTTGTAAAAGGGACAGTCCTTAGTACATACATATTAGCGTTATAGAAGAGACAGTACTTAGTACATATATGGTAGGGATATAGAAGAGACACTCCTTAGTGCATACATAGTAGGGCTATAGAAGAGACACTCCTTAGTACATACATAGTAGGGTTATGGAAGAGACAGTCCTTAGTACATACATAGTAGGGTTGTAGAAGAGACAGTGCTTAGTACATACATAGTGGGGCTATAGAAGAGACAATCCTTAGTACATACATAGTGGGGCTATAGAAGAGACAGTCCTTAGTACATACAAAGTAGGGCTATAGAAGAGACAGTCCTTATTACATACACAGTAGGGCTATAGAAGAGACACTCCTTAGTACATACATAGTAGGGCTATAGAAGAGACACTCCTTAGTACATACATAGTAGGGCTATAGAAGAGACAGTCCTTAGTACATTCATAGTAGGGGTGTAGAAGAGACAGTCTTTAGTACATACATAGTAGAGTTGTAGAAGAGACAGTCTTTAGTACATACATAGTAGAGTTGTAGAAGAGACAGTCCTTAGTACATACATAGTAGGGTGGTAGAAGAGACAGCCCTTAGTACATACATAGTAGCGTTATAGAAGAGACAGTCCTTAGTACATACATAGTAGGCCTATAGAAGAGACAGTCCTTAGTACATACATAGTAGAGTTATAAAAGAGACAGTCCTTAGTAAATACATAGTAGGGTTGTAGAAGAGACAGTCCTTAGTACATACATAGTAGGCCTATAGAAGAGACAGTCCTTAGTACATACATAGTAGCCTTATAGAAGAGACAGTCCTTAGTACATACATAGTAGAGTTGTAGAAGAGACAGTCCTTAGTACATACATAGTAGGGTTGTAGAAGAGACAGTCCTTAGTACATACATAGTAGCCTTATAGAAGAGACAGTCCTTAGTACATACATAGTAGAGTTGTAGAAGAGACAGTCCTTAGTAAATACATAGTAGGGTTGTGTAGCAGACAGCCCTTAGTACATACATAGTAGAGTTGTAGAAGAGACAGTCCTTAGTACATACATATTAGGGTTGTAGAGGAGACAGTCCTTAGTACATACATAGTAGAGTTGTAGAAGAGACAGTCCTTAGTACATACATAGTAGGGCTTTAGAGGAGACAGTCCTTAGTACATACATAGTAGGGCTTTAGAGGAGACAGCCCTTAGTACATACATAGTAGAGCTGTGGAGGGGGCAGTCCTTAGTACATACATAGCAGAGCTGTGTAGCAAATAGTTCTTAGTACATACATAGTAGGGCTTTAGAGGAGACAGCCCTTAGTACATACATAGTAGATCTGTATTAGAGACAGTCCTTAGTACATAAAGAGTATATCTGGGGGAAGCGGCGCAGATTGTGAAGCTCAGACTACAATGAGGGAGAGGAATCATTTTGGGAATCTGTAATAAAAGAAAAGTAAGTGTGAGGAAGGAATTTGGGAGACGGTGAGATTGCCAGGCGACCATACGGGAGAGCGGGCCAAGAAATAGTTGGACGATGGTGACTAATCCAGACACAGGCAGGAAGGAAGCCAGAGGCAGCAATGTGTGAAAGGGATAGGAGCAGAGTCTTGGTAAAACCTCTACAAGCCTTGTGTATTGGTTGAATCTCGGGATTTTATTTGTATCC
Organism: Glandirana rugosa; assembly: GCA_018402905.1. Lineage (NCBI taxonomy): Eukaryota > Metazoa > Chordata > Amphibia > Anura > Ranidae > Glandirana > Glandirana rugosa. The sequence continues at coordinate 1,052,485 of BLSH010049875.1, forward strand.
ATCAAGACTTCTGATCTCCTCTTGTAAGGAAAATAATAAAGTGCAGTGATTCCAATCAGAATGAATTGATGGATTGAGCAGTGAATGGATATGTTGGGTTGCTATGGGTTACTGCACTGCCTGCCTCCTATGTGCTGTGTATTATTATCAGTCCTGGCTGTATGTTGTTGGACTGTAATGTGAAGTATTGGACATCAGCGTGGTAAAGCTATGAGGCAGTTATTACTCCTGAGCTCCTCGCTCTTCCTGCAGAGCCCAGCTGGGATGTCTCCTGTCCGGGTCCCTTTTTGGGCCTTCTGACTTACTGTACTAAAAGCTGCAGAACTTTCCCCTATTCAGGGTGAGCTTTCCTGAGAGCCTGTTACCATCTGAGGGTCCAAACATGAGGACTTCACCTTGGAATGGTGGGATGACTTATTTGTAGAATAGAAGGAATGTCAGGAATGTTGGCTTTGTAGGAGAATGGCGATCCTCATGGGGGGTCACTCCGATCAGCTGCTTCCACACAGACCTTCCAGGGTTAAAAAAAGAAAAGAATGGAACAACGACTGTGGTCGGCCACACACAGGCTCAACTTTTCTCCTATAACTACAAATATACGATAATTATTTTTTTAAATATGCTGTGACAAGGTCACAAAAGAAACAGTATTTTTTTCTTTTTTGGAATGAGTACTTCTTGTGTGTGATTGGCATATTACTAGATTCATAGAAAGTCAAGTCCTCGTTGTGGGGGAGATTTACTAAAACTGGTGCATAGTAGCCAATCAGCTTCCAGGTTTAATTGTCAAAGCTTAATATAATAAGCTGAAGTTAGAAGCTGATTGGTTAATGTAAAAATTATTACATCACACCTGTGGTCAGTGGTAAGATGAATCATCGGTGTGAGTGGAAAGAATGGCACCCCATCATTGGTGTCAGTGGGAAGAATAGTGCCTCATCATTTGTATCAATGGAAGTAATAGTGCCCTATCATTGGTGTCCGTTGGAGGAAGAGTCTCCCATCTTTGGTGCCAGTGGGAGGAATAGTCCCTCTTCTTTGTTGTCAGTGGGAGGAATAATTCCCCATCATTGGTGTCAGTGGGAGGAATTATGCCCTATTCTTAGTATCACTGGGAATAGTGGTCCCATTATTGGTGTCAATTGATACAATAGTGCCCCATCATTGGTGTCAGTGGGAGGAATATTGCTCCATGTTTGGTGTCAGTGGGAGGAATAGTGCCCCATGTTTGGCATCAATGGGAGGAGTAGTACTCTATGATTGGTGTCAGTGGGAGAAGTAGTACCCCATGATTCATGTCAGTGAGAGGAATAGTGCCCAATCATTTGTATCAGTGGAAGGAATAGTGCCCCATCATTGGTGTCAGTGGGAGGAATAGTGCCCTATGGTTGGTGTCAGTCAGAGGAATAGTGCCCCATGAACTGGCTGTCTTACTACAGCCAGTTCATCTTGCCGAAGCAGGTCTTTAGGGCTGCCACCTTGGCTATGGGATCCAGCTGTGACTTCCTGAGGAGGCACCGTGGGACCGCTCCTGCAGCCTCCTGGGATGTTTGATGCGTCCCAGAAAGGTTCGGCCAGGGGGTGTACCTAAGCACAAGTCATTCACGCCTAGGCGAGGTTTGAGGAAGTGGAAGTAGGTAGCTGCCTGTCAAAAAGATGCCTGCTCTCCATAAAAAAAAGGAGAAGGAATAGCGGTACTTTGGTGTGAAGGTGGAACATTTCCTCCAAGAAGTTGTTGTACTATACATGGGCATGTGTAGGACTGATTTTTAAATTTACATTAAAGCGGTGATCTCCAAATTGTGGCCCTTTGCTTGTCTTTATCCAACCCTAGAGAACATATTCCTGCCACTGATACGAGGCACTATTCCTAGCACTGACACCAATGATGGGGCACTATTCCTCCCAATGACACCAATGATGGGCGCTATTCTTCCCACTAATACCAATGTTGGATCACTATTCCTCCCAGTGACACCAATGATGGGCGCTATTCTTCCCACTAATACCAATGTTGGATCACTATTCCTCCCAGTGACACCAATGATGGGCGCTATTCTTCTCACTAATACCAATGTTGGATCATTGTTTACTCCCATTGACACCTTTTGAACTCCCAATGGCCACAGTCCCTTTGTTTAGAAAGTTTGGAGGCCCCTGATCTAGGTGGACTAGATTCAATCTAAGCATTCAATTTAAAAAATAAAATGTACCCATATTTTAAAGGCCTCTCACCTTACATAAAAATTGCCTTATGATTTTTATACTGCTTATGCTAGCTAGTTGTGGATAAGTAGGGGATAGGGGGAAGGCTTAGCGACCCTGTTAACTTTTTTTAATTAATGTTTGTTTCTGATTGGAGGGTTACTTTCACTGTTCATCCTGGTGACCATTGTCATCAAAAGTGAGAGTAATGGGCGAACCCTAAATTTTGAGCTGTAACTGGAACAGGAATAGAATGGAAGTCTTCCAATGGGGATGGGGACACTTATTGCAGTGACCATTGTCTAATGCAGGCCATAGATGATATCATTTTCTTTCAATTGCAGGTTGTACCCAAGTTGATCCAATCCACCTGCCCGTAGATGGTTCGATTTTCAGCCAATCCCTGCTAAACTGGCTGAGATATGAGCCATCTATGGCCGGCTTAAGAGAGCATTACCCCTCATGTTAGTGAGAGATCCTCTTATCTCCGGCTGTGTCTATGGGACAGGAATTGTCTATTTAATGCAATATTAGTCCTAAGCAGAAGAAACCCTTGTTTTACAGGGGGCGCAAACTTAGTAGGTTAAACACCCTCCAAATTCGTCTTCCAGGTTTGCCACACTTTCAATCCCTACACACGAGGGCAAGCAATGCGGAAAAGATACAAGTAACAAGGGTGCCTCTACTAGTACTAGTAGTTCCCCAGATGTGCTCCAATGAAGTGTATACGTCTCACCTTCTTATATGGATGGGATCACAGGTATTGTGTAGTATGCCAATCAACCTGAATATATTCAGCGCCTCTGATATAAAGGAATTTCACCGTATCAATCTGTGAAGTCTTCTTTTGCATACGTTAACAAAAGTATCTAATGGAGAAAAAAAATATCTTTTCTAAGCACATTAGTAAAATAAAGATGAGATGCCAACTTGGAAAGGCTCACCTGGAATGATTGCTGAGTTTGTGAACCCACAGCAATAGTGCTTTGTATAATAAGTATCTATAGGGCTAGACAGTTCAAAATCTTTAATCCATAATGAAACCAACTGGGAGCTCCAAAATCAAATAAAAAATATTCAATTAGACTTGATGAATTTCAGAGCAAACATTTCTCCCTCTCCCACAAAGCACTATTGCCGTGAATTCACAAACCCAGCCACTATTCCAGGTGAGCCTTCCCACAGTCTTACCTTTATTATACTGATATGCTTAGAATAGATATTATTTCTCCATTAGATGCATTGTCAACTTATGCAGGAGGAGGCTTCACAGATTGATTCTCCGAACATATTCTTTATATTGGATGTGTTGCATATATACAGCCTGATTGCCATGGCACACATTGCATGTGATCCCGGCCATATAATAAGGTGAGATCTATATCCTTCATTTAATGAAATCTGTGGAACTACTCATACTCTTAAGCCTCGTACACACGGGACGACAATCGTATACAACAGGTCGTACTAACGACTGTTGTATGCGAAATCAATCATTCGTATGCGCGATTGGAGCAGCCGACATACGACGGTCGTACAAGGGGAGTTGTATGAGCAGACTAGAAAACTTGGTCGTACCAACAAGCGGTCATACGACCGTTGTATCGTGTGTACAGAGCAGTTGGTACAACAAGTTGTATTGTGCAAAACACGCATGCTCAGAAGTCAGGAACAGCCAGATGCTAATTACATGCACCTGAACGCTCTTTCTGTGGTCGTACGATTGTGTAGTGCAGTCAGTATGCAAGTTACATTATCCAACATACGATTTGAGACGATCGTACGTACGATCGTCGTCCCGTGTGTACAAGGCATTAGGCTGGCCATACATAGCTTGAATTTTGCCTGGTTCCTGTAAATTGGACAGAATTCAAGCCATGGGTGGCCTTGATGATGCCACCCGTCTCGAAAAACATAGATTAAAAAACTTCAGTCACTTGTTCAAAAATTAAAAGTCAGCAGCTACAAAAACTAACTGTGGGCAGCCAGCTATGACTCCTTATGGCTTCACAGCCGGCATCCCATTGCTTTGCGGGTGAATGGCCCCACAGCCTTCTGGGACCTGTGACGTATCTCAGAAGGTTGCAGGCAGAAAGGAAGGGAGGAGAACTGGTAAATCCGCTGTGGCGATCTGACCAGAAGTGGGACTGGAAGTGGCAGGGGTTACCTGTCAAAACTAGGTACCCACCCACCCCCACCCCCAAAAAAACTCTGAATGTGGTGGGGAGGGGGTGGGAATTTACGCTTTAAGATATAAAAAGAGCCAGGTGAAACAAAGTTGCGTGTAGCCACACTAGTTAATGTTCGGGTATTCTGATATCCGGGTGCCGGCTGTCAAAATATAGTAGCTGGCAACGGGAGATTCCTCAACTCACACTTTTTAGCGTAGATATGGAATCTGTGGGTTTCTTTGCATATATGGCCAGCTTTAGAGGGGCCCCTGTTACTTGTATCTAAAACAAATTTAGCCTGGGCATACATGGGTCGAAATGCATTCGGTACAGCAGGGACTGGCCAAATTTCATATGGCAAGGCTGATTGTACCCAAATTGATCCATCAATCAACTTGGGTACTTCCAGGCTGTATGATTTTTTTTACATGTGACTACTCTTTCCACCTGTGGTGGAAGGAAAGAAAATTGAATCATCTATGGCAGCCTTTCTCAACCTTTTCAACGCAGAGGAACCCTCAAAATAATTCTCCGGTCTCGGGGAACCCCTGCTAAAAATTAAAAATCTACAACTCATGATACATTAGTGTGATGGTCAATGGGAAGAATGCTCCTTACACTTGTGGTCATTGGGAAGCATTACCCCCTTACAGATAGCTAAAAAAAAAAACAATGATGTCATTAGGAATTTATCTGAGAGGTAGAAATTGACCATTGCTCAGAGAACCCCTAGCAACCTCTGGAGGAACCCTGGTTGAGAAACCCTGATCTATGGGTTGCTACTTTAATGGTCGTTATGGGCACCAACTCCAACTCTTTCCTCTGCTCCTGTTTTCATAAGGCAGGCCATACACGGTCGAATTCCAAACAAACTTTCTTTTCAAAACCAGAAATTTTGTGCGTTTTGTGATCCGATTGTGCTACCATTGATTTCCGAAATTTGGCTGGGAATCTTCTTTTCTTTGTGGGAATTTTCTTTTCTTTCCGGGAATTTTCTTTTCTTGCACTCATGTGCATTCCTTTTTCTCTAACATTTCTCGCACGATTCTCCATCATTGATTAAAAAATCGTTTGTGTTTCTAAAAACTTCCAACATGCCCGATTTCTTAAATTTGATTGCCACACGAAAATCGGCTTCTTTCGAAATTCAACCCATGTATGGCCGGGTAGTCCCTCGTAAGTAGTAGAAGGGTGGAATCGCATGTGCCCGTTATAGGACTATAATAGTCTCCTGCTCTCTTTTCTCTATATTCCAAATCTAAATTTCAGAGCCGGATTGAAACTAAAAATGAGTCAATTTCCTTTTGGCACCAGCTCAAATCTCTGTAAATAATTGGCTCAGATCATGGTATTATAAAATAGCCGGCATAGCTTAACCTCTTGCAGTGAGAGGGCCCCTCTGCTGATTACTGTATAGAAGAAGGAGAGCATTAATCATTTACCAGCAGATAACGAGCTGTACAGCAAACAGGATCCAGGGTGGATGGAAGGGGTATAGTTATAGACAGCCTGTTAGACAACCGATATATTTACAACACTTTCCAAAGTATACCGACAGATATTGATATGGGGAAGGTAGGTGGGACCTAGGACAAACGACATGTCGAGCAATAGACGACCATTTACTAATTACGAGAGGAAGAAGATATGTCATTAGTCGTCTCCCCGGGAGAGTGACGTTCTCCAATTCGATACGGCCGATAAAATATTATGGTACTAGACTCGGTTAATAAATGTCTCTAAACTCGACCACGGTTTTCCTTTAACTGAGTAAAAATCAAAGTTAGGCCGAGACTTTAAATCTAAACCTTATATCTCTTTTCTCTCGTCCTCTGATAATATCAGGATATTGCCCGTGTACGCTAAGGTGGGAAGATGATGAATGCTCCCTGATGGGCCGGTATGTACCCAACTT
>BLSH010049875.1:1064121-1100073 GCA_018402905.1 Glandirana rugosa
TATGCGGGCACACATACTCCGGATTTCGAGGCGATTTTGATTGCGAGCCCGTCGGGGTTACACTTTCATCGGAATTCGGGCTACTTTCACATTGGGGCTGCCCGAGCGTTAGTTTTAGCGGAGCTTTAGGCCTCATACACACGGGCGTATATAAAATAATAAACAAAACGTCGGGCCCGACGTCAAGGAAAAAAAGTCGACATTTTTCGGCGTTATGCATTGGCGTTTTTGAGCGCTAGTGAGCGTCGGCGTCAATAGACGTTTTTTAAAAAAAAATCATTCCTCTGCTATTTTTCAACCTAAAAACGTCGGCGTCAAAAAACGCCGGAAAACGCCGGTACAATATTAGGTGGCGTTTGTTGGCGTCTGTTGGCGTCTCGTGGCGTTTTGCGGCGCTTTTTGACGTCGATGCAGCCAAGGAACGCGCTGGTCGTGGGTTCTCTGATACGCCGACGCCATCTACAGCTCAAAAACGCCGACGTTTTTTATGTGGCCATTGACTAACATGGGGAGCAGAAAAAAACGTCAGTAGACGCCGGCGTCAAAAAACGCCCGTGTGTATGAGGCCTTAACGTTGTTTTAGCTGTGCTTTTACGCCTCTAACGGGGAGCTTTTAACCCCCAAGTAGGGGTTAAATGCGGCGCTGTGAAAACTGCCTCAGTGTGAAAGGGGTCTAAAATAAAAAGAACCATTGTTTCTTTTTGTATCTTTCTGTTTCTTCATCTACAGATCAAAGGGATGAACTTCGATCTGCAGATGAAGTCAGTTTAACTTCTGCAGCTGGTCAAGTAAAAAAAAAAAGAATTTCATTTGTAAATAACTTTTCAATGCTTTGTAGCATTGCTGACAGCTGAAGTGAAAACAAAGCAGCTGCGGTAGGTATCGGTATCGGCGAGCACTAAGAAAAAAAGTATGGGTACTCGTAAAAAAAAAATGGTATCATCCCTACTTTTGAGTTTTGCATAACTGAGCAAGTATGAATCCATAAAAGTAGTGTCTGCTTCCATAATGGAGTGAGTCGTTTTCCAGCTCTGATCCTGCATGATGAAGTGAAGGGAAAAAGAAAGGTACAGCTGCCCTTCCAGGCATTCCATGATGCGGGCACCAATCTAGATCCCATGCCATGTACATTTAATATTTTATATGCCGTGCACACATTAGCAGATCAGCGATGGGCACGGCACGTATAAAGAGTCTGCTATGTGCATGTCAGTATGTTTAATATGTATGCGGCACACACAGTGTTTGGTTTTTGTGTCCTCAGGGTACTTTGAAGGCATGAACATGCAGGTGTTGGCTTGCTAACAAGTCCCAACCAAGTGACTATGTGCAGACCTGTTTACACATTCCTTCCTGGCAAAGCGCTGTGTTTTATCGGAGGGGTGTTTCATGCTTGTACAGTACAGTGCTAAACTACAGCTAGGAAGGAAAATACAACAGGAGCTGGGTGACCCAAGGAAATGGCTGTAGGCCGTCCAGCTGGAAGCCTTACTGGAAACAGGACTGGGTAGTTCCCTTCCTCTATGCCAAGGACCAACAGATGTGATGGACGATCCTGCTAACGATAAACGATAGGGAGGGTTTGTAGGGCAGCCCGTCTTGCGTTTTTCCTGGTAGAAAAACATGACATTTTAGTAAGGATGCACCGATACCGTTTTTGTATTGGAGAGTACCAATACTTGTGCTCAAGTACTTGCCGATACCGATACCTTTGTGGTGTGATTTGAGCCCCTATAAAATGAATGGGCTCAAATCGCACCTCAAAGAATTGCATGTGATTTAAACAGGAACGCAGTGCGATTTCTGCCTGCCGCACTCCTCCAGGCTAAAGTCGCCATGGCAAGCCTGGGTTCACACAGGAGCCGTAGGGAAAACTGCATGTGATTTGGACAAGAATCACACGGCATTCCTGTTCAGATCACATGTGATTCTTTGCAGTGCGATTTGAGCCCATTCATTTTGCGTGGGCTCAAATTGCACTGCGCAGGCATCAGTTTCAGGTATCAGAGCATTTGTGCAAAAGCTTATTATCGGCATCAATACTGGTGTTGGTGCAACCCTAAATTTTAGAAGTCCAAACACAATATTCGCCATGCACACGTTCCTGAAAACGGCTGTAGTAATGCTGGGTGCTGTAATGACCACCGACTGGAAACCGTAGTGTAGAAATGTCATCAGCACGCCAAGAATTCCTCAAAAGGGTCCAAAGCTTTATTCACATGGTCACACGGTACACATACGGCAACTTTTCAGAGCCACACAGGGCTGGAGGTTGACCAATTTGGGTTTTTCTCTGGCCGATGCCGATATTTAGAAATCGCGGCTGCTGATGGGTGATATATGAAATTTTTTGGACCGATATATTAGGCCTTCTTTTTTTCCTTTCATCTCATAAAATCTAACTGAGTAATAAGAAGTAATACAGAAAATTTCTTAAATTTAACATTTATTAAACAACACAACAAGCCTCCAATCAGTGCAATAAGTATGTATAGTTTAGATAAAAAAAACTATGGGGTAGATTTACTACAGCTTGAAAGTGCAAAATTTGGTGCAGCTCTGCACAGAAACCAATCAGCTTCAAGGTTTTATTGTCAAAGCTTGATTGAACAGGCTGAGGTTAGAAGCTGATTGGCTAGAATGCAAAGCTGCCCCAGTTTTTGCACTCTCTAGCTTTAGTAAATCAACCCCTATGTATCTTAAATTGTAAATACACAAAATCAGGTAATCAAAACTTTTGGACGAAAATAAAATGGGCTAACTTTACTGTTTTTTTTTTTATATTTATTTTTTATTCATTAAAGTGTATTTTTTCCAAAAAGACCGCTGCGCAAATACTTTGTGACATAAATGAAATATTGCAACAACCGCCATTTTATTCTCTCTAGGGTCTCTTCTAAAAACAATATATAATGTTTGGGGGTTCTAAGTGATTTTTTAGCAGAAAATACTGGATTTTTACTTGTAAGCAACACATGTCAGAAAAGATTTAGTCTTTAAATGGTTAAACTGAGCTCTTCTACACACCGAAGTTAATAAGTAGAAACAATGTATCTCATTGGTTCTTTTATCAGCAATGTTCTCAGACTTGGCAGGCTGCCCAGATAGGAGAGACTCAAGTCGCTCCGACTTAGAAAAAGGTTCCTGGGGAGACTTCAGGCGACTCACATTGACTTCAGAAGTCATTTGCAAGTCGCACTGAGTCGCCCGCAGGTCGGATCGCCTATGTGTGAACCGGCTAGTGCATAAATGAATCGGCCTAATTTGCAGCACAATCGGTCGATGGCGATTAAAAAATGCCAAAAATTGGCCGATATATCGGTCAACCTCTACACAGGGCCCCCTTCACCACTTGCCTGATAAAGGGGCCCTGCGTGGCTCTGAAACATTGCCTTATGTGTGTCGTGTGACCACGTGAATAAAACTTTGCCTTGCGGTGCTGATGACATTTCTACACCCTAAATTTTAGGGCTTGTGCGTTGAGCTTCGATGACCATCATTGATCAATGCAAGAGCACAATTGTTTTCTATGCGCCTCGTTGGTACCATACAGGTGTGTGTGCACCATGGTGCGCCCCATAAAAAATACAGCATGTCTGCATTTTTGTGCAGTGCACCTCACCACGTGTCATCGCTCCACAGCGCGCTGCTGTGCATAGGAATGAATGTCATTTTGTGACAGTTCAGTGAAGTTTAAAAAAAAAAAAAAAAAAAGTAGAGATAAATCCTTTTTAACAGTTCAATTAAGTTTTAAAAAAAAGTAGAGATTAATAATTTTGTGACAGTTCAATAAACTTAAAAAAAATAAAAAGTAGAGATGATTCATTTTGTGACAGTTCAATAAAGTTAAAAAAAAAAAGATAAACAGCGCGTTGTGTTGTAGCAACGCATTGCACCACCTCTTCGTAGTGCACTCCAGCGGGCATGCGTTATAATGCACGGCTGCTGATGTGAATGAGCCCTTGCTCATTACAGCTACAGGGAAGAAGACATAATTCAGAAAAATGCAAAGCAATCTCCTAAAGCGCTAGCGGCCCCCTTATCTGCAGCATGCCATTTGTATAAGTAGGCTGTATTTCACATTGTAGTACAGAGACAGCCAGTGTTAAAGGGTTGCCTCGTAAATTGTAATTCCTGACATTCGGGAATAGCAGATGGATTCTGGGTAATGGCAGTTTGACCTTCCCATGCTTTTTTTCTCCTTTCCTGGAGTAAGACAAATGATTGTTGGGAAATACAGTGCAACTGGCATTCCAAGAGTTACTACTATACCCAGAGTATAGCCGAAACGTGTCCATAATAGGCAGCCACCACCAATCAATATATTCTCATGGATGGTTGGGTTTGTGGCATAAATAAATGTATTCAACGATACTCCTTTGAATCTCCTTGTTCACTATACATCTGGGCACATAGACAAGGCATAAAGCAGAATGTCAAAGCGACTACAATACCTTCTGTGTTACACATCATTAGAAGAAGGAAGACTTAAAAGAATTATAAAACTTTTTTTTTTAAATTAAACTAATAAACATGTTCAACTTAGCTGCTCTGTGCAATGTGATCGCCAAGAGCAGCCCCGATTCTTTTTTTCTGGGGTTCTCCTCCAGTGCTCTGAGCTCCTCCTCTTCTCAGTTGCATCACCATAGGAAGCCGCTTTCTATGGGGGCGCATCTGTGGGCTCGATCCCGAGCTGTGTGTGTCTATTGTATTCCTACGAAATTGTAAACATTTTTCGAGCATTTCCGAGTGATTCCGACACCTTAGAGCCTCACCAGTGCCACCACTTTTCTGGCCACATGCGGTATTGCATACACCAGGGGCGCCCCCGGACATGTGGCCACATACAGTACTGCATAGACAAGCAGTGACTGTGGAACAAATTAACTGAGTTTCCATTGTTTCCTATGGGGAAACTTGCTTTGATATACGAGTGCTTTGGATTACAAGCATTCCCCTGGAATGGATTCTGCTCGTAATCCAAGGTTCCACTGTACTTACCTTGGAACAAAGCTGTTGCAGGGGTCCCCGAACACCAGTGTGACCGACGACATGCTTCTTCCGGGTTCAGGGGCTCTGGCCAATTACAGCGCAGGCTCCACCGGAGCCGCACTGACATCACTTCCACGTATGAGCGCGGGAGCCGTCGGCAGCGACACACTTAGTGAATAAACGGCCCAGTCGGATACAGTGAATATCTCCTAAATGGTGCAAGTTTAGTAGATATTCATGGAACCTACAGGTAAGCCTTATTATAGGCTTACCTGTAGGTTAAAGTGGTTGTAAAGGGTTTACAACTACTTTAAAGAAAAATAGAAAGAAATAGAAGAAAGGAAATCTTCCAATGGGGACACTCATTCTGGTGACCTGGGGGTCCCCAAGAGGTAACCTTAATTGGCAGGGATTTCCTCTCACTTCCTGTTTGGTTATGGGACAGGAAGTGAAGGTAGATCTCTCCATTGGGACAAACATGGCAAAAATAAACCTTACATGGATTATAACCCTCCCTTACTCTATCCAAAATAGTTCTACTTTAATAAACATGTTATACTTACTTGCTCTGTGCAGTGCTTTTGCACAGAGCAGCCCAGATCCTCGTCTTCTCAGGTCTCCTGCCAGTGCTCCTGGTTGCTCCTCTTCTCAGTGTGCCATGAAAGGAAGGAAGGAAGGTTGGTACACCTGCAGGCTTGATCCTGAGTGACGCTACTTGTGTCCATAGACACTGACAGAGTGGCTCGCCCCCGCCCCTTGCTCCCTCATCACATGATTTGATTGGTGAACCAGGAGCCGTGGCACCTGCTGCTGCCACCACATCCATTGAGGAGGGAGAGAGCCACTGCTTTCTTGCACAGGGTTAGATCAATATTGGGCTCAGGTAAGTATTAAGAGGGCTGGCGGGGGTTGAGCTGCACAGTGACTACATCTAATCAGATACAGTCACTGTTTGGGTATTTGGGCATCTGAGGTTGCTGTGGCTGTCAGATTACAATAGCAGGCAGTGGAGATTCCTCCATCTATAATTTAGCATAGATACAAGCATCTATTGTTTATCTTTTGGTGTGGCTGGCCTTAACCCTTTTTTTTAAAGCTTCTGAATGGTGTAGGGATGGATAAGGATTACAGTGGTCACATGATTGGAAGCAGGTTCTGTCAGCTATGGATCATTAGTGGGGAATGAGATCTGTCTTTGACAGCTCAGTTTCTGTGATAGGAGTACATAGTGAGCGGAGAACTATATTCGTTACGCGGGTGGCAGCTGGTTAAGAATCTTTTTCTTTCGCTGCACCTAGATATGGAAAACTTACAGCCGTGGCCAAAAGTTTTTGAGAATGACACAAATATTAATTTTCACAAAGTCTGCTGCGTCAGTGTTTTTAGATCTTTTTGTCAGATGTTACTATGGTTTACTGAAGGATAATTACAAGCATGCCAAAGGCTTTTATTGACAATTACATTAAGTTTATGCAGAGTCAATATTTGCCATGTTGACCCTTCTATCTCAAGACCTCTGCAATTCGCCCTGGCATGCTGTCAGTCAACTTCTGGGCCACATCCTGACTGTTGGCAGCCCATTCTTGCATAATCAATGCTTGGAGTTTGTCAGAATTTGTGGGGTTTTTCTTGTTCACCCGCCTCTTGAGGATTGACCACAAGTTTTCAATGGGATAAAGGTCTGGGGAGTTTCCTGGCCATGGACCCAAAATTGATGTTTTGTTCCCCAAGTCACTTAGTTATCTCATTTGCCTTATGGCAAGGTGCTCCATCATGCTGGGAAAGGCGTTGTTCCTCACCAAACGGTTCTTGGATGGTTGGGAGAAGTTGCTCTCAGAGGTTTTATACCAATCTTTATTCATGGCTGTGTTCTTAGGCAAAATTGTGAGTGAGCCCCCCACTCCCTTGGCTGAGAAGTAACACCACACATGAATGGTCTCAGGATGCTTTAGTGTTGGCATGAAACAAGACTGATGGTAACCCTCACCTTTTCTTCTATGGACAAGATTTTTTCCAGATGTCCCAAACAATCGGAAAGGGGATCCATCAGAGAAAATGACTTTACCCCATTCCTCATCAGTCCAATCCAGCGGTGTATTTAGGTTTTGTGCTGCCCTAGGCCTGACTAAACTCATGCACCCCCCTAATTTAAATATGAGCCACCCTTTCCTGTCAAGGCCACACCCCTTCCTGTTTAAGACCCGCCCTGACATTTCCTAGTGGGGACACTAGTTCTGAGGGCCTTGGGGGTATTGGAATGGGTTTCCTTTAAGAGATTTCCTCAAACTTCCTGTTTGGCTATAGGGCAGCACAACAACTCATTGGTTGGGGTTCGCCACCTGGGCCCCTTGGGACACCCGGGTCCCCTACATATGTATGGGCTGTCCCCCTCTGATGGGGGCCTGCCAGTATTGTCATACCGGCAGCAAGTGCAGCCGCTTTATGGGGGTGTCAGACCAGTTTGTCTCCTGGCCCAGTCCACCCAATAAGACTAAAAGTGTAGTGCAAGCCGTCGGGGACTCTTTTCGTGCTGCCCCCCTGCAAAGTGCTGCCCTAGGCCTGGGCCTTGTTGGCCTAGGCCAAGATACAGCGTTGGTCCAATCCCTGCACCTTTTGCAGAATATCAATCTGTCCACAATGTTTTTCCTGGAGAGAAGTGGCTTCCTTGCTGCCCTTCTGGACACCAGGCCGTCCTCCAAAAGTCTTCTCCTCCCTGTGCGTGCCGATGCACTCACACTTGCCTGCTGCCATTCCTGACCAACCTCTGCACTGGTGGTGCCCCGATCCCGCAGCTGAATCAACAGTAGGAGACGGTCGTTTCGCTTGCTGGACTTTCTTGGGCGCCCTGAAGCCTTCTTCACAAATGTGGTGGACATGTTTTTTATGGGATTAAGTTCATTTTCATGCAATTCATATGATCACTCTTCATGACTTTCTGGAGTATATGCAAATTGCCATCATAAAGACGGAGGCAGCAGGCTTTGTGAAAACTATAATTTGTGTCATTTGCAAAAATTTTGGCCACAGCTGTAGACTACTGTTTGCCGGGGCCTCGACAACTGCAAAGAGCCAAAGGCCTGCAAGTGGCTCCTGGGCTGCAGATTTGGAATCCAGGATACGAGAGACACGTAATCACAAGTAATCCTAGAATGTCCTGATGGGGAAAATACTGAGCGGCGTTCTGCTTCTTCCACTCTGAGTAATTATAAATAATTTGGCTGAGCTTGAAGTTCTCCAGCATTTCATTCCTCTGTCTTTGTGGAATTTGCCGCTTGTATAATAGACAGGATCACACAAGCAGAACGCCATACTTGCTGGGATCACTTTCTCATTGTCCTGTAATGTCTGAGCCCTCAGAAACAATTCATTTTCAGTTCTGTGAATTCAGCTTAGTCATTAGCAGATTCTTCGCAATGGCTCTCCTTGAACAATGGACTGTTACACAGAGGCTTAAAAAAATTCTATTCCAGGGTCGTTTGCAAGGACATTTCTCAAATTCTGTCAGTTTCAGAAGCGGCTTTCCAGCTTTCTTCTATTCTCCGCCATTGAATATCATTAAGCTGGCCATACACTGGTAGATTTTTGAACAGATATTCGTGTGAAAAATCTCTGCAGTACATTCGATAATGCCATTAGAGTCAAATGTTGTTTGAAAGTATTTTTAAATTTTGTTTGCTTTTAACACAAGCGGAATTTCCACATTAGGCCCCTTTCAGATGGAGGGGAATCCATCCAGCCGATCCTGTCCAAATGACAGGTCTGTTTTTGGCAGACCGGATCGGATGCTGACATCTACTGCTCCATAGAGAACAATGGGTGGTCCAATTAGGTCCGCCCAAAAATGAACAGGTGGATTTGATCAGTCTGCTGGTGTGAAAGGGGCCTTAACTGTTAGAAATTAATTCAGTTCATGCAAAATTTTCCATCCTGCTCACACAAATTTTCTCTTCAAAAACAAACTTTGATTTGACCCCACGAATCGTTATTTTCTAACTTTCCGAAAATGAAAATTTTCTAATGAAATTCTTCTAGTGTATGGTCAGGTAACACACGGATAGAAGGGCGCATATACTTTCTAGCTGGCCATACATTAAGCAATTTTCTTTCCTTTAACCATATGTATAAGATATAACAGCTATAGCCGGTGGCAGTAATCGCATGAAAAAACCCGACAGGCTGGTTGTACTGAAGTTGATCAATAGATATGTCAGTTGGACCACCATAAACATTTGAACATAACTGCATTGCAGACCTCTCCTGATAGCTTCTACTAGCAAGCTCATACCTCAGTGGTGTCTGTTTGTTGAGAAGATGGAGGAAAGCTGGATGACGAATTCCCTTACTCCGGAAACATTGTTTGCAAACACTGCAGTGTATTTGGGACGCTCTGTTGTGGACACCATTAAAGAGACCCTGTCAAGTTAGTAATATGGGCCAAACCATAGAAATACAGAAAGTAATACCAGACCAAAACTGGGTGGAAGAGTCCAGGTTAGTAATATAGGAGCAGCCACTGCTTACTTCTTTTCTAAGTGCAAGCTCCATGGATGAAACCCTCATCATTGCACCACTGCTTATGAAGCTATGGCTGAGAAAAAGCATACAGCCAAAGAAATCAGAACATCAAACCTGCAGTGTCTTGTAAGGTAGTGAAGCAATGGTAAGGATATCATACCTAAAGCTTGCCCCTTCAGCAATGCAGCACCCAACGTTCTCTCCTGTTAGGTTCCATTTAAAGGAACTTGTATGTATTTTTTTTACCAAAAATGGGCTGTTTATAACTATAATGAAATTATGCCGAGAGGAAGACGCCACTTAGACCTCTGTGACCAAGCCCCGGTGGGTGGGGCGAAACGCGTTGGGAATGGGTCGCTTGAGTGGCATCTTCCTCCCGGCATATCTACACTCCTGAATTAGTGCACAAAGCCAGCTCCCACACTCTGAATACCAGCTGGGAAAGTTTCCATTCTTCAGCTTTGAGCGGCTCCAAAAGCTTACTGTGATTGTAATGAGATTATTTTACCAGACCCCGTGTTACATTCACATGGTCCTTAGCTAAATTCATAGTTGAAGTAAATCGGTGCAATGCTCACGCAGGGCAAACAGGTTCACTTAATTAAAGCTCTTCTCGTTGGCTTATTAGACTTGGAATCTGCCCAAATGTGGGGTGCTGTAACAACTGGTGGATGGTGCCACAGCAGGCAGAAGAAAATATATTGGCGGCACATCTCAATGTTCATGCAATCAAAACGCCCTTAGTATGCTCAACATGTATGTCAAAAACAGAGTGCAGCATTTTGGACCGCCAGGGGTCCCTTCATCAGGCAAAATGCTGCATGTACACTAATTAAGGCGTGTGAGCCC
This sequence comes from Glandirana rugosa, assembly GCA_018402905.1. Lineage (NCBI taxonomy): Eukaryota > Metazoa > Chordata > Amphibia > Anura > Ranidae > Glandirana > Glandirana rugosa. The sequence goes on from BLSH010049875.1 coordinate 1,074,478, forward strand.
TGGGTCCTCCTGGAAGTACCTGGTATTCCTTTGGATCTTGTTGCTGATCACTGATGGGGTTGCAAAGGAAAGATGAGTATATGCTGAGGAGGAGTGGAGTATTTAAGCCATAGGTGCTCAACCTGTGGCCCTCCAATTGTTGTGGAACTACACGTCCCATGAGGCATTGCAAGGCTGCCAGGTACAAGCATGATTCCCAAAGGCATGATGGGACTTTTAGTTTTGCAACAGCTGGAGGGCCACAGGTTGATTTAAGGAAGCCTGATGCAGCTTTAAGGCGAAATGAAAAGTGATTTAAGATGGGGTGCGTTTTGTCCTTTTTTAAGTTGTTGAATATTGTTTTCCTTATTCCGAAAATTAAAAACCAAGTCCATCTTTCTGACCATGTTATATTTTATATCCATATTAAGGGGGTAAAATGAAACATGATCAGAGTCCACAGCACTCCACCTCCAAACCACCCCACACTTCTGGGGGTTCTTCTCTCCGCAGGCGCCCATCATATTTGAATTTGGCTTGGCCGCGTCATTCATTCATAGGAACCTGTGAATGAAAAAACTACAAGTCCCATCTGCCAACGCAGCAGAGAGACCCATAGTTCTCAAAACCCAAATGTGCTGATGTCATCTCCATTGATATTTCCTCCAGCTCTGTAATTGAAGGTATGTACCAAAGCTGGAGGAATAGTCTAGGGGCCAGGGCATTGCCCCTGTGATCCATTGTAGCTGCAGTGTTTGGAGGCTCCAATGTAAAAATACGTATAATAAATGGACATTTTTGCTTTTTGCAATATTTAGCTTTTTTTTGCAGAAGGTGGAATTTTCCTTTAATCTTTTTTCTAACTATGTCAAATAAAAAGGTGACGTTTCACCATTCCTGTTGCTGTTAGAATCACTTTCTAGGTGGCAAAATTGTACTAAACGACATTTTTAATTTAAGATTTGTTGGTAGATTTTACAAGTGCTGTTAGGATTTCCGAACGTGTAACTCTGGGTAATGTTCCAAATGTGGACGTTCTACATGTTGGCAGGGAAAGGGTTTTTAAGGTGGTTTATCTAAGGTGACCTTTGTAGAGGCTGTTTCCTTTTCCTGATTGAAGTCTCTCCCAGATTTCAACATTCTACATGAATTCCCCTCCCCCAATCCGTTTCCAGCTGCTATCCTGAATCCTGGATACCAGATACAAATATTCTGAGGGCCAGGAGGACATTGTTCTTGTTATCCTTTGTTTACCGAGCGCTGCGTGTGTGCATATTATAAAGGAAATGGTATAAATCTTTTTTTTGGCCTGTTTGTTTTCATTTTAGGAATATGTGTTTTTTTTGGGGGGTAGAAGTCATACTCCCCCCCCCCCCCCGTTTTTTATTATATTTAAACACTAAAACTCATGTAGACTTTAACACATTCCATTTCAAACATAAGTTTCAGAATTTGGAAATATGAATCTCCCATTAAAATAATACCTGGTGATCCTGCCAATAAGGTCTTTGTTCAGGCACTTCCTGTTATAGGGGTTCTCTCTGTTTGGCATTGTACCTTTTGCATTGTCAACTGGGCTTCCAATAAAGACTACAAGGGGTTGATTTACTAAAACGGAAGAGTGCAAAATCTGGTGGTGCAGATGTGCATTGTAGCCAATCAGCTTCTAACTTCAGCTTGTTCAATGAAGCTTAGAAAGAAAACTCGAAGCTGATTGGTTTCTATGCAGAGCTGCCCCAGATTTTGCACTCCCCCCGTTTTAGTAAATCAACCCCCAAGCGTCCAATTTCACACACACTACAGGTATGGTCCATCAGAAGATCCGCTTTGAGAAATGCTTTACAGCCATTGCTTGAAAGCATGTAGACATGAAGTAGATGCAAAGAAGCTACAGGAGATAAGCAGCAAAGGGTAAAAAAACTACAACACAACAAGACTTTCAGCTGTTCACCCCCCATACCTACCAGAAAATGTTTCTCTTCTGCTGTGGACCTAACGATTCAACAAGAAAATGACCATTATGTATGATATTGAAGGCAGGTTTTTTTTTGTGGAATTGTCTTCAAAGGATTATTTAACTAGTTCCAGTCTGGGCCAATTCTGACATTCTTTTCCTAAGTGTAATTATGCATTTTTCTGCTAAAAAAAATAATTAGAACCCCCAAACATTCTATATTTTTTAAGCAGAGGCTCTAGAGCAGGGATATGCAATTAGCGGATCTCCAGCTGTTTCAAAACTACAAGTCCCATCATGCCTCTGCCTCTGGGTGTCTTGCTTGTGGCTGTCAGTCTTGCTATGCCTCATGGGACTTGTAGTTCTGCTACAGTTGGAGGTCCGCTAATTGCTTATTCCTGCTCTAGAGAATAAATGGCCAGTGTTACATATTTTTATGTCACAGCAGTTTTTAAAATGCACATTTTTTGAAAAAAATACATTTTAATGAATTTTAATGCACAAAAACACAATATTGTACAAAATTGTTTGGTAAAATATAAAAGATGATGTTACGCTGAATAGAATAGATACCTAACCTACAATGCTTTGAAATTTCATACGCCCGTAGAATGGCACCAAACTCCGGTATCTAAAAATCCCCATAGGTGACACTTTTAAAAGCCTTTACAAATTGCCAGTTTAGGCCTCATACACACGGACGTTTTTTGACGCCGGCGTTTTCTGGCGTTTTTTGCAGCTCTCCATGTTAGTCAATGGCCCCATAAAAATGTCGGCGTTTTTGAGCTGTAGATGACGTCGGCGTTAGTGAGCTGAAACTAGAACCCATGGCCATTGCGTTCTGAGGCTGTAACGTTTTGGCATTTTTTGATGCTGACGCCACAATATGCCAACAAACGCCACCTATTATTATACCGACGTTTTCCGGCGTTTTTTGACGCCGATGTTTTTAGGTTGAAAAATAGCAGAGGGATGATTTTTTTTTAAAAAACGCCTATTGACGCCGACGCTCACTAACGCTCAAAAACGCTGATGCATAATGCCGAAAAACGCCGACTTTTTTTCCTTGACGTCGGGCCCGACGTTTTGTTTATTTTTTTAGAAACGTCCGTGTGTATGAGGCCTTAGAATTACACAGGAGGCCTGGTGCTTGAATTATCGTTCTCGCTCTGACGTTCATGGGGATACCTCACTTGTGTGGTGCGATCACCGTTTCCATATGCGGGCGGGACCTACGTCATATTTGCGCGTGAGCACAGAGGGACTGGTGCTTTAAAAAAAAAAAGTATTATTATTTATTTTGTTAACTTTTTTTACATTGTACCTTCCATGTTTGGATTAACTTTATTGCTATCACAAGGGATGAACAACATCATCCCTTGTGATGGTATGGGTCGTGACAGGTCCGATCGGATGGGAGAGCACGGTAAAGGCGGCGGTGGCGGGAGAAGGGGGGGACCCTTTTCCCACCGCCTGTAAAAGTGATCCAGTGGCTCTATAGCCATCCAGGTCACTTTTTCATAAAACAGAATCACTGGCTGAAAAAAGAAACAATGATACCGGGATCATGGTTGTAGCCTCAACCATTTATAAACGGCAGTGGTTACAAATCTTGTGTATTTTACATAAAAAAAAGTAAACAATATAGATTTTTGTTTATATCCAGTTTGTCCAGTGATAGTTCTAAAATTTGTACAAATTTTCATCCTGTATTTCATAGAACTAAAATGCTTTTTTTTCTGCTACAAAGCATGGTAGCGTTATTTACAAATGACAAAGCAACAAAAGATAAACTAAATGGCAGACAATGTATAAAAATGACACATAGATTAAAGTGTCACTAAACCCAGTAATATGAAAATAGTTAATCTGCCCCCCCACAGTGCCCACAGCTTATAAATCTTCTTTTTACAATAAAATACCACCACTATATACCTTTTTGGATGATCTGTATACCACGGTCACATGATAACCTGCAGGGTCTGCCCAATGCTGAGTGTTCAGGTAGGAGGAGATTTCCACTACAGCCTGTATACACGCCTACATGTGTGATGTCAATATCATGTGACCTGGCTATCGCTGAGAACAAGGAAATATTCTCTTCAGCAACAGAGACCAAACTGAGCATGTGCAGCTTTACTACCCTTACTGTGTATTTTCTGGCTTTGCCAAGAGAGACCCTGCAGGAGGGGGGGGGGGGGGTCTGTCCATACAGGATCAAAGAGCCTTTTTACACAATGCAGAGGATTAACCCATTAAGTTCCACAGTGAGTATAACAAGCATGCTATTCTGCACATATAGACAGATTTTACTGATGTGGGTTTAGTAACATTTTAAGTTAAAATGAAAAAATGGCAAAAAAAAATTTGGGAGAAGTTTGTTGACACTAATTAGGTTGAACTAAGTCAGGGCTAGAGAGCAAAAGCCATTTTTCAGGATTCTGTATCTATACAAAGCTGATGATAAAAGGAGCCGGTGATCTGCACATAAGAGCTGGAACTTCTATCGCACGGAGTGAATTTCTTTCCTGTGTGTTGTTGGAAAAAAAATTGCTTGATTCCCCCATCAACACAGACAGTGTTGATGCGGGAACCTCTCCTGCTGGGAAGCCATCCCTGCTGGGAGAAGACAGTGATTATTGCTAGCAGCTATAGCAGCCGCTAGCGATAATCGCAGGTTAAACACAGCATGCTAGTTGTACCCAAGTTGATTGATCGATCAACTGGGTACATTCAGCCTGCCCATACATGATTCAAATCTTGGTTCCTGTTGAACTGGCAGAGATTCGAACCGTGTATGGCGTGCCTAAGGGCGCTTTCACAGTGCCACGCTTTGGTTTGGCCACAGTGCGGCTGCAGCATAGTGTGCTCATGGTTTTTGTGTGGGTTACCCTTTCCTATAGAGTTCTATCAGATCTGGCATTTTTGGTGCGTTTTCTGAAAGCACACCTAAAGTCCTGTATGCTTCATCTGGTTTTCTTTACCAATTTGCCTTCTAGTCCTAGGACATGTAGTTCTACACATTTTAATACAAAGTCTATTGCCTAAGCCACAGGCATGGCGTCAGGAGAGCCAAAGGTCACTGTGGCCCAGAAAAAGCAATGCGTTTCTATCTGATGCCGATTTTACAGGCTGGCACTGCATGGAAACCAGCAGGAAGACGCTCATCAGCTTGGAAAATCTGTAAAGGAAAAAGTTATTCATGTCTGGTATTAGATGTTTCCCCTAGTCTATTGAACTCCAGCTATACCTATCCCTCTTTCTATATATAGAAATATATATATTTCAGTATCCAGATCACATTTTTTTTTTAATATCAACAAAATATTGTTTTGATTTTCTATCATTTTATCAGGTTAAAGCATCATACCTTATTGTTTAGGTGGAGATGAAGCTTTGTTGGTGGTTCTTGAGCCTGGGTTCACGCTACTGCGATCTCAGAGGTCGCATGTGATTCGCACCCGCACCGCAGGTTCCCGATCACATGCGATCTCTGAGCAATGCAAATTCAGCCATACAGTTGGATGGCTGAACTCACATTAGATTTGCACCAAACAAGGTGCAGGAGTCTTTTTTCTCCCGCACTGGAATCGGATCACATGGGTGTTCTCACCTATGCAATCTGATTCCTGTGCGAGTTCACAGTTTGCACTGCGATCTGTGATCAAATCTGGGGGTGTCACTAACTTTTTAATGACACCCACAGCGGTTTGCAGAAGGTGCGGGAGAGGTGCAATGCGGGAGCGACGGTTCCCTCATCGCACAAGTGTGAACCAGGGCTAAGGCCTTTTTCACACTTTTACTGCAATTTTGCCACGATTTCGACGCAATTTGGGATCAGTACGACTTTGGTCTGACTTTGTTGCAACTTAAGCACAATGAAAACATATTACAAAGTCGTACAGGAGTAGTATGCGCGCGGGAGCTCTTCGTTCCGGCAGCCAGCTCTGAGTTGCCGGATGCCTCGGCCGGATCATCAGAGCGCATGCACTGCTAATGTCAGCGGCTGCATGCAGGGCGAATATCTCTTAAACCATGTAGGTTTAGGAGATATTCTTTTTACCTACAGGTAAAAACCTACCTACCTACCTACCTTATTATAGGCTTACCTGTAGGTAAAAACAACTTTGGGGGTTTACTAACACTTTAAGTGCAATTTGCATGCGACTTTGAGGGTTTTACATTGAAGTCTATGGACCTCAAGTTGCATTAAAGTTGGACCAAAGTAATGCAGATATGAACGGTACCCATTGGAAATAATGGGGAATGACTTGTCATGTGACTTTGCAGTCCCAAGTCGCAGGACAACTCGCATAAGTGTGAAAGGGGCCTTAGTGTTCTGATATATGAAAATGTGTTGTCTGTAACCACCAATGAGACACACGCTTCTTTTTTTTTAACCACTTCAGGCCTGGAAAAGTTTTACCCCCTTCCTGACCAGGCCACTTTTTGCGATACAGCACTGCGATGATTTAACTGAGAATTGTGCATTGTTGTTGTAAATAAAATTGATGCTCTGTTTTCCCCACAAATAGGGTTTTATTTTGGTGGTGTTTGATCCCCTATGCGGTTCTTATTTTTTGTGCAATCAACAAAAAAAAAGAGCGACAATTTTGAAAAAAAAAAACAGAAGTTTTTACATTTTGCTATAAAACATATCCAATAAAAATGTAAAAAACCAAATGTATTCATCAATTTAGGCCAATCTGTAGTCTGCTACATGTTTTTGGTAAAAGAAAATCTCAGTAAGCGTATATTGAGTTTGTGCAAAAGTCATCACGTCCACAAACTATAGGATATTTTTATAGCATTTTTATTTTTATTTTTACTAGCAATGGCGGTGATCAGCGATTTTTAGCAGGACTGCCACATGGCGGCGGACAAATTGGACACTAAGTGAGACTTTTTGGGGACCAGTGACACCAATACAGTGATCAGTGCCAAAATAAAATGTACTGTCACTGTAAAAATGACACAGGCAGAGAAGGGGTTAATATCAAGGGCGATCAGGGTTAAATGTGCTCCTAGAGAGTGCTTTCTAACTGTATGGGGAGATGCTGACACTGGAGGAAGAGAGGGATCTGTGTTCCTGATTACATTATCTCTCTTCCTCTCTGACAGAACGGCAGTCTTCCTTGTTTACATAGGCAGACTGCCGCTCTGCCTCTCCAGTGAACGATCGACGGGTCCCGCCATGTTCAATTACAGTGGGGTCACCGGTGGCACGCATGTGTGCGCCCCAGACCTGGAAGCAGAGAACAACACACAGGTACGTTGTTTCGCGTACCCAGGCCGCCCTGCCATCCTGCCACAGTATATGTGCTGTGGGCGGTCCGGAAGTAGTTAATGCACTGGGAAAATGACATTGTATGAATGAAGTGGTTGTGTTGTTTGTAGCCAATCCCCATTCCTTTCCATGAAGGCAGGTCTCAAATACACATTCGGATTGATTTAAAGTGTTTACTCCACTTTTGTTGAGAAAAAAGCATTCCCCTCTAGGTGATCTATGTACATAACACGGATTTTAGGAAACTTTGTTGCAGATTCCTACCTTTTGTTATTCTGAAGAAATCCTGTGTGTTTGTCTGTGCCCAAGTTCAGAGTCATTTTTAACCAGCTGCTGCACCTGAAAGGCTCTAATGAGGAAAATTGCAGGATCTGCATCCCTTTAGACGTGATTTCCTATTGGAAATATCTCACCAAAAATGACATTTTTGTTGCAGGGCCTGAAATCGGATTTGTACCTTAGACTTCTGGGGTAATCAGTGAGCCAATCACACAAGCTGGAAATGACATATCTGCACCTCCAGGTAGCCATATTGCACTGCATATTACAGAAAATGACAGCACTGCAGATTGAAAAAGAAAGGTCATTTTAACCACTTGCCGACCAGCTGCTGTTTGACGGCAGCAGATCGGCTCTCCTGCACAAATCGCTGTAGCTGTACGGCGGTCCGTGCGCAGGAGATAGCAGGTGACCTGCAATCTCCTTCTACAGAGGCAGGACGGAGATCTGCCAATGTAAACAAGGCAGATCCCCGTTCTGTCAGATAACATGACAGATCTACTGTTCCCAGTGATCGGGAACAGTGAGATCTGTCATGTCCCTGCCAGCCCAGCCCCCACACAGTTAGAACAAGCCCACTAGAGTTTAACCCCTTCCCTGCCATTGACATTTATACAGTAATCAGTGGCTATTTTTACCACTGATCGCTGTATAAATGTCATTGGTCCCAAAAAAGTGACAAAAGTTTCGATCTGTTTCCCCGCAATGTCAAATTTGTTTTTTTTATAAATTAGTTTTTTTGGATATGTATTATAGCAAAAAGTTTTTTTTTAAATTGTCGCTCTTTGTTTATAGCGCAAGAAATAAAAACCGCAGAGGTGATTAAATACCACCAAAAGAAAGTTCTATTTGTGGGAAAAAAAGACATCAATTTTGTTTGGGTACAATTGTTGATTAAAACGACGCAGTGCCCTATCGCAAAAAATGGCCTGGTCATTAGGGGGCAAATCCTCCCGGGGCTGGAAGTACGATATGACTTGTGTCACAATTGTATAAGCTATATTTTTTGGGGGTTTTTTTGCAATTTTTTTACCCCACGAAAGTGGAGTTACCCTTTAACTGAAAATCTGGTGCAGCTGTGCATGGCAGCTTCTAACTTCAGATTGTTCAGTTAGGGACGGTTCACACTTGAGCGGCGCGACTTGCAGGGCAAAGCAAGTCGCCCCGCTCGAGGCGACCTCAGCGCGGCTTGCAAGGAGACTTCTATCCATAGAAGTCAATGCAAGTCGCGCTGAGGTCGCCTCGAAAATAGTGCAGGAACCTTTTTCTAAGTCGGAGGGACCTGAGTCGCTCCTATTAGAACTGTCCCATTGCACTGCATGGAGACGACTTGTCAGGTGACTCAAGTCGCCTGACAAGTCGCCTCAGCGTGAACTGGCTGTTAGGCTCCATGCACACTGGACGCTCCCTGGGCTTTCTGGGCGTGGGGCAGGAGACGCTGCTTAGAAAATGTTCTTTTGCAGCGTTTTGTAAGCAGCGGACAGAAGAGCGTCTTTTGAATGCCAATTCAAATAACAGCCCAAAAGAGCCACTTCTGTTAAACGACAATTAACGTCCATGTGTGCATGGACACATAGGATAACATAAAAGGGGCGTTTTTGGGCTGTTAAAAAAAACCGCCAAAATGACCAAAAACGGTAGTTTATCAGCTACAGTGTGCTTGAGCCCTTAGGCCTCATACACACGGGCGTATCTTTAAAAATAAACAAATTGTCGGGCCCGACGTCAAGGAAAAAAAAATAAAAAAAATCAGCGTTTTTTGGCGTTATGCATCGGCGTTAGTGAGCGTCGGCGTCAATAGGCGGTTTTTAAAAAAAATCATCCCTCTGCTATTTTTCAACCTAAAAAGTCGGTGTCAAAAAACGCCGGAAAACGCTGGTACAATATTAGTTGGCGTCGGCGTCAAAAAATGACAAAACGTTACAGCCTCAGAACGCGAAGGCCGTAGGTTCTACTTTCAGCTCACTAACGCCGACGCCATCTACATCTCAAAAAGGCAGACGTTTTTATGGGGCCATTGACTAACATGGAGAGCTGCAAAAAACGCCATAAAACGCCGGCGTCAAAAAATGTCCGTGTGTATGAGGCCTAAAGCTTTGGAAAAAAATACTGGAAGCTTTTCTATGCACACCTGCACCCGATTTTGCGCTCTCCAGTTTTAGTAAATCAACCCCAATGCATCATAAATGTACACTGGTGGTAATTGTCACACCTGATACAATTGTATGTCAAACATAAAGGCGTAAAATGGCTTTGAAGTATGGCACAGTCACTGCTATCTATAACAGGGGTGATCCCCAGATTCACCTGGGATGTGTAAATAGGGCTGTCTGTTGGGATGGAGAGTGTTAACTGTTTGTACTGTCCCCATTGACAATCAGCTGCTACAGTAGCAGCACAGAAAACATGACACAGCTCCTGTAATGTCTCTGGCCAGCATGTGGTCTTTTTTCCCCTCCGCTTTCACAGCCCATAGTCAGCTGGTTATTTGAAAGGCCTCCTGCTGCTTCATGCTAATTTCCCTGCCACAAACCAGATCAGCTCTATGGACCCTGCGGCAGGATGAGCTTGCAGCACGGCACAGCTAGTCAATAGCACTGGATTTTACATTTTACGCTAGGCATACACTACTGCTAAATGAGAGAAAATCAATTGATTCCCCTATCTAGCTAAAAAGAGCAGATGGAGGAATCTCTACTGCTGACTATAGTTTTCGGCACCCACAATTTCCTGAATACAATGGCACTGCATCTGATCAGACTCAGCTTGCCATAGATGGTTTGAATCTTGGCCGCTTCAGCAAGGAGCAGCCGAGATTCGAACCATCTATGGTCAGGCTGATTGTACCCAAGTCCATCCATTGATCGACTTGGGTACAACCAGCATGCCGGATTTTTACATATGATTATGGCCAGCGGGCGGCTATAGTCCCTGCTTGGTTGCAGGAGAGACAATTATATAGTCTGCGGCCGGCCTTAAGCCCGTACACACGGTACAACAGTTATACAACAACGATCGTACAACCAGCTCGTTGTACGATCATCTGACTGTTAAGCCTCGTACACACGGGACGACGATCGTATACAACAGGTCGTACAAACGTATGCGAAATCAATCGTTAGTGCGCGCGATTAGAACAGCCGACGTACGACGGTCGTACAACGGGAGTTGTATGAGCAAACTAGAAAACTTGGTAGTACCAACAAGCGGTCATACGACCGTTGTATCGTGTGTACAGAGCAGTTGGTCCAACAAGTTGTATTGTGCAAAACACGCATGCTCAGAAGTCAGCAACGGCCGGATGCTAATTACATGCACCTGAACGTTCTTTCTTTGGTCGTACGATCGTGTAGTGCAGTCAGTATGCTAGATACAACAGCCAACATACGATTTGACCGTGTGTACAAGGCTTTAGTGTGCACAATTACAACAGCCGTCGTACAGCGGTTGTACAACAGAAGTTGGATGAGTAGACTAGAAAACTTTGGTTGTACAACAAGCGGTTGTACGACTGTTGTACCGCGTGTACAGAGAAGTTGGTACAACAAAGTTGTATGTGCCTAACAGGCATGCTCAGAATTCAGGAAAGCCCGGAAGTGTCCGTTCTGGGAAACCTACGTTCCTAATTCACAGATCACATGCACCTGAACTTCCTCGTTATATGCTTGTAGCACGTCACCACGTTAGGCTTGGTCGTACGATCGCTTAGTGCATTTCAGTACCCGAGACGGTACTGGACGTTTGGTTGTACAACCGCTGTGCCCGTGTGTATGAGACTTTACTGTTCAGCTGATTTTTAAATTAACTTTTGTCGAGCCAGGTTGCGTTTGCAGGGCCACGCACAGCTCATATGTTGGCCAACTCAGCAGGAGTCAGGCCAAATTTGAGTTGTCTCTGGCCAACCCAAATCCTTTTTTTTTTGTCCAATCTACTTTCATTTTAGGTATGTGTGCTTTTTTTTCTCAGGGGAAGCCATTCTTTTTCTTTAAGGCCTCATACACATGGGCGTATCTAAAAAAATAAACAGGAAAAAGGAAAAAAAGTCAACGTTTTTCGGCGTTATGCATCAGCGTTTTTGAGCGTTAGTGAGCGTCAGCGTCAATAGGCGTTTTTTAAAAAAAATCATCCCTCTGCTATTTGTCAACCTAAAAACGTCGGCATCAAAAAACGCCGGAAAACGCCGGTACAATATTAGGTGGCGTTTGTTGGCGTTTTGTGGCGTCGGCGTCAAAAAACGTCAAAACGTTACAGCCTCAGAACGCGACGGCCATGGGTTCTACTTTCTGCTCACTAACGCCGACGCCACCTACAGCTCAAAAACGCCGACGTTTTTATGGGGCCATTGACTAACATGGAGAGCTGCAAAAAACACCAGAAAACGCCGGCGTCAAAAAACGCCCGTGTGTATGAGGCCTTAAAGTATATATAAACGCAATCACTAAAACTCATAAGGACTGTACCTCATTTATTGAGTGATTTTTAATATTCGAAAATCATAATCAGAAAATTATAGCTGAAGATCCTGGCAATAAGGTCTTTGTTCGGGTCCTTCCCATTATAAGGTGACAATGCTCTCTCACTTAGTCTTGAGGAGTGCTCATGCGTTCTAACCTGGGCTTCCAATAAAGACTACAAGTACCTGTATCCATACATTTTACAGTAGCCATTCTCAACCAGGGTTCTGTGGAACCCTAGGGCTCCTCCAGAGTTTTCTAGGGTTTCCTGGAGTTGTGGCTGACTTTCCATCTGATGGTGTCTACATAGTTCCAGGGCCAACACTACTTGGCCAAACCAGGAGCGTGACACAAATATCTTCTCAGCTGTCTGTAGGATGCACGCTATAAGGAAATCGGAAGAAAAATTCTGTACGAGGCACGATCGTTCGATTTTCGTATAGCGTGTACACAACTTTCGACATCCAATTCACACTTTCCAAACGAAAATTTCCCGAAGGCACAGACTCCAAAATTTTTCTTGTGCGTGAACAGAACAAACAGTTTTCGTTCAGCGTGGACTGTTTTCATATGGTTTACGTAGGAGAAAAATCAGACGTGAAAAAAAGCCTTTGTCGTATGAGTCTTTTCATACATTAGTTCATCCTCAGTTTGACCTGCTGTGAAACATCGAGGAAAACTGGATGATTGTTTGCCCGATTTTCTTATAGTGTGTACCCACCTTAAGGGTGGCCTTCTGCCCACCACTGTAACTTGAGCACTCTTGCTATTTACGTAAGGGGTATTTTCCACAATGACATCCTACGAACGGGCCTGAAAATTATTTTAAGGGTTCTTCTGAAGTAAATGAGTGCATTACAGGTATTGGTCCAATGTCCCCATCGGAAGTTCTGCCCTTAAAAAAGCCATGCAGCCACTGCCAGAGAATATGTAGACAACTGACAGTTTTAGTAATAAGGATTTCAATGTCCCTGAGGCCTGATCTGTTCTATTGGAGTAGGGGCTCATTCGCACTATTGCATTTTATTAGGTCAGACTATAAATTTGAATAGTATGGCACAAAAAATGGACCAGCAGGGCAGTGTGGTGGCAGAGCCTGTTGCTTTGTCCTGACTGGGCAAAGAACAAGCTGTGTGGAGGTTCGCTGTGAAGCGTGAGTTGTGAGGTGACGTAGCGCAGTGATCAGGATAGGAGTCTTGGCATTGTTCCCGTATATCATATGTGAAGCATTTGTAGAGATGAGGCACACAGGGCTGTTTGTGTCTTAGCTGCAGCCTAATCCAGACTCCTCTGCTTTACACAATGCCCAATTGTTCCAGCACTTGCGCTAACAGATAGGAGACCTAATTAGTTTCTCTGCAGTAACTTTTGTTGCCAGCTATTGTTTGAGTCTATGTCTTTTTTGTTCTTCATATAGTGAGTGCTCAGACCTCCACAGTCAGTGTCCTGCTACCTTTTGTAATGCATGTGGCACGAATGTTAGGAGATGAGCCTCCTAGGGTTTGCCTGTCCTGTGACACTTCATTTTCTACAAACACTTAATGGGTTAAGGGGGAAAGAAGGGAAAATAGAACTTGTTGCTGACCTTGGCGCATGGTTCCTTGGTGCCAGGTTCGTTCATCTGCCAAGCATAAAGTAAATCAGTATACATTTTTATATGATATTGGTGACTTTTATTGATTGAATTGACTGTTTCTGAGTGAAAAGATAAGGGTGACAATAGGCGGTCGAAAATGTCTACTTTAATCATTGAGAAACTTGGACAATGTGTGGTAATAAGTATTGACTGCATTTGATCGTTGCTAACTGTCTGTATGCTAACATAGCAACTGTTGTTGAAATGCTGTTGAATGAGAAAAGTCAACATGTCAAACTTGGCTTCAAACCAAATTGAATCCTTTACTCTAAATCAGGGGTCCCCGGATGTGGCCCTTAGCTTGCCCTCATCCAGCCCTTGGGGCGCTCTTCCTTCTGCTAATACGAGGCACTATATTCCTTCCACTGACACAAAAGATGGGTACTATTTCTCCTGCTGACACCAACAATGGGGCCAAATTGAATCATTCACTCTAAATCAGGGGTCCCCGGATGTGGCACTTAGTGTGCCTTTATCTGGCCCTTGGTGCACTTTTTCTTCCGCTAATACGAGGCACTATATTCCTTCCACTGACACAAAAGATGGGGTACTATTTCTCCCACTAACACCAACAATGGGGCCAAATTGATTCCTTTACTCTAAATCAGGGGTCCCCGGATGTGGCCCATAGCTTGCCTTTATCCGGCCCTTTAGGCACTATTCCTTCTGCTAATACAGGGCACTATATTCCTTCCAGGGACACAAAAGATGGGTACTATTTCTCCCACTGACACCAACAATGGGGCCAAATTGAATCCTTTACTCAGGGGTTCCCAGATGCTGCCCTTAGCTTACCTTTATCTGGGCCTTGGGGCACTTTATCTGCCTACCAGGCACTATATTCCTTCCACTGGCGCAAAAGATGGGGTGCTATTTCTCCCACTAACACCAAATATGGGGCCAAATTGAATCCTTTACTCTAAATCAGGGGTCCCCGGATGTGGCCGTTTGCTTGCCTTTATTCCGGCCCTTGGGGCACTATTCCTTCCGCTAATACAGGGCACTATATTCCTTCGAGGGACACAAAAGATGGGTACTATTTCTCCCACTGACACCAACAATGGAGTACTATTTCTCCCACTGACACCAACAATGGAGTACTATTTCTCCCACTGATACCAGAGATAGGGAACTAGCTCTCCCACTGACAACAATGATGGGGCTCTGTTCCTTTTACTGACACCAATTATGTAATTTTTATGCTCCCACTGACCACCAAGCCTGTAGCATTGTTTACTCCGAGTCCTCCTGATGCCAGCGCATCTTCTTCACCAGTTGCCCACAATCTAGCCCCCCTATAGTTTGAAGGGCAGTAAACTGGCCCTCTGTTTTGGAAGTTGGGAGAACCCTGCTCTAAAGGCTCGTTAACACTTGTGGCAAGGGCTGCCGCTTTGTCACCTTCTCATCACCTGTTTTAACCTCCTAAATTCTGCACTACCTTGCTGTAATTGCCTGCATGGCACGCGGTTGTGGGGGGGGGGGGGCACTTGCAACATGGCCTCATTCAACTGAATGGGTTGTGTTTGGTGGATGGCAGAATGCAGCACGGTATAATTCCAGCTGTGGCCGAGAGCAAAGTATCGTGTCCACAGCATGTGTACACCCCTGGCCGCTGCCCTTGCAGCCTAACGGGGTGCGATTGGGGGCAGTAAAAACTTGCATATTGTAAATTCACATCAGTCCCTGCTCAAAATCTAAGGTCCCCATCTCACATACTAGGGCCAATTTAGACGGGAGCCATTTAGCCTACCAACATGATGTTGGAGTGTATTTATCCATGCAAATACAGGGAGAACATGCCAGCTCCAGGCAGGTAGTGTTCGTGACTCAACGCAGAAGCGCGAACCACTGAGCCACTCATTACCCACTGTACTTGAACATTTTGATACAGTTAAATATATTTGAAAGAGCTACAAAGTGCTCCAGTATCTGTGCCGGTGCACCTTATGTCTGCTCAGTAGAGTCGTGCAAGGATTTCCCAGTCTGGAGCGAGCTGCAAGCCCATGCATATTATCTTTTATTCTGCATTCTTATGAGAACATTGAAATGAATTTTGGATGAGAGTAATCTATCAGGAAGACTGCATCCTTTCAACACTTGAGTGCTGACAGTTTGTATTCATTTGTATATCTGAAACAGCACACAATATCTAAGATGAGATCTGCGCCATTATGGTCAATGGCAGTCTTCCCATCTCAACATTTCCATCCATCCAGCATGTCTGTTTTGTTTTTTTTTTAAGCCCAACATTTTTTTTTCTTTAACTCATTTTTTGTCTTTCTGTGTTAAAAAAAATATAATGTATTGCTTACCTTCCCTGCATCAATCAACCCTTAAGCAGGCCATAGATGGATCAAAATGTACCCGGGTCAGAAGGGACCGGCCAAATTGTGCTCCATGAATGACTGCTCCAGTTCCAAAGAAGCCAATCTAATGATCGACTTCTCTCGAACTGGCCTGCTGGAAAATACTTCTTCAATCACTGGCTGCATTCCTCCATCCACCTCTCTTGTGTGCATTGGGGAATTCGTTCAGTTTTTTGATCAGCCCAATGGCTGATCAAAAAAAAAACTGATCCATGTATGGCTGGCCTGACTGTGAGCCCTGGTTGTCAATGACGCATTCCCCTGGGCTCAGCATCATCACACAGCCGGTTCTCACAGTGGTGGGAACAAGGAAGTGGATTGCACTAATCACATAAACACCTGCTCTTGGAAAACAGACCTTAACCTATTAGGTGAACCCCCTCTTATTTGCACCCCCTCCCCACCACCATTTACACAATAGTAAATCGTTTGTGTGTGTGTGGCCCTTCACTTCCTGATTCTTAAGCCTGGTACACACGCTTAGATTTGCGGACGACCGAACGTCTGTTTTTTGCTGGATGCTGGTCTCATGTCAAAAGTTAAGAGGTTACTAACCATACGAAAATCCTTGTACGACCGAATTCAACGTCAGAAGTGATGTAATGTGTTGAATAGCTTTGTATGCATTTTTTTGGTTTCTTGCTCTTATGATTTACGTACCGTGCTAATGATACGAAAATCGAATGTTGAGTTCACGTCTGAAAAAAAATGTCTGCACCTCCAGGTTTTGTCTTCTGAAAAAGCAAAATTAGCTGTCGAAAGGACCATACTAAGTAGTAAGAATTTTGGACGATTGGTCGTCGTATGAAAATTCCCGTATGAATTTTGCATCGTGTGCACGGGGCTTTATAGTCCATATAAAAAGGGCATAGCGATGCGACCAGGTTGTGTAAACATAAAATGTCCATCCACAAATTGCAGCCTCCACAGGAGGATTAAATGCAAAATCCAGCAGAAGCTACAGAGTATAAAAGAGAAGAGAGGCGCCTCTAAGTGTAGCAATATGGGTATATTTAATGAAGGTACAACATTTAGCAACTCACATGATTGATGTTTAAAACAGGCAGATCTAAGTATGCAAGCATCCAGGGTAAAGCTGTCCACATAGACCATCCTCTGCACTGCCGGCTTTCACCGCTGTCAGTCTGCAATCGTGACTGGGAAGACTACCCTACAGTGAAAGCGAGGCTTGAAGCGCTCATGGAGCTCAGCGTGATAGGGATGATGTTGATGGTGGTGCAGAGGACGGTCTATGTGGACAGCTTTGCCCTGGATGCCTGCTTACTTAGATCTGCCTGTTTTAATCCTCAACCATGTGAGTTGCTAAATGTTGTACCTTCATTAAATGTAACCATATTGCTACACTTAGAGCAGCATCTCTTCTCTTTTATTCTCAGTTGTGACGTGACAGTACTCGTATATCAAGACATCACTTGTTTATCAAGTCAAAATTTCTAAAAACATTTTGCTTGTCTTGCAAAACGCTCTCAAACCAAGTTACTCTCAATCCAAGGTATAAGGCCCCTTTCACACTGAGCGGATATGCTCAGAGGGGTCAGCCAGCTCAGTGGGTGATCGCTCTGATGATCTCCGCTGAGCCGGCGGATGACAGCTCCGTCTCGGCACTCTGTGCAGGGATGGACCTGTCAGCTCCCCGCTCTCCTTTATGGGGAGATCGGATGGAAACGGATCCGCCTGTCCCTTTTCATCCGATCTTCTAGACGGATGGGTGAACGTATCACCCATACATCTATTTTGAGTGGATCAGTTTGGATCGAATGTCAGCGGACACATTTCTGCTGACATCCGACTGCCCAAAGAGGTCTATGGGTGGCCCGCTTGGATCCATCTGAAAAACTGACAGACGGATCCGAGCAGTCCGATCGCGTGAAAGGGGCCTTACTGTAATTTGTATGCTATACATTTTGGGGAAAGGGGTAGTGGAATGATGGAAACTGGAGTCAGGCTGTAAAGTATGTAAAGACTATAAAGTATTTTTTGCTGCATTTTGACTAAAATGTATCCACCTTAGATAGAATGAATACATTATAAAATGATACACGTTTCAATGCAGTATATTGCAAGGTTTTTTTTTAGACTTGGAATAATTATATTATTTATTCATACTAAAATTCTGTTTCAGTAAAATGTAATAAAAAAAAGAAAAAAGAAAAGAAAAAGCAAAGTTTACTTCTTATCTTGTTGGCACGTGCAGCATTGATTCCGGTGAATCTTTTACGGTTAATATGTGCAGTTTTACATGTCAGATTGTTCTGCCTTGCTGTGCAAACACAATACATAACTAGGTGGATGTTTTCTATAACTGAGCATAATGCACGCAGACACATTGCCTCTGAATGTTGTATAAATTAATCCCAGTGGAGGGTTTCCAGAGCGCGCTGCGCAGAGATTTGCGACTTTAAGTGGTGCATCCTAAAAATGGCTATTGCCCCTGGCTTGTATAAATAGGCTTCTGGGGTCTACTCAAAATAAATATCTTAATATGTTTTTCTTAACACATCTCCTCCCAGTGAGCGCTAATTGCTCCATTGACCATATTTGCATTAATGTATTGAGATAGCACAAAATGAGAGCACATGTATTCCATCATCATAAACAATCATCTGAATCTGCCATCTCCATCACAGTCACCAGGGTAGCTCAGTGGTCTTAGATCTGTAGTGGAAGTGTTGCACATAGAGTCCGGACTGCTATATCTACTATGAACAATGCTTTGCAAATCGAATGCCATTTTTTAAGCTGGTCATACAGATTTTTTGTTCAGCCTGCAGGCTGAATGAAAGAAATTGAATGGATTTCTTTAGCCAGGCGAACAGGGCTGATGGGCGACTCTCCCACTGCGGACTGTTGTATTCTGACATCCAGCACCTACAACTATTAGAATCAGGGTGGATTTGATTTAAATCATCATTTTTAAAGAGCAGCTGTCATATCTGTCCCACAGCAGCTCCTCCTCTGACCCGTTGTTGACTCACCAACAGTCCCATTCACTTTAATGGGACGGCTGGTGATGTGGCAGTGACACAACAAGGAAGTGGTGGATGCCCGTTAACAGGCATTGCCATGATGGATCTGAAATGACAGGTGCTCTTTCAATGTAAGGACTTATTCTTGCTGGTAGTTAAAAGCTTTAATATTTGCAAACAAAATGAAGGTTTCCTATTTAGAATAAGCGGTCAGGTTAGTAAAACAGCGATACTAGATCCAATTAAATCACACAGTTTGTAGTGTACATAAATTTGCAAAACAATGGAATAAATTAATATTCCTGAACTTTGTTTTATCTCATGGTTACTGTGAAATTGTGTGAATGCATCAATGCAGTGCATGTTTTCTCAGCTTGCAGAGCTTGGATTCATTAAATGAGTTTACAGCCTCATGCTACATAACTAAGCTCCATTTCATGCTGAATAAACTAAATTATTAATGTATCCTAAATAGAAAACTATCTTTAGATAGATTTTTACTTCAAAAGCATTTTATTAAAATTAATTTGATAAAAAAAAAAATCGATTTAAATAAAAAAAGAACTGTGATTTAAATAAAAAAAACAGATTTTTATCCACCCTGGTTAGAATACTTGAACAGTGTCTGCACCTGATTGGAAGCAGGCGCTGTTCAGGAGACACGCTTCCACAAAGCTACTTTGACAAAAGTCAATTGAAAAGTTGTGTTGTTACCAACATCACCAACCACAGAGTGAATACTGCCCATTGCAGCATGAATTGGCTGAAATTTGATGAATGCATGGCCAGCTTTAATCCTCTAGGGCTGATTCATAAAATCTCAGTCTAACGGATAGAAATGTATGAATAAGCAAATCTGCCTTGGTTTGGTTTGCAAACTGTTATATAAATTATGTTCGGCATTTGATGTTCACAATCACCATTGGAGATTACAGGGGGGGGGGGGGGCGCGGGGGGGGGGGGGCGCAAATCTTGTTTCTCCATCCTGGGAACTTATAGGGCTAATAAACAAGTTCCAAGTTCTGCACTAACAGGCATGGAAACCTGGGCACTGCCATAAAAAGATATCTTCTTTAAAAAAATTACAGCTGAAGCAGATATAGCTTGCTAAAAAAATGACCAGTGGCACAACAGTTTGCTGGTATTGTTTGTGAGCTTCTTTTTATTGCAGGACTGCATCATCCTCAAAATGTAATGGTATGCCTAGCTCTTGTTTAGGCTCCATACACACTGGCTTAAATAACGTTGTTTCTACAGGAGTTTTGTGTTCTGCCTGTAGAAGCTACTCAATGTTCTCCTATGTGTCCATGCACTTTAGGACTATAAGAGGCATTTTGAGCTTAACGTTTAGAGGCAGGAAAAAAAGCATATCTGGTTCGCGGTTCTGATTGGAGCTCACTGGCAGAAAAACGCAAAGCTCTCCTAAACTCGTCTAAACTTTGTACAAAAAATGATCTATATGAGCGTTTTTTACTGCCAAGAGTACAGACATTTTTTTAAGTCCAGTGTGCATGGAGTCTTACAGTGTGGCAATAGCGGGATGGATGTTTGCTGGTTTGGTGCACAGTAGTTACAACACAGCAGTGCAGTAGTGTGTTGCAAACTAAAGCCAACAAGTGACTGATGCATTTGGGCACCTCAGACTTTAACCACCTCCCACCCGGCCACTGTATATATACGGCCGGGTGGGAGCTTCATTGTATACACGTCCTGCAGAACGGGAGCTCGCAGCGTGGCCACGCGGCGTGCTGCTGCTGGATCCTGTGATCATTATGATCACAGGATCCAGCTGAGCAGAGATCGGGATACGGGCGCAGTGACTGGCCCTCCCGATCATGTGACGGCTGTGTCCAATCACAGCCGTCACATTGTAAACAGAGACGAGAGCTCAGTGAGAGCTCAGTGCGGGGGGAAGGGGGGAATCTGCAGCAATATGACAGCTCTCTGCATGATGAGGATTTCATGCAGAAAGCTGTCACAGATCGCCCCCCACACAGTGCACCAAGCACACGGATACCCCTGTCCACATACATGTCAGTGTCCCCATAAAACAGTCCCCAAAACATCTGTATGTCCCCAATCACATCTGTCACCATACACAAAACATCTGTCACAGTCCCCAAACATCTGCCTGTCCCTGTCACATCTGTCACCATACACAAAACATCTGTCACAGTCCCCAAACATCTGCCTGTCCCCGTCACATCTGTCACCATACACAAAACATCTGTATGTCCCCGTCACATCTGTCACAGTCCCCGTCACATCTGTCTGTCTGCCAACACCAAATAAACTCTGATTTGGGTTATTTTTACCAAAGAAATGTAGCAGTATCATTTTTGGTCAAAATTTATGAAGAGAAATTACTTATTTGCAAAATTTTATAACAGAAACGCAGAAAAATGCATTGTTTTAGAAAATTTTCAGTCTTTTTTAAATTTATAGCACAAAAAATAAAAAACCCAGGGGTGATTAAATACCACCAAAAGAAAGCTCTATTTGTGTGAAAAAAATGATAAAAATGTCATATGGGTACAACGTCGCATGACCGCGCAAATGTCATTCAAACTGCAACAGCGCTGAAAGCTGAAAATTTGTCCGGGAAGGAAGGGGGTTTAAATGCCCAGTATTGAAGTGGTTAAGGATGGCCCTACCCACAAACCTAAAAACCAATGAGCTAGCAGTTCAAAGTAAAACTGTTTCCTAACCCCAGCCCTAATCTCTGCCTATACAGTTTGCCATCCCTCCCTATCCTCTCTCTACGGCAGCTTCCAATACTCTGGTTAGCCTGTGTCCTCCCTTTTATAACGAAGGTGGATTATCAAATATTCCCATATTGTTCCTTTTAAACCCAGTTGGCCATAGTTCAAAGGCCATGCAGTACATTATGATTGAAAAAATTCACCAGAGCGTGTGGACTGCAAGTTTCCAATCCATAGGATTCACCATGAACCCATGGTAGCAGCAAACTTGAATGTCATCCCTAGTCAGTAGACATTAGAGGATGGATAGACATGCAGAATCAGAATGCACTCTAGGCAACCTAAACATGGTGCCTTATTTTGTCTAGATTGGTCAGTCTCACTTCTTGTAGGAAGTAAAAAGAAAATCTCCACAATTGGACCCAACCAACAAGAACTGATAGATGCTTGAACTCTTCCCTGCTTTATTTAAAATGTAACGGTTTAAATTCAAGCTTTTTTGGAAATGGTCATTTCTGGCCATAGCTGGTTAGGGGTGTAAGTATTAAGCACCCCAAAGATGATTCATTTTTTTTCGTTTAACAAAAATCCGACAGGGCGGTTGTACAGAAGTGGATTAGTACAGTGGTTCTGAACCCTGTCCTCAAGTACCCCCAACAGGCCATGTTTTGGGAATTTCTCTTATATAAAATAGCTGTCCAAAACACCAAGCCATTGACTCTGATTTAAAGCACCTGTGCAAGATAAAGGAAAACCTGCAAACATGGCCTGATGGGGGTACTTGAGGACAGGGTTGAGAACCAGTGGATTAGTAGATAGACTTCTGTACAACCACCCTGCCCATAAATGGATCGAAATTCGGCTGGTTCCCGCAGAACCATCTTAATTTTGATCCAAGTATGGCCGGATTTAGACTGGGTCATGAGTCAAGTCATACAGTCCAGTATTCATATTTGGAAGAACAGTGAACAGGCGCTTAGTTATGTGTGAGTGTTCAGCAAGTGGTTAAAGCACCTGCTGGTGTGCTATAACTTTCGAGTATTCACACTAAAAGATTTCTCTTTAGCAGATCCTGTATCCACCCTTCTGCTAAGGCTGTAACTAGGGCGTCACGCTCTCACTGCTGCGTTCTTCACTTTCTTTTACAAGCAGTATGGGAGACGTGACATCATCATCACTTGGCCCAGTAATGAGCATGTTAGGGAGACAGAGCCAGCAGTAAATCTCACCAACCGAGTTCCTGAGAGATATAACAAATCATCATGTAATGGTGGGCTTGTAACTTAAAGCAGTCACAGACGTGGGCAAATTAAACTGGCAATATGTTGAAAAAAATTCATTATCAGTGGCTATCTTCTGTCAAAACTTTATGTCAAAGTAAAGTATAGGAAAAAAAACAAGACTTAAAAGTGACTTTAATGCCCTTTTCAGACTTTTGGACTCCACCAGCAGCCCTGCCTGCTTAGCGGTGGATCTGGCTGATCCCTGCTGAGCAGGCGGATGACAGATCCGTGTCTGCTCCGCTATGCAGAGTGAACACGGACACAACCCGCTTTCCTCAATGGGTGTCACCAGTCCGATCCACCAGACAGATGGGGAATGGATACCCCATCTGTTTGTTTTTGGCGGGCTGGATCAGATGTCGGTGGGTGACATCTGCCGCTCCATAGAGGGCAATGAATGGTTTGATCGTGTCCACCTAAAAAAACTGACAGGCGGACCCAGTTGGTCTGCCCGTGTGAAAGGGCCCTTAGACTTCATGCACACATGACAGGGGCTGTACAACGTGTAGAGCCTGTGTATTGTCTCTCCCAAGACCTGCTACCACCTCATGCATGGTTCTCCGGGGACCAGCTGCTGCTGTGTACAGTCGGCCATTGAGATCAATTAGAATATGCAGCCATACACAGTTATACCCACGGGGACTGTGCAAAGGCTTCATGCACATGGCCTTGCTTACAAATTACATGCTGAGGGGTAGTGGAAGGGACCAATTTATATTTACTAGATGCAGTAAAAACAAAATAAGGGGACAAACTTATCTCTGCTGTCTGGAGTGTATTTGGATCACAAGACCGGCTGAACTCGATTATAAATTATTTGACAGGTAGAATGTTGTGAATATTTCTTTGGATTAAATATTTATCAGTTTACTTGAAGTGTAAATTTAATTGGAAGCTTTTGAATGTAGCCAAAGTCTTTTTGGTGGCGAAATCAGTAAAGCTGGATATACACTGAGGAGATTTTAACCAAAATTTAGGCAGTGGTTGGCCCTGACCTTCTCTGCATCCCACCCATTCTTTGCTGCACATTTATTGGGATCTTATTGGGATCGTTCATCTACTCAAATGACGTCAGTGCCCACGACGCCTCCTGGGATATTTGATGTGCACATCCCAGGAGACACAGGGAGCCCTGCATGTCTCTCCATTCACCAATGGAGGAGGGGACGGGCCTAGCGCCACATCATTGGTAGTCCGTGCCAGAACCCAGAAGAGGCGGAGCAACCTCACGATGACATCACAGATAAACATGCCGGTGTGGGATCTGGCAAAGGCTGCAGAGAAGAGGATCTCAGCAGGACAATCCTGGATCCTCTGTGTGGGTGGGTGTCTGAACTGTGGCTAACGCCGGCCATACATGGTGCAAATTTCTTTCCTGCAACCACAGTTTGCAGGAAATAAATTTGCACGATTTCCCCATCGACACAGACAGTGCTGACAGGGAAATCCCTCCTGCCGAGAAATGATCTGCTCCCAGCGGGAGGGCAGAAGAAGCCGTCCCTGCTGGGAGAAGACAGTGATTATCGCTAGCAGCTATAGCAGCTGCAAGTGATAATCGTAGGAGAATCCGGCAGCCTGGTTGACCAACTGATCAACTTGGTACATTCAACCTGCTCATTAACTGTTCAAATCTTGTCGGATTCCTGCTGAACTGGCCGAGATAAGAACCGTGTATGGCCGTCCTAACTCAGCATCAGATAAGTGGGATAGCAAAAAAAAAAAAATAGGGGTGGAGGGTGGAATTCTACTTTAATGTTGAAATGCACTATGCTTTAGACCCCTTTCATGCCAGAACATTTTTCAGGCTCTTTTGCGCTAAAAATAGCGACTGAGTGCTTTCACACTGGGGCGGTGCGCTTGCGGGATGGTAAAAAAAAGTCCTGCAAGCCGCATCTTTGGGGCGGTGGAGGAGCGGTGTATTCACCGCTCCTCCACCGCCCCTGCCCATTGAAAACAATGGGACAGCGCTCCCGAAGCGCCTGAACACCGATTCGGAAGCCCCGCTAACCGGCACTTTTAACCCCTTTTTAGCCCCTTGTGGGGGGTTAAAAGCGCACCGCTGCCGTCCGAATAGCGGCGCCAAATGCATTGCATACTAACACATTATGTTAAACTTACCTGCAAACATGAGGAGAACTATGATTTGATTGGTATAGCTGAATCTTGGCTTCATTCTTCACATGACTGGGCTATTAATATTCCTGGCTATGCTCTCTTTCGGAAAGACAGGGTAAATCACACGTGTGGGTATATGTCTAGATGGGTATTACGAAGTCCGAGTAGTGTGAGAGGTAGTTGATCCAGGAGTAAGTGTGAGCGAAACTCTAGTGAAGAGTGTATCTCTGTCTGTGGTGGTGGGGAGGCAAAATGGGACAGAAAGGCTTTCTCTCGTATCGGTCCTTATAATTATCGGGTCAGTACACTTCTTACTTCGGTTCTAAGTCGATATGGTTAGTTTAGTATCAAGAGGAGTACAAACGTCCATTCAAATTGTATTACACAATCATACGTTACGTAAACCGCGGCGATAAGCCTGCCGTCGCCACGCGAAAATTGGGGGGTGTTCCCCGATTTTTCCCCAATTTTCACGGCCAATCGCCCCGAAGGCTTAGCCACAAGTCCGCGAAGCCCTCGCGACAGGGTAACAAAAGTTACCCGTCCCCGCCACC
>BLSH010049875.1:1108948-1128179 GCA_018402905.1 Glandirana rugosa
GGAAATAGATCGGGAATTTACAATATGAGCCTTTTTATGCTAAACAATGCAATATGCTAGAATCCGAGACCTCTACCCTCCTCTATGTGGGAGGTGTGAAGGGCACAGGGAGCTACTGTACAATGCATAATAGGGCAAAATTACAGTACAGAGGTAGACCATTCACTGACTCTGATCTATTCACTTATGTAATCCACAAAACATGAGGATGGTCTCCAAACTTTCTCCAAAAAAAGGACAAGTTTACTGTCCTTCAGGTAGTAGTAGTAAACAATGCCCAATAGTGGTGAGAATAGTTCCCCATTTTTGTTGCCAGTGGAAGGAATTATGCCCCATCGTTGGTGTCAGTCGAAGGAATGGTGCCCAATTTTGGTGTCAGTGGCAAGAATTATGCCCCATTGTTAGTGTCAGGGCAGGAATAATGCCTCAAGGGCTAGATAAAGGCTGCATCCGGCCCCAGAGCGCAGTTTGGAGACAGCTGATATATATGATTTTGAATCAATTCTCCTATCCACACATTTGAGGTACTGTATTCTGACAGTGGGGAGACTTCCCTGCCACCAGAATACACTCATCACCTCTGCCGGCTATAGCGACAGGGCTGGTGCTTAACTATTTTGCGCCCTAGGCAAGACTAATACGCTAGTCTTGCCTAGGGCCGCGCAGGGGACAGGATTAGAGAGCGGACCCACCAGACTGCAGCTACGTCTCCACCTCCCCAGTTGTTCCTGCTGCCTCCTCTGCTGACCTCATGCCCGTCACCTCTGCCTCCCCTCCTCCGCCTCATGCTCCCTGGACAGGCTAACAGGGAAGTCAGTGGGCTGTGGCTGCACCTTCTAGGCAGCAGTGCGCCCTAGGCGGCTGCCTAGTTCGCCTAGTGGGAGTGCCGGCCCTGTATAGTGAGCGGCGCTGATCGGGCGAAAATATTCCAACTAGAGAACGACTTCTGTACAACCAGTCTGATCGGAATTCGGACGGACCCTGCTGAAATTTCAATCCGTCTATTGTCATATTTATGGATATGTCAATGTTGTACTCATTACTCACTTTTAAGCCTAGAGTTTGCGGGTACTTATCGAAAAAGTTGTCTGTTGATCTTTTACTGCTTATGTTTGTCCCCATTTGTCAGTTTAAAATGCCTTCAGGTATGGTTGCATCATGTGACAAGGCACTCCTGTAAAAAGATTTCAAGGTTAGAACTGTTCAGACCTGCTCAAGCTCCTTACAACCTGAAATTACAAGTAAACCTGCTGACTACTGGCTGAAGAACAGTCATGGTGATGCTTATAATAACCTGCTTTTATAAGTAATATAAATATGAAAGGTATAAGTAACACACTGTATATGTGTGTTGTGGAGCACTGCTGTTCATTGATAATTGCACCCAGTTCAAACAGAAGGCTGAGGAAGCCCATTGCGGCTCCAAGTACCATAACTATAGCAAACCAAGAGCTGCACTCCAGTGACAGCACTTCCTTGTAAAAACTTTATTCAGTCACAATTAACACAGCACTTCCTTGTAAAAACTTTATTCAGCCACAATTAACATACACTGTGGAGCCACTCAAAAACCTCCATTCTCTGATGCTTTTCTTCCAATGGGCTTAAAGCTGATATCCATGTTTTAGTAAAGCATAAATAGTTTGTTTGGACCAAGCTGCTCCAAATGATTTCTTCACTGATACATGCAGTAGCTGTCAGCGCTTTATGAACTGTATGTGGTGTCAGCTACAGTGCTAAGCCCGACTCCATTTTGTTCCGAGAGTGGGACATGAAGCCCCTGTCCTGCTGCTAGGACACAGCGCCACATACTGTACGTTGCTGAGGCTACATACATTTCATACCGCACTGGCAGCTACTGCATGTGTTAGTGAAGGAAATCCTTTGTTTGGACCAGCTTGGTCCAAACAAACTATTTAAACATCACTAAAATTTGGAGATCAGCTTTAATCAGATTGGGATTAAACCCTTTGTTGTGAAGCAGAAAGCCATTTCTTTGGTAGGGACACTTTGTATGTTAATTGTAGCTGAATAAAGTTTTTAGAGCGAAGTGATGTCACTGGAGTGTGGCCATGAGTTTGTAGTGGTTACATTAATTGCACCCCTATATATATGCACTACTGTACTTGCAATATACTGTAGTGTGCCACAGCCCACAGGTACAAAGACTTTTTGTGTTACAGTGCGTTAGTATGATGTGTTTTTTGGAAGTTGAGGTACATCTTTACGTCTTTAGCTCATTCAAAATGAATAGGCTGGCTGAAGTGACTTTGAAGTGCACTGTGTTGTGATGTGAATGGATCCTAAAGCCTCATGTACACTACTTGTCTTTTTTCCCTTTAACAAAAAAAAAAACGGCAGCTCAGGTCGGAGCCGCTGTACTAACCGATGTTAGTACAGCAATCTCCCCTGCCGAGCTATTGTGTTCTGACAGGAGTATGCCAGAACACTCCAGTCAGCGTTGAACGGGAGCCAGTCGGCAGTCCTTTTTCAGTCATGAGCCTTTGACAGAAGGCTGTCGAAAGCGCCCGTACACACCAGCCGAATTTCACCTGGTTTCTATTGAACCGACTGATGGCGGCATTCGGTCCGTTTGTACTAGGCTTTAGAGATATAAAAGACCAATGGTTGACCCATCACTTCATGTGCCCCTTAAAATTGATGTAAAACTTTGGGTGGATGTGGCCTACAGCTGGCACAACATGGATTGACTTCTGGTCAACCTCAGTGGCCATACATGAATTGAAATTTGGCCAGTCCCTGCAGAACCGGCCAAATTTCGATCCATGTATGGCCACTGAACAGACGTCAATCTATTGATTGACTTCTGATCAATCAGCCTGCTATCAGATATTTTCCGCACTGTCAGAATACAATTACACATTCAAGGTGGATGGGGGAATCGGGTCAGTTTTTTTGATCAACCTGTTGGTTGAATGACCCATCTATGGCCAGGCATAGTTTACAAATCACTTTCTAACAAACTATGAAAGGACTTTAACCAAATGGTGGCCCTCTGCACACAGACACTGTTTCTCTATTGCATAAATGTAATGAGATGGGTGAAATATGGTTTCAGCTCTTGTTCTATACCTTTAGAGAATTCCTCAGACGTGTTTCGCCCTTTTTCGGGGGTTAGCGGTGTTTTCACATGCTGATCCGACTGACACAGGTTTGGAGGGGTACTATTTTCATTGTTTTAAACTATGAAATATACCTGAATACTATCTGTATAAAGAAATAGCTGCTGTTATTGTACAAATGTCTCTGGGTATAGTAGTAGTGCAAATCAGATCTTGTGGTCTGTAAAGTAACAGCCGGCAAGAACCAGACAGAGGTTGTAGGTTGTGGGCAACGTAATATGTAGTTTCCGCCTGATCCATTGCGTTGTAGTTTCTGTGGATGGATAATGTTTAACCAGTGATGAAATCATCAGAAGAGAATGAGACTGTGTTATTTCCATTCATGTCTCGGTTCATTGGTGTGTACAGATTGTAATATCCTCCTGGCCAGTATTTTCAAAGTAAGCCAGCTCCTCCTTCTCCCACAGCAGGGCTGACTTTGGTCGCAGTGTGATTTTTTTTTTTATGCCGAGGAAGCGTAGACATAACAACCTTATTTGGGATGATTCTGGCTTGAAATGCCAAGGCCGGCTGCTGCCGTGTGAATGTATGCACAAAGCGGGGTAGGGGGTGAGACGGGAGGAAGGAGACAGATGAGGCCACAACATTGGCCTGTCTTCATAAGATGCTCCCAGTTTGAATAAGTACCTGCTCAGCTACTGGTCCGGCCTTATTAGATGCGGTTTGGTTAATGTGAGATTTGAAAAACTCGGTACCATAGAGCTACTTTGTAAAATGCCTTGTGTACTTATGACCAATGGAACTGCCTGTTCAGTTAGGAGACAACACATAGGCCTTTGTAACCGATCCGTGTAAAAAGATTTTCAAATGTCATTGCGTCTGCCATGTCATGTGTCAAAAGCAACTAAAGACTGTTTAACAAGACAATGCAAAAAAATAAAAGTGATGTGAAATATATAGAGAGCACTGCTGCCCAATCAGATTTCGGCCCCTTTCACACTTGTGTGACGCAATGACGTTGATTTCGGATCATACGACTTTGGTCCGACTTTGTTGCAACTTTGACACAATGAAAACATATTACAAAGTCGTACAGAAATCACATTTATGTTATTCAGGTGCGATTTGCATGCGACTTTGAGGGTTTAACATTGAAGTCTGTGGACCTCAAGTTGCATCAAAGTTGGACCAAAGTAATGCAGGGACTACTTTGAAGTCGGCACGACTTAAAAGTCGTACAGATATGAATGATACTCATTGGAAATAATGGGGAACGACTTGTCATGCGACTTTACAATTGCAGGACAACTTGCACAAGTGTGAAAGGGGCCTTCAGGCAACAGTTGTCTCATCCATCGGAAATAGGAGTAAGGACCCTTTCATGTGACTTTTCCTGCGACTTGGGACTGTAAAGTCGCATGACAAGTCGTTCCCCATTATTTCCAATGACCAAAGTCGTACTGATCCGATATCGCGGTAAAATTGCGTCACACAAGTGTGAAAGGGGCCTCAGGCCTGCCAAACACAAGTTTTGTCTGATCAAGCAGAATCGGACAAAATTCAAGCAGGGGCTGGTTCTGTCAGCACCACCTAACTTTGACCAGAATCGATTATTTTAAATGTAACTTTTGTAGAAGGAGCTGGGTAAAAAATGGGCAGCCAAACAGTCAATGTTCGGGTATTCAGACAGTGGCATCTGCCAATAGAAACTCGCCGACATTTGGTGTGTACTGCAGCCGGTCTGACTGGCTTCTGTCAAGGGGGCACAACCGAAAAAGTCTGCCAACCAGCTACCGGCCGGTGCTCTCAGCCAATGGCTAAGAGCGCCGACCGAAGTGTTCTGGCAAGGGGGGTGGGGGCGTCCACCGGCAACCCCCTGTCAGAACCCAATAGAACAGCAGAGGAGATCGCTGTACTAACATTGGATTGTTGGTACAGCGGCTTTTGAATGAAAAAAAAAACTAGCAGTGTGTACTAGGCTTAAAAGAGCAGTATGGGTTTTTAATTTTTTTCTATTCATACTTACCTAGGTGGATGTAGCATCGGTCTTTAACACTGAGAACTGAGTGATTGAACACTGCCCATCGCTTGGTTTTCACAGTTCTGTGAGCAGAGAGCTGGTGACTGTCAGTCACAGCTCTCTGCTCTGCCCCCTCCTCACTCGAGCGCTGGGCTGTGGAGTAGGCGGGAGCTTGCTGAGAGGCCGAGCCGGTTGTCGGTCCAGGGATCTAGGCGGATCCCGACTCCAAGGTCATGATGACGTAGAGCCTGGCTGTGATGTCACCAGAGAGTGGACTTCAACCCTCTCTCTGCTGAAAACGGGTCACAGGAGTGCAAAATGAACTGCACTCCTGTAATCCACAGGAGAGTACAGCCAAACAAGCTCTGGCTGTACTTCTCCTTTAAGTTTAGGTAAAAAATATCAGCACAAGGGACTGCCTGTCATAGTTGAAATCTGTAGTCCTCTGCCCCCCCATTCTACCAATCTTCTGGTGCTGGAAGGCTTAATACGAGTGATCACTTGGTGAAGTTATTGTTCAGATGGAGTGAAATGATAATCAGTCATTTTTTAAATACCATATCAGCTTGGGATTGATTAGAAGAAAAAGGGATTGGATGGGTTAGAAAATTGTGATCATATTTTAGACTGATGGCATGTTGTTTGGCAGGGGTCCCCCAAACTTTCTAAACAAAGGGCATTTTCACTGTCCTTCTTACTTCAGGGAGGGCCAGACTGTGGCTAGTGGGAGTAAAAAAATGCCCCAGCATTAGTGGGAGTAAACAATGTCCCATCATTGGTTTTAGTAGGAGGAATAACGCCTTGTTGGTAGTGTGGGGGGGGGGGGGAATAGTGCCCCAATCAGTGGTGTCAGCGGGAGGAATAGGGCCCCCATCATTGGTATCAGTGAGAGGAAGGGAGCCCATTATTGGTGTCAGTTGGAGGAATAGTGTCCCATCATTGGTGTCAGTGGGAGGATTGGAGCCCCATCATTGGTGTCAGTTGGAGGAATAGTTTCCCATCATTGGTGTCAGTTGGAGGAATAGGGCCCCATCAATGGTGTCAGTGGGAGGATTAGGGCCCCATCATTGGTATCAGTGGGAACAATGGCGCCCCATCATTAGTGTCTGTTGGAGGAATAGTGTCCCATCATTGGTGTCAGTAAGAGGATTGAAGCCCCATCATTGGTGTCAGTGGGAGGAATAATGTCTCATCATTGCTGTCAGTTGGAGGAATAGTGTCCCATCATTGGTGTCAGTGGGAGGATTGAACCCCTATCATTGGTGTCAGTTGGAGGAATAGTGTCCCATCATTGGTGTCAGTGGGAGGATTGAAGCCCCATAATTGGTGTCAGTTGGAGGAATAGTGCCCCATGATTGGTGTCAGTAAGAGGATTGAAGCCCCATCATTGGTGTCAGTGGGAGGAATAGTGTTCCATCATTGGTGTTAGTGGGAGAATTGAAGCCCCATCATTGGTGTCATTGGGAGGAATAGTGCCTCATCATTGGTGTCAGTTGAAGGAATAGTGTTCCATCATTGGTGTTAGTGGGAGAATTGAAGCCCCATCATTGGTGTCAGTGGGAGGAATAGTGCCTCATCATTGGTGTCAGTTGGAAGAATAGTGTCTTATCATTGGTGTCAGTTGGAGGAATAGTGTCCCATCTTTGGTGTCAGTAAGAGGATTGAAGCCCCATCATTGGTGTCAGTTGGAGGAATAATGTCTCATCATCGGTGTCAGTTGGAGAAATAGTGTTCCATCTTTGGTGTCAGTTGGAGAAATAGTGTTCCATCATTGATGTCAGTTGGAGGAATAGTGTTCCAACATTGGTGTCAGATGGAGGAATAGTGTCTCATCATTGGTGTCAATTGGAGGAATAGTGTTCCATCATTAATGTCAGTTGGAGGAATAGTGTTCCATCATTGGTGTCAGTTGGAGGAATAGTGTTCCATCATTGGTGTCAGTTGGAGGAATAGTGTTCCATCATTGGTGCCAGTTGGAGGAATAGCGTTCCATCATTGGTGTCAGTTGGAGGAATAGTGTTCCATCATTGGTATCAGTTGGAGGAATAGTGTTCCATCATTGGTGTCAGTTGGAGGAATAGTGTTCTATCATTGGTGTTAGTTGGAGGAATAGTGTTCCATCATTGGTGTCAGTGGGAGGAATAGTGTCCCATCATTGGTGTCAGTGGGAGGAATAGTGTTCCATCATTGGTGTTAGTTGGAGGAATAGTGTTCCATCATTGGTGTCATTTGGAGGAATAGTGTTCCATCATTGGTGTTAGTTGGAGGAATAGTGTCCCATCATTGGTGTTAGTGGGAGGATTGAAGCCCCATCATTGGTGTCAGTGGGAGGAATAATGTCTCATCATCGGTGTCAGTTGGAGGAATAGTGTTCCATCGGTGTCAGTTGGAGAAATAGTGTGCCATCATTGGTGTCAGTTGGAGGAATAGTGTTCCATCATTGGTGCCAGTTGGAGGAATAGTGTTCCATCATTGGTGTCAGTTGGAGGAATAGTGTTCCATTATTGGTGTCAGTTGGAGGAATAGTGTTCCATCATTGGTGTCAGTTGGAGGAATAGTGTTCCATCATTGGTGTCAGTTGGAGAAATAGTGTGCCATCATTGGTGTCAGTTGGAGGAATAGTGTTCCATCATTGCTGTCAGTTGGAGGAATAGTGTCTCATCATTGGTGTCAATTGGAGGAATAGTGTTCCATCATTGGTGTCAGTTGGAGGAATAGTGTCCCATCATTGGTGTCAGTTGGAGGAATTGTGTCCCATCATTGGTGTCAGTTGGAGGAATAGTGTCCCATCATTGGTGTCAGTTGGAGGAATAGTGTTCTATCATTGGTGTTAGTTGGAGGAATAGTGTTCCATCATTGGTGTCAGTGGGAGGAATAGTGTCCCATCATTGGTGTCAGTTGGAGGAATAGTGTTCCATCATTGGTGTTAGTTGGAGGAATAGTGTTCCATCATTGGTGTCAGTTGGAGGAATAGTGTTCCATCATTGGTGTTAGTTGGAGGAATAGTGTCCCATCATTGGTGTTAGTGGGAGGATTGAAGCCCCATCATTGGTGTCAGTGGGAGGAATAGTGTTCCATCGGTGTCAGTTGGAGAAATAGTGTGCCATCATTGGTGTCAGTTGGAGGAATAGTGTTCCATCATTGGTGCCAGTTGGAGGAATAGTGTTTCATCATTGGTGTCAGTTGGAGGAATAGTGTTCCATTATTGGTGTCAGTTGGAGGAATAGTGTTCCATCATTGGTGTCAGTTGGAGGAATAGTGTTCCATCATTGGTGTTAGTTGGAGGAATAGTGTTCCATCATTGGTGTCAGTTGGAGAAATAGTGTGCCATCATTGGTGTCAGTTGGAGGAATAGTGTTCCATCATTGGTGTCAGTTGGAGGTATAGTGTCTCATCATTGGTGTCAATTGGAGGAATAGTGTTCCATCATTGGTGTCAGTTGGAGGAATAGTGTCCCATCATTGGTGTCAGTTGGAGGAATAGTGTCCCATCATTGGTGTTTGTGGGAGGATTGAAGCCCCATCATTGGTGTCAGTTGGAGGAATAGTGTTCCATCATTGGTGTCAGTTGGAGGAATAGTGTCCCATCCTTGGCGTTAGTGGGAGGATTGAAGCCCCATCATTGGTGTCAGTTGGAGGAATAGTGTCCCATCCTTGGCGTTAGTGGGAGGATTGAAGCCCCATCATTGGTGTCAGTTGGAGGAATAGTGTCCCATCCTTGGCGTTAGTGGGAGGATTGAAGTTCCATCATTGGTGTCAGTTGGAGGAATAGTGTTCCATCATTGGTGTCAGTTGGAGGAATAGTGTTCCATCATTGGTGTCAGTTGGAGGAATAGTGTTCCATCATTGGTGTTAGTGGGAGGAATAATGTCTCATCATTGGTGTCAGTTGGAGGAATAGTGTCCCATCATTGGTGTTAGTGGGAGGATTGAAGCCCCATCATTGGTGTCAGTGGGAGGAATAATGTCTCATCATTGGTGTCAGTTGGAGGAATAGTGTCCCATCATTGGTGTTAGTGGGAGGATTGAAGCCCCATAATTGGTGTCAGTTGGAGGAATAGTGAATTTGAGATTTGTATTGCATTAAATGTTTTTTTTGAGACATCCAGTTGAGCCGAATAAAGAGTCACTCACAAGAGAACTCAATATATCCGTTGGTAGCATAAAAGTGTTTTCTGAGTACATTGGACTAACAATTTAAAATAACTGACAGATTCTCTTTAAGCCTTTTATGTTCAGCATCTTCCCTATGCTTGTTCCAGTAATGGAGATTTAGTTTACCAGCTACAATATGCTTGATGTTTAAATGCTTTTTTATTGTTTCTAATCTTCTCTTGGCAGTATGCACACTGCACTGTATGGTTATGGCCATGATCCAGTCGGAAGGTACAGAATTACAAATGCGCCTTGCTACATGGTCTGAATCCACAATGGAGGCTGTGTATTGACGTGAATGCATTAAGTGTGTAAGAGGCTATTCTAATATTGGTCCTAGAGCTTTACAATGGGGTATATTAGTAGTGATGAAAGCACTATGAGAGAATCTAGACAACGATTGAATGATGATGTATTGTGGTTGATTGTGATCTTCTGTACTACTGACAATGGAATTACAAAAATGCCTCTCCAGAAGATGAACTCTGAGGTGAGGCCCAAAGATGGCAAGCGTAGGCATGTGATTTGTGTTGATAGGCAGAACATTCCAATACTGTGTGGCAATGAACGAGAGGGATTGCGGTTATCTGTGGCCTCTTTATGTTTTAAGGCTTCCAAGATTTTAATGGAGTAGGAATGAAGCGAGCAGTATGAAGCTAAAGGTAATGGTGGCCATAGACAGGCTTACTGTATTTGAGAGAGCATAGTGATGACCTCATCAGTGTACTGCTACTCCTTATCTGTCCAATCTTAGGCTGGGAAAGAAGAGTCTACTAAAATATACCTTTTTACTACACCTATCCTGTACTGAATAAAAGAAATGGCAATGTATGTAAACAGTTATACATTTCACATATATAAATATTCTGTGTTGAGCTTTTCTTTTTTAAGGAGCACACAGGGTAATGGAAATTTAAGTGGTTGTAAAGTCATTTTTTTTTTTTTATATAACCACGATGTTTTACTTACCTGCTCGTTTTGCACAGAGCAGCCACAAAGCTCCCCTTCGCTGATGCTCCTGGCTCCTCCTCCCTTTCCGAGTGCCTCCATAGCAAGCTTGCTATGGGGGCTTGATTCCAATCTGGGCTGCATGCACCTATTGACACACACAGCATGGCTTGATCCCGCCCCTGCTTTCTCCTCACTGGATTTGATTAACAACAGCAGAAGCCAATGGCTTCCACTGATGCCTCCAAGTCAAGTGAGGAAAGAGAGAGGAAAGTGACAATGAAGATGGGTGCAGCGCTGTATGGAGATTGGGCTCAGGTAAGTATCTGGGGGGCTGACAATGGAAGGTTTTTAACTTAATGCAGAGAGTGCATTAAGGTAAAAAAAACCTTAACTCCTTGGCGCCGGCCACACACAAAAATGTTGTCTTTCTGCGGGGTGGCCTTGCGCGCATTAGTGCAAATAGCACTGTGCTGAGAGCACGCTCCCGGCACAGTCACTGGCGGCTAATGGAAAACTCATGATCGCTCCTTGCGATCAGGAGCTTTCTGATCATGTGACTGCCATGACAGCCAATCACGATGGTCACATGACATTAAGCCCCGCCTCCGGCATTCTCGAATCCTTAAAGCGGAGTTCCACTTGTTTTTCTAGTTTATTAAAAGTCAGCAGCTACAAAAAGTGTAGTGTGTGACAGTGTAACAGTAACTTACCTGTCTCCCAGTCCAGCAACGGCTGCGCCCGAAGCCTCGCTCGTCTCCCCCCCTCCTTCCTGCGGCGCCGGCATTGCAGGTGTGGGCGCGAGTCGCGCTGCTTGTTGCCAGGCAATCTTCTGGGACCTGTGACATGTCCCAGAAGATTGCCAGGAGGGAGGGGCCGCCTAGGAGGAGAGGAGGAGTCGCCTAGGCGGCCCAGAAGAGGAAAGAGGAAGAGGGACAGGAAGTCCCTCTGAAAATAGGGAATCCACTCCCCCCCAAAAAAAATGTGGCATGTAAAGGGGCGAGGAGTGCTTAAAGCATAAGTTCCACTTTTTGAACTCCGTTTTAAGGGGCAGCAGGCGCCGGCTCCTAGGGGGTTAAACTTTCAGAAGCACTTTAAAAAGTAAAAAATGAGTCCAACTGGTTGCTGGATTACTGTACTTTAATTCTGCTTTCTCTTCAGTACATATATGACAGCAGTTTTCCCTGTGGAAAGAATTATATTTCTATCCATCCAGTTCTGGAATCTACAAAGCCCTTGCAAGACAACACAGCCAGGATAGTAACCCGATTTTTCTGTACAACAGTTAATTCTCACTGTTTGGGCAACTCTCTGCCCCCCAACCTGTGATTGGATGTTTCTTATCGGTATCTTTGCATGCAGTTTATGTGATTGGCTTCTAATATTTCCTATCTCTCTCTTTAAAGAGATTGATACCAAGTTACATTTATGTAACTAAACTAGTTGCATTTACATCTTTTTAAAGTACACAATTGCATACATTCTGATGCTTTTATATCTACCTGGAGTCTAGTTTTCAAGACAAATCAAAATGTATTTCTGATACATACTCATATGTATCTGCAGCTGAGGTTTTAGGCACAGAAATAGATGAGATTACACGTCTTTCCCAGAACAGTTCAAAATCAGATTTTATGGATGAATTAACTTGCCCTGGGTCAGAAAATGCTGTGTCTGGGATGTCAGCCAGCATCTCACCCATCCCTGCAGGCTGAGACATAATCTGTAGGGAGCACTCCTTCCTGGAGCAACAATAAGCACTTTGATACCCCCTCTGGCAGAGAAAGGGTTATTCTGCCATGCATGATACAGAGGACCCCATCCATGGTGTCTTACAATGCCACTGACTCAGGGCCAGATGGAGACAAGCAAGATCAGTCCTGATCTCTTACCACATTCCTGAGCTGATCATCATCACACATTAAAAGGATTCCTTACGTTTAACAACAATGGAACAGAGTCCTTCAAGGAGACCTATATTCCCAAGCAGTGTTAATGAGATCTAGATGTGTGATGCCCCAGGCCACCACTGACCACAAATAAACAGAGGCCTGCCAAAATGAGTAGCTTGCAGCTTTGTTTTTTTGTTTTTTTACATGAGGTTATATATATCAGTCACAGTTACAGATTCTGCATGCAGATAGCAGATAATGAGCTCTCAGGAATGTTTAAACCCAATTGAACCCTTATTATTTATTACTGTACTGCAGGCTGGTTGCATATACAGTAATAATGAGGCTTTTTTACACTGTAGAATCGGTGCTGCCAGCACATAGTAGAGTCAGACGGCGTCTATCTCACATAAAGCAGCAGCCCGGCTCTCCAGTAGACCAACACATCTCCCTGAATAATGCTCCAGTCAACAAAGTTGCGAGAAGTGGTGAAAGCTCATATTCCCATAATCTAGATAAATATTAAATTGCTGCCTTAGGCCCCTTACACATAGGGCAGGCTCCATTGGAGTCCGCGTGCCCAGCAGGGAATCTGTCCGCTGATTTCACTGAGCAGGCGAATGGCTGGTTCGTGTCTGATTCACTTATGGAAAGCAGGCACAGACACAGCCCACTGTGCTCTATGGGCGGTCGGATGTAAACTGACCACTTGTTTGGTTATTACACCCAACTGCCATCCGATTCGCCAGATGGATGGGAAATGGATCTCCATCCGTCTGTTTTTAGCAGTCAGGGTCGGATCATATGTCGGCGGGTGTCAACGGACCCATGTCTGATGACTAATAAAATATAACAGATAAGTGCAGCACAATCAAATCACAGCAAAACATATACATATCATAATCCAAAACACATTAACTCATTATGGTGAAAAAGTCTATATTGAAAGCCCATTCAGATGAACTCCACCCAAGTGCAAATATGGTGATAAGAATTAGGCCACTTTCAGACTGGGGTGGTGGGGGGCAGTAGCAGTAAAGCGCCCCTAGTTTTAGCGGCACTTTGGCGTCGCTATTCGGGCAGCAGCAGGGTGCTTTAACCCCTAAGAAGGGGTAACCCCTTGTTGTTAAAAGGGCCGGCGTACAGCGGTTCCGAAGCTGTGTTCAGCCGCTACGGAAGTGCTGCCGATTCATTTCCATGGGCAGGGGCGGTGGAGGAGCGGTGTATACACCGCTCCTCCACCACCCCAAGGATGCTTGCAGGACTTTTTTACCTGTCCTGCAAGCGCACCGCCCCAGTGTGAAAGTACTTGGGCTTTTTAACATTGGGGTGGATTGGGGGAAGTTTTTCAGGTGCTTTGCAGGAGCTATTTTTAGAGCTAAAGCGCCTGAAAAACGTCCTAGTGTGAAAGGGGTCTTAGTAATATCCAACGCGTTCAGTGCCCTCCACCTTCAGGCAAAATTCTTGCTCACCTCCACTATTTAACCCCACCACGGAGTCAAAATAGCCTTAGGCTTCATGCACACAGTAAGTTAAAAAAAAGTCCTAAAAACCTCAGTAGCTTATCAGTGATTTTTTCAGCTTTTATCAGCATTATATTACTGGCGTTTTTGCACGTTTTTTCGTGTTTTTAAAGGGCCAGCGTTTTATTTTTCTCAATTGATCTAAACCGTCCAAAAACACTGGGGATCGGCCTTTTTGCGCGTTTTTGAACGTCTTTACAGCTGAAAAACGTCTCTCTGAACCCACTGGTCGGGTTTTTTTTACAGCTCAAAAACGTCACTGCCCAAAACAGTTGATAACAGCCTGTGTGTGCATGAGCACATAGGATAACATGATGGAGAGTTTATTGACTGTAGAAAAAAATGTCTGCAGCTAAAAACAGCTGCTGTAAAACAGTCAAAAAACGTCCGGGGGCATGAGGCACTGGAACACTTCCTCTGGTGGCTCCACTGAATCCTAGTCCTCCACCTCTTAGTCTCAATGTTCTTGAGATATATCATAAAACAGAAATGGAGAAATCATAGTGCTCTCTGAAGCAAACTATATTTATTAAAAATGACAGTAGGATAAAAAAATACTCACCACACTGATATTCATCAGTGGCAACGGCTCCTCCCGCGTACTAGTTACGCCTACTTCATGAGCTTTTTCAGCAATTCTGATAGCATTCACTGCTCCATAGAAGGAACTGGAGGGTGCGATCTGGTCTTCCTGAAAAACAAAACTGACAGGTGGACCCAATCGGTCTGCTCATGTGAAAGGACCCTTATATATTCCCCCAACAAGGCCCTTTAAAGAAGCCATCACTGTCTAGTAAAACTAGTCAGACTCAAGGCGCATGGCACTGAACTGATCCCCTCTATTTTATATTCCTTAGCCTGGGTTCACACTGCTCGCGACTTCCATGCAACTTTGAAGTGGGACCCCAGCACGACCTGCATGCGACTTCTTTTACAATGACCTAAAGTAGTGCAGGAACCTTTTTCTAAGTCGGAGCGACTCAAGTTGCACTGATTAGAACGGTTCCATTGCACAGAATGGGGTCCAATGTCTGATGCGACAAGTGCTCCAAAGTCAGAGCGATAGTCACATCAGTGTGAACCGGGCCTTAATCTGTGTAGACACACAGGAATCTCCCTGCTACACTACATTCCAAACATGGATCCTCCAGTACTGTGCTTTTCTAACTCAGGCATGATGTAGTGTAGTTGGTCACCAGGCCTGCCTCCTCCACATAGGGGCAGTTCTTAGAAGATCAGTTATGACCTTCCTGAACAACAAACTGGAAAACCTCTTCCATTTTATTTTTTTTACATAAAGCATAAAGTAGAGTGATGTAAAAGCAGCCTAGAGTAGAGCAAATAGTACTTCCTGTGTACTCAGTGAGACTAGCTGCGTCCTCTGTCTACAAACATTCTTCATAAGTGATTCATCTAAGCCTGAACAATGGACAGATTCTAGAGCCATTGCTCATTAGTGAATGATTCAGCGCTACTCCAGCATTGCATTTCTTACAACATTAGTACTTAATCCTTAACGTCCTGGAGATCAAGGGAATATTACTTGCTGGAGATCAAGGGCAAATGTGGCATTTTGCAAATAGAAAGCCAAGATGCATGCTTAGTGAATACTAATTTTGAGTTGTTTTAACAAGTACATGAAAGTAATTTTTGATTACACTTTCACATTTCTACTTACTTGCTCTTCCGTATTTTGGTTTTGATTACTGCATTTAGTATGCAAATCAATAGACCACTGATAAGCAATTAGCGGACCTCCAGCTGCTGCAAAACTACAAGTCCCATCATGCCTCTGCCTCTGGGTGTCATGCTTGTGGCTGTCAGAGTCTTGCTATGCCTCATGGGATTTGTAGTTCTGCAACATCTGGAGGTCCGCTAATTGTATATCCCTGCAATAGACTATTCTTTTAGTGAATGATTGTTAAAGTGATTCTCAATGTAACTTTTTTCTTTAAAAATAGGAATATGTCATATTCACAGAGCAGCCCTGATCCTCCTCTTCTTGGATCCCCCGCCAGCTCTCCTGGCTCCCACAGTCTTCTGGGACCTTTGAAGTGTCCCAGAAGGCTGCGAGGGAAGGGGGGGGCAAACTGAACCAAAAGTGGAAACAGGTACTCCCTCACCCCCAAAAGGTGCCAAATGTGGTGGTGGAGGGAGGCAGACATGCAGAGCTTCCCTTTTTGGGTGGAGCTCCGCTTTAAAGGTTCAAGTAGACTAGGGTAGGGTAGGGGGGGGCACAATACATTTGGATTAATGGCTCAGGTAGACTGGAGTAGAATGGGGGAAACACAAAACATTTGGCTTAAAGGCTTAGGTAGATGGGGGCAGGATGGGGCAGCACAAGATATTTGACTAAAAGACTCCAGTAGGATGGGTGCAACACAAGACTTAAAAGCTCAGGTAGACTGGGCTAGGATTGAAGCAACACAAGATATTTGTCAAAGGCTCTGGAATATAGGAATATAAATCTGGACAGGGTCAACAGCTAGCACCCAAAGGTTCATGCATTCCATTCCATCTGTCCTCTAAGGCGCCTCTGGCATCCTTTAAACCAGGGGTAGGGAACCTGCGGCTCTCCAGCTGTTGTAGAACTACATTTCCCATGAGGCATTGCAAGGCCAATGGATACAATTACTCCCAGAAGCATGATGGGAAATGCAGTTCTACAACAGCTGCAGAGCCGCAGGTTCCCTACCCCTGCAAGTTTAAACCCAGGGTACTCTGAAATACCAGTTCAACATTGTTAGTGAAGTTGGCAGGGCAGGTGATGACTTACTAGAGCTCCCCTTAGGTACTCCTGGGGGACATTCAAAATGTTTGAGGACCACTGAGACTTGGACAACTGCAAATACATGTGCCTTAAACTTCCATAGTAGTACTGGTGCACACTGAGATATGACATTGCATAGCCATGTCCTGTACAATGAATACTATTGTCTCTACTCAGAATCTTGGTAGCAAATGAAAAAGGAAATGATCCTTTATTTGTAAAGTTGCTAGAAATGCCTTTATACAGCGCATTGAAATACGCTGCGTGCAATTATAAAATGGCAGATTTCCTCTATAGCGTTCAGCTGAAGAAAGAATTTATTATGCATGTGAAGTTGATAAAATCAGATCTCTTGTTTGTGCAGTGTTAATATAGAGCAATAGAATGCCTGCAGCAAAAAGGAGTAATATTCTCAGAGCAATTACGCGTCAGATGTCCCCGCTGCAGCTCTCACAAATGAACCTGTCATTCTGTTTTAGTGTTGTGACATCACTGAAGGTTAGTGGCTTATGGGGATTGTGTGCTTTGCAAGACTGCATATACTGAATAATATTGTAACTGTATTGATAATATCAGCTGAGAATTTTTTTTACTTTTTTATTATATATTTATTTTTTTACAGAAAGAAAAACTTAAAATTAAACGAATCATAAAAAATTATGAGCTGCTTACCCCATTCCCAGCTATGTATGTAAAGTTCTCACAGCTGTACAAAAAATTGAATTGATACCTTGATCACGTTTTACTCTGTAGCCTGTTGATCTATGTTAGCTGCCATGTTAAGCAAAATGG
Source organism: Glandirana rugosa (assembly GCA_018402905.1). Taxonomy (NCBI): domain Eukaryota; kingdom Metazoa; phylum Chordata; class Amphibia; order Anura; family Ranidae; genus Glandirana; species Glandirana rugosa. The sequence goes on from BLSH010049875.1 coordinate 1,126,130, forward strand.
GGCTCGAGGTGACAGCTGCTTGATTTAGACTGCATGATCGCTGGGAAAGAATTCAACTATGTGTCAGCACTATTTTGTCTTTAATCCAAATCATCTGTATTTGATCCATAAATGATACACATTTTTCTAAATTAAGTTGTTAATAGAATTTTTCTAATTTATATGTTTTAATCCTCTAAAGTTGAATTATAGACACACAGTTGTGCTCATAAGTTTACATACCCTAGCTGAATTTATGATTTCTTGGCCTTTTTTCAGAGAATCTGAATGATAACACAAAAACATTTCTTTCACTCATGGTTAGTGTTTGGCTGAAGCCATTTATTATCAATCAACTGTGTTTACTCTTTTTAAATCATAATGACAACAGAAACTACCCAAATGACCGTGATCAAAAGTTTACATACCCTGGTGATTTTAGCCTGATAACATGCACACAAGTTGACACAAAGGGGTTTGAATGGCCATTAAAGGTAACCATCCTCACCTGTGATCAGTTTGCTTGTAAATAGTGTGTGTGTATAAAAGGTCCATGAGTTTCTGGACTCCTGACAGACCCTTACATCTTTCATCCAGTGCTGCACTGACGTTTCTGGATTCTCAGTCATGGGGAAAGCAAAAGAATTGTCAAGGGATCTGCGGGAAAAGGTAGTTGAACTGTATAAAACAGGAAAGGGATATACAAAGATATGCAAGGAATTGGGAATGCCAATCAGCAGTGTTCAAACTCTAATCAAGAAGTGGAAAATTAAGGGTTCTGTTGAAACCAAACCACGGTCAGGTAGACCAACTAAAATGTCAGCCACAACTGCAAGGAAAATTGTTTGGGATGCTAAGAAAAACCCACAAATAACTTCAGATGAAATACAGAACTCTCTGAAAACATGTGGTGTGGCTATTTCAAGATGGACAATAAGGAGGCACTTGAAGAAAGATGGGCTGCATGGTCAAGTTGCCAGAAGAAAGCCATTACTGCGCAAATGCCACAAAGTATCCTGCTTACAATACGCCAAACAGCACAGAGACAAGCCTCAAACCTTCTAGTACAAAATCATTTAGAGTGATGAGACCAAAATTTAGCTTTTTGGCCACAACTATAAAGGTTACATTTGGGGAGGAGTCAACAAGGCCTGTGAATCCTTAAAACATCAGCGAGGTGGATCGCTGATGTTTTGGGGATGTGTGAGCTACAAAGGCACAGGGAATTTGGTCAAAATTGATGGCAAGATGAATGCAGTATGTTATCAAAAAATACTGGAGGAAAATTTGCATTAATCAGCCAGGAAGCTGCGCATGGGACGTACTTGGACATTCCAACATGACAATGATCCAAAACACAAGGCCAAGTCGACCTGTCATTGGCTACAGCAGAATAAAGTGAAGGTTCTGGAGTGGCCATCTCAGTCTCCTGACCTCAATATCATTGAGCCACTCTGGGGAGATCTCAAACGTGCAGTTCATGCAAGACAGCCCTAGAATTTTCAGGAACTGGAGGCTTTTTGCCAAGAGGAATGGACAGCTTTACCATCTGAGAAAATAAAGAGCCTCATCCACAAATACCACAAAAGACTTCAAGCTGTCATTGATGTTAAAGGGGGCAATATACGATATTAAGAACTGGGGTATGTAAACTTTTGATCAGGGTCATTTGGGTAGTTTCTGTTGTCATTATGATTTAAAAAGAGTAAACACAGTTGATTAATAATAAATGGCTTCAGCCATATGGGGTCAAGAATTATAGCATATAACGGGGGAAATTGTAGTTACTGTCGAACTTCAGAAAACACCATAAACACCTACTCCGAGAAATAAAAGAGTCTACCATTTCGACAGGTAAGGAGAACCGTTTTTCGGAGGTCAAGGACTTTTAAGATCCCGACAGAACGTACTTGACGTGCAAACTCTAGAGGGGTCTCACCGAGTTACTATAACTCCAGTCCTCTGACTCTACCGGTGAGGTCTTGGAAGTGAAATAAGACGACATCGGTTACTGTCCAGCTGAACCGGAACACAAAACCTAGTAACAGTACAACCTTACAGGTTCATGCAG
>BLSH010049875.1:1128189-1141670 GCA_018402905.1 Glandirana rugosa
TATTTATTTATTTTTTTTTACTAGTAATGGCGGCGATCTGCGATTTTTATCGGGACTGCGATATTGGGGCGGAAATGTCGGACATTTTTTACACATTTTTGGGACCAATGACATTTATACAGCGATCAGAAATTTAAATGTCCACTGATTACTGTATAAATGTCATTGGCAGTGAAGGGGTTAACCAGCAGGGGGCAGTGAAGGGGTTAAATATGTTCCCTGGCTGTGTTCTAACTGTGGGGGGGCAGGGCTGGCCGGGACATAACAGATCTAACTGATCCCAGTGACAGGGATCAGTAGATCTGTTATGTCCCCTGTCACAGAACGGGGAACCGCCATGTTTACAACGGCGGTTCCCCGTTCTGAGGCTCCTGAAAGTGATCGGCGGGTCTCGGGCGGACATCGAGTCCGCCCGACCCGCGGGCATGCTCGCGCCGCCGCTGCCGCCAGGGGGCTCGCAGGAGCATGCGCAGTGGAGGACGTCCATGGACGTCCTCCCGGCATTTCAGGTCTGCGCTGGAGCCGTATTTCGGCAATAGCGCGGACCTGGAGTGGTTAACAATGTACTGACACCTCCCTTCAGTTCGCATATGGCAGTGTGAACAGCCGTCGGGAGGCTACCGATGCGGGAACCCGCAGTGGATTTGCAGGGTTCCCGCATCGCTGCAGTGTGAACCCAGCCTAAAGGGGGCAATACACGGTATTAAGAACTGGGTTATGTAAACTTTTGATCAGGGTCATTTGGGTAGTTTCTGTTGTCATTATGATTTAAAAAGAGTAAACACAGTTGATTAATAATAAATGGCTTCAGCCAAACACTAACCATGGGTGAAAGAAACGTTTTTGTGTTATCATTCATATTCTCTGAAAAATGGCCAAGAAATCATAAATTCTGCCAGGGTATGTAAACTTATGAGCACAACTGTATATAAAAAGCAAGATGTTCATCTTTCATTTCCCTTTATATAGATCAATGGTTTCCAAACAGTGGCCGGGGGGCTGGATGTGGCCCTTTGCTTACTTCTCTCAGGCCCTTGGAACACTACTCCTCCCCACTGATATAAGGCACTATTCCTTCTACTCCAACAATGGGGCAAAATTCCTGTCACTGATACCAGCAGTAGCCACTGACACTAATGATGGGACACAATTCCTCCCACTGACAACAGCAGGGCCTTATTCTTTCCACTGATTTCAATGATTGGGCACTATGTGTTGCCCTGATACCAACAATGCGGCACTATTCCTCCCACCAACACCAATGAAGCGGCACTATTCTTCCCACTGGCACCAATGATAGGTCACTATTCCTCCCACTGACACCAATGATGGGGCACTATTCCTTACCCAGATACCAGCAATGGAGTAGTATTCCTTCAAATTACACCAATGATGGGGAACTTTTTCTTCCCCTAATACCAACAATCGGGCAATATTCTCCCACTAATACCAATGACGGGTCATTTTCCCATTGATGCCAGGGCATTTTCTACTCTATGACACTGACCACAGCCCGGCCCCCTCAAAGTCTGAAGGATAGTAAACTGGCCCTTTGTTTAGAAAGTTTGGAGACCCCTGATATAGATCATACTAAAAACCAATAAAAGTAGCTCTACACCTTAGACTACATTTGGTTTGCTATGGCATTGTGTATCGCAAACAGTTGTCATTAGTTATTTTTCCCATAAAATACTGCTTTCACTGTTTTTTCTCTTTTTTTGGTAATCTTTCTTGTGCCACTTGGTGCTGCTGTGCACTCGCTCCAGTGTCCACGCTTGATTGATTTCCTGATCGTGACATTGGTAAACTATGTCTGTACAATGTGTTGGCATGATCGCTTCTGTAATATTTGCTAGTGGCGATATGATGGTGACAACACAGAAGCATGTTTGGAAGACAGTATAATGGGAAGGGCCTAAACCAAGACCTTTTGTGGCAGGATCACAAGGTATTTTTTTAATTAATGCTGCAGACCTTTAAAGATTGAGCATATAGTTTCTTGAAATCATCTAGTAGTAGATAGTCACCTTCAACTGCACTTCTATTATATTGAAGACATTTCATGGCTTATCTAAGCTGCTACTTTAGTTCTAATGAGCACCAGGAAAATATATCCACAAACTGAGACAGAAGCTTCTAAATCCAAAAGACACAACGCCCAAACACAAGTAACTTGGTATATGCAGTGTAGTGTAGTGAGGAATACAAATATCTGTACATTGGAGGGACTAAGCAACCTCTTAAGAAATGAGTAGCCCAACATAGCATGGCAAATTCTGGAGGTCAAGGCTTGACATTCTTTCTAGGTGTACATTTTGAAGACAGCTGAATCACAAAAGGCATTAAAAACGCCATCTACGCCAACTGAACCAGGCTTCACCGAACAGGGGTGGGGGCCTCCAACACCATCTGTCTTCCACATATAATGCTACTTTAACATCTCTACCCCAGTGTTTTGACAACAGTTCACACTCTCAGCCATGTAAATGGAGGAATTAGCACCTTTGAAGCCTTCCCAGACACCAGGGATTGGATTATGTAACTGTAACAAGGTGGTTTTGCAACTTTGATACCTCCAATCCTGTTCTTGGAGAATAGCAGCTGCCTTTGCATGGTCATTGGTTGACTGATTGAGTCGACTGTCTTACCTGTGTGGATAATGCTGGGGTATTTTTCCTGACACTCATTAGAACTATAGAAGCGGCTTAAATAGGGTGAAAAAATCTTCAACATAACAGAACAAGTCCAGATGAATGTGTCAAACTACTACTAGATATATTCTGACCTGAATAAATGAGAACCTTCACAGACACACCATCGGCAATGGGTGGGAACAGAGCTCTGAGCCAAGTAAGCTCTATAGCATTGGACAGTGGAGAAGAGGGAATATTCCATTAATGTGCCTGTTCTACTATATTGCCAAATCAGCAGTGGAGGCTCGTCCATAAGGGCTGTGGGGCGGAGCCCCACCAAAAAAATAAGTAAGAAATAAAAATAAAAATTAACTATAATTATTAACCAACAGCCAGCACAGCTAGATAGAAACTAGAAAGAAAAAAAACCTTTGGAATCTCTCTCTAGCTGTGCTTCTGTTGCTAATTGCTGGAATAGACAGATTAGATAAGAAAGAGAAGTGTAATCTGCCTAGTAACAGGGCAAACGTCCCAAATCTCACTAAAAAACCCTATCTAGAACACAGTAAAATGAATTCTCCACCATCATTGGCTGCTTTCCAACATTGCATTCTGAGTATAGGAGGTTTTTAGGACTTCTGAATCTGCAGACCTTAAACTGCTTAGTCCATTTGGTCTCTGCCTGGGGGGGAGCCAAGATTTTCTCTGCTTGCAGTTACACATTCTAGCCTGCTGTCTAGCCATGTCCCCCCTCCACAAGTCGCACTCCGACACTTAGTCTCTACCTCCAGCAGTGCTTCCTCTCTCCACAGGGACCCTTCCCCCACCCACCATCCTGTGCAGAGCAGAGGGAGAGGACATGGAGGAGCCTGCAAGGTCAGATCTCACACATGACAGGGAGCTCCCAGCAATACACAGGCAGTGATTAGTCTGCATACATAGATAACAGATAAGGCTGACACAGGTCTTTTGCAAAGCTCAGCAGTAGGATAAGAACTCTGAGCTGGCATGTAAGTCACAGGGAGTTCTCAGGGATACACAGGCAGTAATCTGCAATTAGTCTGCTGACATTGGGGAACCACAGAGCTCAGCAGCACCGCACACCCTCAGCTCTTCATGCTTTACTGTTTAACAGGCAGCTTTTATCAACACAACTCCACTCCTGGTCACTTCTTCATCTCTGCATTCAGTGCAATGTTGGCAATGATTCATGACTTGGGCGGCACAGTGGTGTAGTGGATAGCACTGTCGCCTAGCAGCAAAAGTGTCGCTGGTTCGAATCCCGACCACAACACTACCTGCCTGGAGTTTGCATGTTCTCCCTGTGCCTGCGTGGGTTTCCTCCGGGTACTCCGGTTTCCTCCCACACTCCAAAGACATGCTGGTTGGTAAATTAGATCCTGTCTAAATTGACCCTAGTATGTGTATGAATGTGAGTTAGGGACCTTAGATTGTAAGCTCCTTGAGGGTAGAGACTGATGTGAATGTACAATGTATATGTAAAGCACTGCATACATTGACAGCGCTATATAAGTACCTAAAATAAATAAATGACTTCCAATGCAGGGACCAAGAAGTCCCCAACAGTGGAGTTGCTGTGTTGATTGAAGCTGCCTGTGCTCAGCCTCTGTGTATCTCAGCATCAAACATCAGAACAAGAGGAATGTATAGTCATGACAATTCCTCTACAATAACTGCTTTCCAATGAATGCCATCTTAAATCGCCTGATTTTATAATTACATTTTGAACTTTTTTGGACAGATAATGAAGATTTATGTTAGTGAAGCTGCTCAGTTCCAAAAACCAGGGACATTTCTATAGCTCACCTTGTGTCAGGGGTTAGTGGAGGATTTCCAGTGTTCCTATTATAAAATAAGGAATTAGGATGGAGCTTGATGGGATATGAAACCCCACATAATACCAGTCTGTGCTGGGTTCCTGTGCAGACCTCACAGCTCATGTAATTCTTTACCTTTGGGATTTAATGGATGAATGAACCAGCAATATTTTATTGAGAATTAAGACTGACAGCTGAGTTATACTGTACATTGTGTACAGAGTGGGTGGAGCCTATAAGGGGTGTGGCTTCTAAGAAGTGGGATGGGGCAAAAAGGAAGGGCAGGGTCTGGCGCCCCACCATCTTAAAACTTCACCAGCCGCCACTGCAAATCAGCATGCTAAAGAAGAAATTTAGCAGCCATTATTACCTCTAGGTCAGGGGTAGGGAACCTGCGGCTCTCCAGCTGTTGTAGAACTCCATTTCCCATGAGGCATTGCAAGGCTGATGGATACAATTACTCCCAGAAGCATGATGGGAAATGTAGTTCTACAACAGCTGGAGAGCTGCAGGTTCCCTACCCCTGCTCTAGGTGAATGAATACTATTATCCTCATTTCAAGGGGCAGTAATGTTAAACTTTGCACACGGAGGATGCTTCTAGTTGCCTCTATGAATAGGGTATACAAAAAGTGGTGCATATAATTGAGATTCCATAACTAGGAGTTTTGTATTGAGGTCCTCTTCAAATATGTATTAATTTGCTGCTTATATTTAGTACTATAAATCTGTTTTCCTGTCAACCAGAGGGAGATCAGCACTGTGAGGCCATCAGCTTTTGCACAATGAAGTGTGCTCTTAGTATGGATTTTCATGCACTGGCAGCTGCTTGCAGAAAAGGGAGCAGGAGTGGCATCATTGGCATGTTGAAGCCTCTTCATTGTCCAGTCAGCAGGCTGGATGTGGGCAGGAAGGTGACCAAACTATATCCCAAGTAGAGTAAGGTCACCACCAACCAGCCAATGCAATGTGGCAGGGCTATTAGGAATCACAAGTGGCTGAACAAAACTGCATGCCATTTAGAAAGAAAAGCAGTTCACATATAAGTATTTCAGCCATGTATTTAGCGTCTTGGGTGGTGTTCAGCTGTAGTAACAACATATGGATATGGAATATATTTCCATGCAAAGAAGCCAATGCCACACACAGTTTAGCTTTTCCTAGTGATGTGTCTAAGCCAAGCGCTGCTCATGATAATGGCAAGTGTGCAGGTTAATTATTCAGTGTCAGTGAGTATTTGCTGCTGTCAGAAGCCTCATACAGAGGTTCCCCACCCTGTTAGAATTTCTGTTACTAATTAAGGATAATTAGCTTCTTTTTTTTTTCCTTTAAAATATTTACACTTTCACCAAAAAAGCTGCATTAGTCAGGTGCAAAAGTTGTAGTGGGATTGGGTGTGCAGGCATCACAGCAAGGGTGGGCTCATCTCTCAAAATTGATAAAAAAAAAACCTGACTGCCACCTTATCTGATCTTCGAGAACACTGCTAACATTGTTGTAGCTGTCGCTTTATGTCATTATTTTGGCCCAGTATGTCCTATTCTTCTCTAAAGCACCCTCATAGGCTGCCTTTTAAAAGCCTAAAGTCACCAATTTCCTCTTATGGAAATTGGTCTCCTAGGGCTCCTGTGATGTGTGATCCCTGCTTAGACCTGAGCACTCAGGAAATCCAAATTATCTGTCTGTACGCACGTTGTTTTAGATTATATCCCTACCTGGACAGACTGATTGGATACATGAACACGTTTTTCATGAATGATCATTTGATAGCATGGTTTCTATGTATGTGTATAAAGCTAGCCATGCATGTTAAGGCCGGCCATAGACGGTTCGAATCTCTTGCTGAACCGACCGAGACTCAAACCGTGTGGGCAGGCTGAATGTAACAAGTTGATCAATCGATCAACTTGGGTACAACCAGCCTGCCAGATTCAGTTGCGTTTATTGCTAGCCACTGTTATAGCAGCTAGCAATAATCACTGTCTTCTCCCGGCGGGGACAGCTTCCCCCGCCTGCAAGCGCCCCTGCCACCTATGGTGGTGTGCAGTGACATCTTTCTGGCAAGATAGCTCAGGTGGGTTCAAACGAGGAGCTCATCCCTGAAACCCTCAGGCACTGTCTGGGGAATGATGAAAATTTCCAGGCCATCAGATCTTTTTGTAATTATAATGTTGTTTTCATCGTAACAATATCAGAACGTTCCACAAATGTGCCTCTAAAATACAAGTATTTGTAAAGCTGGCCATGCAATAGTAGGTTTTTGAAGAAACATTCATGGCCTTTACAAATTACTATTGAATGTACATATAAACTTCATTAGTTTTTAACAATCCATTTAGAAAACAATGGACTTTTCTGAACGAGAACCACATACATTCCTTTGAGTAAAAATTTTCATAATGCTCCATCGTATTTCTGCATCACTGCGGTCAAAAATGAGAATTAATTTGACCCCACAAAAAAATTTTGGAAAATTAATGTTCTTAAAATAAAAACGTAATAATGACATTTTAATAGTGTATGGCCAGCTTAAAGGGGAAGTTCCGCTCTTTGTCCTCCTCGCCTTTCTGCTCTACTACAATTGGCACATTAAATTTTTTTGGGGAGATCGGGAACCTTGTTTGAATAGGTACCTACTCCCACTTCCACTCGGGTGACCTATAGGATCCGAGTGGAAGTTTAGCCCCCTCTCTTTGCTCGCAGCCTTCTGGAATACGTCATAGTTCCCAGAAGGCTATGGGACCATTCACAAAGTGCAGCAGTGTGGCTCTTACATGCGCAGTGGGAAGCCCACTGTGAAGCCGCAAGGAGTCACAGCCGGCTTCCCACAGTAATCATGGCAGCGCCGAAGACTAGTGAAGAACTGGCCTGGGCGAGGACAGAGCTGGATCCCTGGACAGGTTAATGTTCTTTTTATTAAAAGTCAACAGCTACAGTATCTTTTTACAGTAATTTTTTTCTCTCTAGGGTGAAGATCTTCTATAAGCAAGCAAAATTACTGATAGCAACCAATCGGGAGTTAGCTATGACTGATCCATTGCAGTCTCTTCTACTCGTCTGACTCCTGACTGCTGTCTGTGCGTTGTCGATCGTCATAGCTTTTATTAATATTTCCTTCTTGGCTGTGTTTCAGGTTTACACTGCGTACAATTCTTTGCTTGCTTCCTAAACACAAGCCATGCTGTAGTTTTCATATGGGCCATTCATGCTTTTTAGTTCCGGCCCTTCAAGGAAGCAGGCGTACGCAGACACCCATTGTCTTTGTTTCAACACACATTCATAGGCTTGCAGCCGAGTCCATATGTACAGAAGTGGGAGCTATTCATGGAATGGAGTGTTGCTGAGGTCCAGCTGTGAGCCTCCTTCACATCCCACAAAACATACACAGGAAGTTCCTGCAGGAATAATGCAGGGGGTTTTCATTGGTTCACATCCTCTGATTAACCCATGATGATTAGTTCTCTCTTACAAAAAATACTGTTAAAGTGACACTAAACAATATACTTATTCTTCAAAAATAATCCATGAATATCCATTACTTAATGGCCATGTAATCTATTTTATATTACCTTATTTCTTACTGTGTTTTTCTGCCTCTTTGTAACATTCTCCGTGAGCTCCTGAACCTCTCCTTTTCCCACCCCTCCCTTCAGTTTGTTTGACACAAACAGTGGGGTTTATTTTACTAAAGGCAAATAGACTATGCACTTTGTGAGTGCAGTTGCACTCATTTTCCCCAGAGCTTAGTAAATGCGGTAAAGCTTCACTTTGTAAAGAATACTCAATCATGTGTAAGGTAAACAAAAAAATAGCATTTTTGCTTGCACTTTTTTGGATAATGGAAATCAGCAGAGCTTTACCACATTTACAAAGCTCTGGGGAAAATGAGTGCAACTGCACTTACAAAGTGCACAGTCTATTTGCCTTTAGTAAATCAACCCCAGTTTATGCTAGTTGCAGTCATGTGCACTATTTTATGCACACTACAAATCCCATAGTCCACAGTCCATCTCGGGAGCAAGCAAGAGAGAGTGGGGGAATTGGAAAGGAGTGAGAAGACATAAAATAGGGAAGGGGTGATATGTAGGTTTTTTTTAATGCAATTAGATAACAGTAGAGTGGAAATCTTTTAATTACTTCCCGCCCGCGCTATAGCCGAAAGACGGCTACAGGGTGGGCTCACATTGCCGGGAGGGTGACTATGGATGCCTTCCCGTGATCGCGCTTCTCGCGCACCCCTACGATACACATCGCACGGCTTCGACACAGCTGATCACAGATCGGGGTAAAGAGCCAATCGCATAGCTCTAGTTATCGGCAGTTCTCTCCTCATGCGCTGTCAGCTGTCGGAGAGCCGATAACTGGCAAATCTACACAGGGGACATCTACACTGATAATTGGGGCACTGCTCATCAGTGTCCTGATTTTCAGTGCAGCCCAACAACGCCCACAAGTGTTGCCTGTCAGTGCCCATCTGTGATACCTGTCAGTGCCCAACAGTGATCTTCAGTATAGCCTGTCAGTGCCCATCAGTGATGCCTGTCAGTGCCACATATCAGTGCAGCCCATCAGTGCCACATATCAGTGCAGCCTCATCAGTACCTCCTCATCAGTGCCCATCAGTGCAGCCTCATCAGGGCACAGCAGTGAAGGAGAAAAATTACTTATTTAGAAAATTCTATTTCTAACAGAAACTAAGAAAAAGTTTTTCAAACTTTTTGGTCTTTTTATGTTTGTTTAGCAAAAAAAAAACAGAAGTGATTACATTTCACCAAAAGAAAGCTCTATCTGTCTAAAAAAAATGTTAACATTTTCGTTTGGGTACGTTGGGTTCGTTTGTTGCATGATAGCGCAATTGTCATTCAAAGTATGACAGCGCTGAAAGCTGAAAATTGGCCTGGGCAGGAAGGGGGTGAAAATGCCCAGTAGACAAGAGGTTAATGGGCACATATGTTTTGGTGGCAACTGTCAAATACTTGGATAGAGTAAGGAAGGGTTATAACCCCTGTCAGATTTTTTTTTTTTGCCATCTGTGTCCCATTGTGGAGATTTCCCTTCACTCCCTGTCCCATAGCCAAACAAGAAGTGAAAGGAAATCTCTGCAAATTAATTGAATTTCTTGGGGACCTCCAGGTCACCAGAACTAGTGTCCCCATTGAAAGGTTTCCCATCTATTTCTTTTCTGGAAACAACCCAAAATGTAAGATTTTCTTTTACTTGCAATGATAATGGTAAACAGGACAAATAGAGAGGGTGTATCTGCTTAACAGGGGCACAGACAGCAATAAACACAGACAGGCATTCTAATCCCTCTTCACGCTATCAAAAACTAAAAAAAAAATGCTTGGAGACACAGACAGCAATAAAAACTTGCCAGAGGTTTTACATTTCGGTTAGGCTTTGGGGTCACATTTTGGTTCAGTAGGACCACGTTCACATATGAGTAAGTTGGCAAAATGCACAGTAACTGCGAAATTAGGTTTGCTGCAATGCTATTCATATTTAATGGCACCCCAATACGCATCCCTGATGCACCTCAACCGAACTGCATTTTAGTGCACTCTAACATACCATTATGGCCCATCTGTGTATTTTGGTGAACTGGGAAAAAAATGCAGGTCTGTTAAAAGGTCAGAATGAATAGACTGCCTTAAACTGGCCATACACATACCGATTTTAACTCGGTGGTTGGCCCTGTAGGCCACCTCTCGCCTGACATCACTCAATTGAAAAGTTGAAGGAACCAAGTAGAAAATTATTGGGCAAGTATCGCCTGCGTCCAATCATATGCAGGCACTGTTTGGGTATTTTGATAGTTGGCGAGGCCGGTTGTCAAAATACAATAGCCACAGCAGGAGATCATCCATCCACACTATGCAGAGAGGATGGAGAAATATGGTGGCTGAACAGAAAAAAATCTTTGTTTATGCCCAACTTTACTAAAGGACATAACGCTTCTTAACACCACAAATCTGAATTCAACGTTGGTGTCTTTAGTAATGTATACATTGGTTGTTTAACACTTGGGATAAAATATTTTAGTGCTGAATGTTAAGATGCCAAAATTGCTAGTGTCGAAGTTCCCATGCCAAGAAAAACCCAACTCACCAATTTTTACAAGATCAAAACAAACCCTGTTTTGCTGACGTTGTAAATTGGTCTTAACCCATATACTTTACAGTGGCTGTTCATGCCAAGGTAGACACACTGCTGTCCATGGTTGGCAGTGGGGCTGTTCACACCACAGCAAAGATGACGGGACACCTTTCACCACACCAATCACTTGAAAATTGCCGGTCAAGTGGAGAGGATACATGGGCCCCAATTGTAGTTTAACTAGGGACTGATATGGCCATTAGAGCAGTGCAGCACTAAATAGTCATGTTAACAAGGAGGGATAAACAAAATACTGTGTCATTTCAATTAATGGAAGATAAGAAAAACATAATAACGTGCAAATTAAGGTCTTAAACTAATTCTAAAATATTCTGAAGACTCTTTCATTCTCTGTGTTTAGGACCAAAATATTTAAATAAGATGGCTTGGGAGTAAGAAATAAGATAAGGTAATTAACGAGTAATCCCCAAATCATCAAACAACATGTGTTGGAGATAAAGCAATTAACAAATCATTTTATAATCATCAGTCTTGATGATTGCTGGAGCTTGAGGATGAGTATAGTGACTGATTTAAGTGGTTTTTGGACAATCTCCCACTTGCTCCATAATGTAATCTTGTTTGGCATAGCTAATTTTTAAATATGAGCGTCTATAGAACATAACAGCAAGTATAATGTGTTACTTGTGGCGGCCACCCCATAAAGAACGTTAAAAGAATATAAAAGAACAGAAAATGGTGTTGCTGGCAGAACAAAAGTTTACTAGTTCATCTCGTTAAACGAAAGTAATATAACTAAAAAAAGCATTGACAGTATACAAATAAATTCCTATGCAATCAAAGTTCAAAACTCAGTTACTAGCAAAGCCAAAGAAAGAAAATGCAATGTCAAAGTTCTCATCAGTCCCGAAAAGCCTCTGCAGTCTTTCATTGATTAGGGGTTGAAGTAGGGAATAAAATTTGCCTTTTTCTGCAATCCCTACTATAAAGATGACAGAAATGGTAGTGGGATTGGTAAAAGAGGGAAATGTAATGCAGGGCATGGTGTTGGGAGCCTTATCTCTTCTATCTTTACTTTGGTTCTTTGGGAGATGGTATTCCATATGTTCCACAAGATGCCAGTTATATAGCAACAGTAAGGGTGACCAGACCCCAAGGGACTAAGGAGCTTAGGTTACAGCTTTATTTCATGGTTTTCTGCCATTCCCTATCCTACCATTAATCACTTAGAGGGTTCCTCTTCGGTGCTATGTTCTAATAAAAATGCTCATAATAGTTGTAGTATCTCTAAACACAGAGGCTCCCCTTATGCTAAATGTGTGGTGAAAGACTCAGACGTAGATTCTCAGTACTACGTTATACGATGAGCAAGGAGGAAAGACACTGTGACTACACCATTGTTTGCTTGGATACATCACAGATGTTGTTCTCTGATTTGTTTTCAGAGTTATACTCTTGACTATCGAATATATGCTTTACTTCTAGACATTTAAAACACAAATTCACTCAAAGTGTATCACTTTGTTTTGGATGGATTATGGCGAATTTAAAGACCAAATGTAGTCACAGAAAAAGATATGCAGTAAGATATATTTTTGTAATATCCATCTTGTTTTCATAGTCTTTGCTTCACTCTCAATTAAAGAACTGTTGTGCAGGGTATCAACCGGGCACCAGGGTAAAGCTGATTCCGGATTCCTCCATCCACGCAAATAGCTGCAACAGATGGAAGAATCTCCCTTTGCCGGCTGTCAAAATATCTGAACAGGGGCTCTATCTGATTGGTTGTAGGTGCTGTTTGCCCAACAATTTTCCACACGGCTTCTTTGATTTTTCAGTCAAAGGATGTCAGGCAGTAGGGTGCCAACAAGGCCACCCACACAACAAATATAGGCCAGTTCTGATGAACCAGACAAAATTCTCTCCATGTGTGGCCAGCTTACAGCGAAACGAAAGTCACTGTGAGCAGGCAGGCTTTTTGTTGCAGAAAAAACACGCAGTGTTTCTTGTGCAGTAAGCTGCTCACAGCGACTCCTAGAATGTAAGCTGAGCTGTGCATGCGGGCACCCGATCCTGTGTGCTGGAATGACTTGCTCCTGCGCGTGAGGAAGGAAAAGAAGTCCCAGGAGCCGCACATTACACAAAACCCTTGTGTAAAAAGTGGAAGCAGCCTCAGCCTAGACTACGTCAAGGACACACTGCATGTGCATTAGTGACGTCAGCCCGTGGAGGCCAATGAAGGGGCCTGAAAACCGGCACCCAGGAGGAGATGCCGGAACTCTCTGGCTTTTTTCTGCTTTAAGACCCATGCAAACCCTAAGAAATCATAACCTATGGGTGTATTGGACTATAAAGAGATGAAAAGAAGTGAGACTTCAGCTGGGCTTTAATTACCTGCTACTTTCATATATACGGTATGTCAAGGATTCCAGTTGGGCTATAATTCCCATCTCCATTCTGCTGAGGCCATATCAGATGTGTTGCACTCTCGCTGTTGGGTTCTTTCTTGATTTCTTTCACCTAACAAAGAACTCCTAAGCAGAGCAAGTCATCATGAGTTGACTTTCCAAAGGACATGGTTGGGTAGACTCCTCAACCAGAATGCCTATAGTGAATGGTCAGGTATAGAGATATGGTCTTGTCAGCTTTACATTCATAAGCTGCTTAATGCCGAGGAAGAATGCTAAGGAAGGCAAAAAAAGCCCATTCACCTTTGGCCTTGTTACTGGAGAAAATAATAGTGGTCAACCAAATTATTTACTTGGCTGACTACTGTTTTCTTGCAATCTCAAAACTGAATGTGTCAGTTGGGGTCTGAAGGTATATACTATATATATATATATATATATATATATATATATATATATATATGAATCCTCAAGAAACAATCCACT
>BLSH010049875.1:1179965-1190822 GCA_018402905.1 Glandirana rugosa
ATCCGGTTCAAGTGTTGAGTGGAAATAACGAATGTCAAATAATGGGACACAAGGACCGTCGTCTCTGTCCGGGCTGTGACTTGGTTGAAATTGAATAGAGTACGTTGTTTTAAAAGGAATATTTAAGTGTCTCGGTAGTAAAGTCTTTCTAATGAACAATGTAAAGTTGAAAATGAGAAGAGTCGCTGGTAATTTATTAATCTGGGCAGATCTCAACATTTAAAGTCAGGATCTCTCCAGAGCCTGGACTGGCTGTGTTGTCAGCTGACAGCAGCCGTTAGGAGTGCAGAAGTAAGTGCAATCCTGTAGCCCACAGGAGAAGTAGGGCCAAAAGAGCCCCTACTTCTCCTTTATCGGCATGCCAGCTTCCTGTATGCTTTGCCTCTTTAAAAACACAACCCAAGATTTAAAATCTTAACGGAGCAAACCCAAATCCCTCATTATTTTCTGTATAAATGTAAGTAATGTAATGTGAGAATTCATTTTTATTTAATGGTCGCTGAGAAGAGTAAAAGTTGAAATGTAACAAGTAATCTTTCTGAAATGATGGCTCTGTGAATTTATAAGGAAAATTTTGTTGCATGAGATAAGTTAAAGTTGGTTCAGTGTCGGGCCTGTCTCTGCTGCCAGGAACACAGGGTAATAAACTGTAAGCAATAAAGGTGAGTTGTGAACTTGGCCTAGTTTGAAGGAAACCTTTTATGAAAGAAATATGTAAGTTGCCATTGCTGACCTTCTTTTAAAAATGCTAGTTTTGTGGCAGTCATATGCTGACTTTCTGGTTATAAAACTTTTAACAGGGAACAAGCAATCAGCCTATGAGATCAGATCAGTGGGTCTGATTGACCTTAAGAAATTAAACCTCAAAAGAAAAAATGGTCCCCAGGAGCCTTTAGTCATAATATGCTAGCATGCACAGGATAGTAGCACATTATGACAGACTTGGCATCAGCGCTCCTGATCGTCCTGGGTGCTTTCATCTTCTTTGGTCTTCCTTGCGGGTTCAGACTCCTTGGCCACTTGATTGACCAGGCCAGGATGACGTCACTTGCACTCATGAACACGAGAGTCACATTTTCTCGACACAAATCCATGCTGTAAATGTACGCCTAGCTGTGCATGCACAGCTCAATGTATACAATCGCTGACAGGCAGGGAGAGCCAGTTATGACAGAAAAGACCAACAGGGGTTCTTTTCTCATAGAAATTCTGCCTGTCAGACATTTTTTAATTTTTAAGTGCTTTAAAACGCAGATACAAGTCTATGAATACTTACTTCTCCTCCAGTGATGTGATGTCCCTGAGCTTCCTTGCAGGCGCTGACATCTTCACCCAGTCTTTTTCTGGGTTTTCAATCTTTGGCCATCGTACCTGGATGGGCTGGGATTAAGTAAGGCTGGCCATTCACTATACAAATTTCTTGTTCAACTTTCCTTTAGATTTACAAAAACCATATAATAGGAGGTCACACCTAAACACTTTCAATATGAATGTGATCAGGCAGGCCCTTCTACTACATAGTTGAAGGTAAATCTAAAGGAAATTGAACAAGAAAATTGTATGGTGTATGGCCAGCCTTACTCCCATGCATGCCCATTGGAGTTCATTTCTCCCAGCACCTGGCAGATGCTGAGATTATATACGGAGCTACTCATACACAGCTCAGTGTACAGTACATTGCAAAGAATCTTTGAAAACAGGAAGGTAAGAAGCCTTTATTGCTTAAAGTGTTGATTTACAAGGAATAAATAAGTGAATTTACAACACATTCACTGAGCTAAGTGAAATTTCCCTTGCAAAGTGAACTGCCTAATTGCCTTTAGTAAGGCATCCCTATAGTATCTCTCTTCGGCAAAAAAATAAATAATTTCCTAACAAAAATGCTGGTTACTGTGCATCTGAGCATTTACATGTGTACAGGGATGGATGTGCTCCCATGGATACATGTGTACAGGGATGGATGTGCTCCCATGGATACATGTGTACAGGGATGGATGTGCTCCCATGGATACATGTGTACAAGAATGGATGTGCTCCCATGGATACATGTGTACAGGGATGGATGTGCTCCCATGGATACATGTGTACAGGGATGGATGTGCTCCCATGGATACATGTGTACAGGGATGAATGTGCTCCCATGGATACATGTGTACAGGGATGGATATTCTCCCATGGATACAGGTGTACAGGGATGGATGTGCTCCCATGGATACATGTGTACAGGGATGGATGTGCTCCCATGGATACATGTGTACAGGGATGGATGTGCTCCCATGGATACATGTGTACAGGGAGGGATATTCTCCCATGGATACATGTGTACAGGGATGGATGTGCTCCCATGGATACATGTGTACAGAGATGGATGTGCTCCCATGGATACATGTGTACAGGGATGGATGTGCTCCCATGGATACATGTGTACAGGGATGGATGTGCTCCCATGGATACATGTGTACAGGGATGGATGTGCTCCCATGGATACAGACAGTTTGCATCCAGGGGAGCATATCCATCCTTGTACACATCTAAATGCATGAATACCAGTTTACTTAAGCTGGCCATACATTATACAGTTTTCTTATTCGATTTCCTTTAGATATATCTTCAACTATGTAGTTTGGCTTGGTTGTATGATCGCTTAGTGCATGTCAGTACATGAGATACATCAGCCAACATACGATTTGGTCAGTTCGGTTGTATGACCGTCGCGTTGTGTGTACGAGGCTTTAGTTACCAGTGTACTGCTGGGCACAGAAATATAAGCTTCTGGTCACAGTGTAAAGCCCTCTGTGGTCATGTGAATGAAGCTTTAAGGATAGCTGTCTTTTCTATTCTTGTGCTTTGAGAACAGTCATCACAAGCCTAGCTTAATGTAATCTAGAAGCCAATCATGTGCTGCTAGAGTGCACATGTGCTGTGTGAATACACTGACAGGACACAGCAGTGGAGCAGAGAGATGGCTTCAGTGGGAATCACTAAGATGTGCTGAAGCTGTAATAGAGGTTAAGAATCATGTTCTGCTTTTTAGGAAGGGAATTCTGAACCCAAATCTGCCTTCAATGTCCTCAATTACAATGCAGGACTACTGGTCTTGCATTGTACATGATGATGCCAGAGTGTGACCGATGTACGGAGTGTCACAGGGAAGCAGTTTCAGGGGACTGAAAGAGTTGCAGAGAGAAGGAGCCTGCGAGAGCGAGGAATAAAGTAGTAAAACTGCTTTTTTAAGGTACCCCAGACAAAAATAGAAGAAAGAAAATCCTCTTTTTTTTCTAATTAAACAAAGGTTTTGTATGTTAAGCCTCGTACACAGGGGACGACGATCGCATACAACACATCGTACGAACGACCGTTGTATGCGAAATCAATCGTTCGTATGCGCGATTAGAGCAGCCGACATACGACGGTCGTACAAGGGGAGTTGTATGAGCAGACTAGAAAACTTGTTCGTACCAACAAGCGGTCATACGACCGTTGTATCGTGTGTACAGAGCAGTTGCTACAACAAGTTGTATTGTGCAAAACACGCATGCTCCAAAGTCAGGAACGGCCGGATGCTAATTACCTGAACATTCTTTCTATGGTCGTACGATCGTGTAGTGCAGTCAGTATGCTAAATACAACAGCCAACATACGATTTGAGACGATCGTACGTACGATCGTCGTCCCGTGTGTACGAGGCTTAAGTGTGCGTGTTACTAAATCAAATAACATGAGGACTCATTTACAGTGAAGGCAGATCCAGAGGATCAGACTGGAAACATAAAGCAGATTATTAATTATGGATATTTATATAGTGCAGACATTTTTTTATGCAGCACTTCCCATACTGTACACTCCCATCAGTCCCTGTGTACCTGTCATACTGGGCTGTGCAGGTAAGTCCATACAGCTGCCGGGTCTCTATTGATTTAGATGGGGTGCTTGCATGTAGTCCACAAATATGGACAAATGCCTATTCACGCCGTACAGGGTTCTTCACCTGTGTGAATGAACCCAAGTCTGTCCATAGCTCATGCAGGCTGAAGGGTGACATGCTGCAATTATTGGTTGTAAAATGGGGTGGATTGAATTTTTTTAGATCAAGTATTTTAAACTGTATATCCAAAATGAAAATACAATTAACATATGCCATCAAGATTATATATATATATATATATATATATATATATATATATATATATATACAGTATCTCACAAATGTGAGTACACCCCTCACATTTTTGTAAATATTTTATTATATCTTTTCATGTGACAACACTGAAGAAATGACACTTTGCTACAATGTAAAGTAGTGAGTGTACAGCTTGTATAACAGTGTAAATTTGCTGTCCCCTGAAAATAACTCAACACACAGCCATTAATGTCTAAACCGCTGGCAACAGAAGTGAGTACACCCCTAAGTGAAAATGTCCAAGTTGGGCCGAATTAGCCATTTTCCCTCCCCGGTGTCATGTGACTCGTTAGTGTTACAAGGTCTCAGGTGTGAATGGGGAACAGGTGTGTTAAATTCGGTGTTATCGCTCTCACTATTTTATATTGGTCACTGGCAGTTCAACATGGCACCTCATTGGAAAAAAACTCTGAAGATCTGAAAAAAAGAATTGTTGCTCTACATAAAGATGGCCTAGGCTATAAGAAGTTTGCCAAGACCCTGAAAGTGAGCTGCAGCATGGTGGTCCAGACCATACAGGGGCTTAACAGGACAGGTTCCACTCAGCGTCCTATCTAGAGGTTGTCTTCGGGAAACAGACATATGAGTGCTGCCAGCATTGCTGCAGAGGTTGAAGGGGTGGGGGGTCAGCCTGTCAGTGCTCAGACCATACGCCACACACTGCATCAAATTGGTCTGCATGCCTGTCGTCCCAGAAGGAAGCCTCTTCTAAAGATGATGCACAAGAAAGCCCACAAACAGTTTGCTAAAGACAAGCAGACTTATGCCTCGTACACACGGGACGACGATCGCATTCAACACGTCGTACTCACGACCGTTGCATGCAGAATCGATCGTTTGTGGGCGCGCTTTCAACAGTCGAACATACTACGGTCGTGCATGGGACTTGTATGTGCAGACTACAAAACTTGGTTGTACCAACAAGCTCGCATACGATCGTTGTATCGTGTGTAGAGCAGTTGGGTACAACAAGTTGTATTGTGCTAAACACACATGCGCCAAGTCCACTTCAACTAACACAAAATTAGATGAAGGAGCCCAAAGGGTGACGCTACTTCCTCTTATACGCTCGTTCGCGCCATCACGTTCGGCCGGCCGCAAGTTGTAAGTACGATCGTCGGGTGCATGTCAGTATGCTATTTACATTATGAAACATACGATTCAACACGGTCGTACGTGCGATCGTCGTCCCGTGTGTACGAGGCTTAAGGACATGGATTACTGGAACCATGTCCTGTGGTCTGATGAGACCAAGATAAACTTATATGTTTCAGATGGTGTCAAGCGTGTGTGGTGGCAAGCAGGTGAGAAATACAAAGACAAGTGTGTCTTGCCTACAGTCAAGCATGGTGGTGGGAGTGTCATGGTCTGGGGCTGCATGAGTGCTGCTGGCACTGGGGAGCTACAGTTCATTGAGGGAACCATGAATGCCAACATGTACTGTGACATACTGAAGCAGAGCATGATCCCCTCCCTTTAGAAACGGAGCTGCAGGGCAGTATTCCAACATGATAACAACTCTAAAAACACCTCCAAGATGACGACTGCCTTGCTAAAGAAGCTGAGGGTAAAGGTGATGGACTGGCCAAGCATATCTCCAGACCTAAACCCTATTGAGCATCTGTGGGCCATCCTCAAATGGAAGGTGGAGGAGTGCAATGTCTCTAACATTCACCAGCACTGTGATGTCGTCATGGAGGAGTGGAAGACTCCAGTGGCAACCTGTGAAGCCCTGGTGAACTCCATGCCCAAGAGGGTTAAGGTAGTGCTGGAAAATAATGGTGACCACACAAAATATTGACACTTTGGGCCCAATTTGGACATTTTCACTTAGGGGTGTACTCATTTTTGCTGCAGTGGTTTAGACATTAATGGCTGTGTGTTGAGTTATATTGAGGGGACAGTAAATTTACACTGTTATACAAGCTGTACACTCACTACATTACATTGTAGCAAAGTGTCATTTCTTCAGTGTTGTCACGTGAAAAGATAGAATAAAATATCTACAAAAATGTGAGGGGTGTACTCACTTTTGTGAGATACTGTATGTGTATATATATATATATATATATATATATATATATATATACTGTGTGTGTGTGTGTGTAATATATGCATATATATAAAAATATTATGACTGAATTCTATGTGCCTGGAGTCCTCATTCTTCGTCCTGGGTTCAGTATTGTTTAGACAATCTTTTTCTCCAGCCTCCACTGCAGCATAATGTGCTAGCATAGGGAAGCGTTCCATTTCACATCTGGCTCGTACTAATTAGGCAGCCGGTGCGCTGAGAAGAGGAGACACACACATCTCTACATCTTGTCATCTCACTCCCTGCTTATCAATCCCCAGTGTCCCTGTCCCACCTCCCCCTCCGCGTACACACGGACACACACATGCACACACACACACACACGCTCATCTTGTTTACCCCGGTGAATGGGATTGGTGATATAAATAGAAGATGATGTAATGCTTTTTTACCCAGGAGACAAGATCCGTCAATGGAAGGCGCTGTGCAGATTTTAATGGAGGCTGACGGTACATGACAACTAAACGGCATGCTGGAATAAACGCATATCACTTATGGTATATCTAGTTTTTGTACATATTTTACCTACACACATGCCAAAAAAACCCCAATATATATTATTTTAAAAGCATTAAATGGTTTCATATGAATTGTAGTCTTTTGAAAATGTAAACGGAGATTGATCTTTCCAATATATATATTGCACAATATATATATTGATGAGTATATGATTTGCATCTATAGATAAAGAAGAATAATACTGAAGGATGAGTAATACAGCTCATGAATACATTTGAGGCTTGGGATAGCGTTGAGGCACGAGGCATTGTGCTCCTTGTGTCTTTGTAACGTTAGTAGGTCCTAATCAGTTGATATGTCAGGCTGTATGGAGATTCTGCCCATAGTTCAGATAGTAAATTTGTCTGTACATGACAACTACATCATTCACATTCTGTGCCACCCCCTCTTCATTGTATTGCAGCAGTGGTTGCTCCATGAATTAACCGTTTGCTTTTGGGAAAATAAGAACATTAAAAGCACTGTTTGTGTCTAAGATTACTACATTATGCTGTTATAATTTTATGGATAGCTACAATACATTTGGTTATAGAATTTTTCTGTTGTCATAGCTCTGTCGGGAAATGTGGTTTAAATTGGGGCACGGGACTAAAATTGTCAATAGGTCAATCAGACTGCAGTAAGATGGACTTGTGTACAACCAGCTAGCCCATACATGGATCAAAAATTAGCCAGTCCCTGCTAAACCAGTCAAATTTCGATCCATATATGGTCAGCTTAAAGCGGAGTTCCACCTAAAAGTGGAACTTCCGCTTATCTGCTTCCTTCCCGCTTTGGTGCCACATTTGGCACCTTTCGGGGGGAGCGGGTACCTGTTTTTGACAGGTACCCGGCCCCCACTTCCGTTGGACCTTGCCGCGGCAAGGTACGTCAGAAGTCCAGCCCCCACCTCGTCCCTTCTCCTCCCCCAGTAAGAGAGCACAGCACGCTTCGCATATGTGCAGTAGGGACCCGACTGCTGGGTTCCCTTACTGGCAGTTGCGGCTGCAGCACCTGCCAGACGGTGGAAGCATTGGCTGGGGTGCTGACATCGCTGGAATCCAGGACAGGTAAGTGTCCTAATATTAAGGCCTCATACACACGGACGTTTCTTAAAAAAAAAAAAAACAAGGGGTCCGACGTCAAGGAAAAAAAATCGGCGTTTTTTTTGCGTTATGCATCAGCGTTAGTGAGCATCGGCGTCAATAGGCGTTTTTTAAAAAAACTCATCCCTCTGCTATTTTTCAACCTAAAAACGTCAGCGTCAAAAAATGCCAGTAAACGCCGGTACAATATTAGTTGGCGTTAGTTGTTTTGCGGCGTCAGCGTCAATAAATGCCAAAACGTTACAGCCTCAGAACGCGCTGACAGTGGGTTCTAGTTTCAGCTCACTAACGCCGATGCCATCTACAGCTCAAAAACGTCTGCATTTTTATGGGGCCATTGACTAACATGGAGAGCTGCAAAAAAACACCAGAAAACGCCAGCGTCAAAAACCGACCGTGTGTATGGGGCCAAAAGTCAGCAGCTGCTGACTTTTAATTTTTGGAGGGGTGGGGTGGAACACTGCTTTAAGAGTCAAAAAGCTTTTATTATTATTTACTTTTTCAAGACAGGAGACAACCTAGAGCAACCAATGTGTTTTAAAGGTTTGAAGATCACCTCCTTCCTCAGGGCTTAAAGGTAAACTCCAGGATTGAAAAAAAAAATATATATATATAGAGTTGTATGCAAAAGTTTAGGAACCCCTGACAATTTCCATGATTGTCATTTATAAATATTTGGGTGTTTGGATCAGCAATTTCATTTTGATCTATCAAATAACTGAAGGAAACAGTAATATTTCAGTAGTGAAATGAGGTTTATTGGATTAACAGAAAATACACAATATGCATTAAACAAAATTAGGTGCATAAATTTGGGCACCCCAACAGAAAAATCACATCAATATTTAGTAGAGCCTCATTTAGCAGAAATAACAGCCTCTAGACGCTTCCTATAGCCTGCAATGAGTCTCTGGATTTTGGATGAATGTATTTTGGACCATTCCTCCTTACAAAACATCTCCAGTTCAGTTAGGTTTGATGGTTGCCGATCATGGGCAGCCCGCTTCAAATCACCCCACAGATGTTCAATGATATTCAGATCTGGGGACTGGGATGGCCATTCCAGAACATTGTACTTGTTCCTCTGCATAAATGCCCGAGTAGATTTTGAGTAGTGTTTTGGGTCGTTGTCTTGTTGAAATATCCAGCCCCGGCGTAACTTCAACTTTGTAACTGATTCCTCAACCTTCTTCTCAAGAATCTGCTGATATTGAGTGGAATCCATGCGACCCTCAACTGTAACCAGATTCCCAGTACCGGCACTGTCTACACAGCCCCACAGCATGATGGAACCTCCACCTAATTTTACTGTGGGTAGCAAGTGTTTTTCTTGGAACGATGTGTTCTTTTGCCGCCATGCATAACGCCCCTTGTTATGACCAAATAACTCAATCTTTGTTTCATCAGTCCACATGAAGCTGGCTTGTCCAAATGTGCGTTTGCATACCTCAAGCGACTCTATTTGTGGCGTGTGTGCAGAAAAGGCTTCTTTCCCATCACTCTCCCATACAGCTTCTCCCTGTACAAAGTGCGCTGAATTGTTGAACGATGCACAGTGACCCCATCTGCAGCAAGTTGATGTTGTAGGTCTTTGGAGGTGGTCTGTGGGCTGTTTTTGGCCGTTCTCACCATCCTTCGCCTTTGCCTCTCCAATATTTTATGTGGCTGCCACTTCTGGCCTTAACAAGAACTGTGCCTGTGGTCTTCCATTTCCCCACTATGTTCCTCACAGTGGACACTGACAGCTTATATCTCTGCGATAACTTTTTTGTAGCCTTCCCCTAAACCATAATGTAGAACAATCTTTGTTTTCAGGTCATTTGAGAGTTGTTTTGAGGCCCCCATGTTGCCACTCTTCAGGGGAGTCAAAGAGAACAACAACTTGCAATTGGCCACCTTAAATGCCTTTTCTCGTGATTGGATGCACCTGTCTATGAAGTTCAAGGCTTAATGAGCTCACCAACCAATTGTGTGTTCCAATTAATCGGTGCTAAGTAGTTACAGGTATTGAAATCAACAAAATGACAAGGGTGCCCAAATTTATGCACCTGTCTAATTTTGTTTTGATGCATATTGCACATTTTCTGTTAATTAAATAAACCTCATTTCACTACTGAAATATTACTGTGTCCTTCAGTTATTTGATAGATCAAAATGAAATTGCTGATCCAAACACCCAAATCACTCTGCCTGGCTTAAGCGCTGTCCTCTGCTTCAGGCTGTAGATGATTGGAGGCTACAAACACGCATCACATATTCTAGGAATAGAGCTGGGGGAATCAATGGTGGAGAAGGATCTGGATGTTTCGATATAGATCATAGACTATAATAGAAATAGATCATAGACTTAATAATAGCATGCATGTATCAAAGGAGATATAGACTCCTGAGAGAGATATAACTTTGCCCCTGTACAAATCATTAGTAAGGCTTCATCTGGAATACGAAGTTCAGTTTTGGGCACCAGTTCACAAAAAGGATATCGGGGAACTGGAGAAAGTGCAGAGAAGGGCAACCAAACTGATAAGAGGCATGGAGGAGCTCAGCTATGAGGAATGATTAGAGGAACTGAATTTATTCTCTCTTGAGAAGAGGAGATTAAGGGGCGATATGATCAACATACTGTATATAAATACATAAGTGGTCCATATAGTGTACTTAGTGTAGAATATTCAGGTCATTAAAGGGGACAAGGGGGCATTCCTTATGTATTGAGGAAGAGAGGTTTAAGCTTTACATACAGAAAGGCTTCTTCACAGTAAGTGCTGTGAAAATGTGGAATAGACTCCCTCAAGAGCTGGTTCTGGCCAACTCAGTAGATTGTTTTAAAAAAACATATAACTGGATACAAATTTTTAGAAGCAATATTGCAAGGGTGTAGCGATTGCCTCATGGGGGATCAGGAAGTTATTTTTATTCCCCCACTGGAGGCATTTTGATCATGCTTTAAGCGGGGAATTAGAGGAGAAGAGTTCTCT
>BLSH010049875.1:1194593-1206933 GCA_018402905.1 Glandirana rugosa
TGTTGATGCGGGAACCCTTCCTCCTGGGCCACTGTCTTCTCCGAGTGTGGGGGGGGGGAGCCGTGCCAGGAGAAGCCAGTGATTATCGTTAGCAGCCATAGCAGCGGCTAGCGATAATCGCAAGGGGAATCTGACAGTCTGGTTGTACCCAAGTTAATGGATTGATCAACTTGGTGCATTCAGTCTGCCCATTAACGGTTTGAATCTTGGCCGGATTCGAACCGTATATGGCCGGCCTTAATAAATCAGGTCCTTTATCGCTTCACCTCACCTTACACTTTAGACCACTTTCACACTGAGGAGCTTCAGAGACGTTTTTGCGCTAAAAATAGCTCCTGTAAAAGCGCCTCTAAATTGCCTCCTAATTCATCCGAGTGTGAAAGCCAGATTCACCCTGGGGCGATGCGCTTGCAGGACAGGAAAAAAAGTCAAGCAAACAGCATCTTTGGGGCGATGCGGGAGCGGTGTATACAGCGCTCCTCCACCGCCCCTGCCTATTGAAATGAATGGGCAGCACTTCCGAATCGGCTGAATACTCCTTCCGAAGCGTCTTCGTCAACACTTTTAACCCCTTTAGCCCCGCTACCTTCTGAATAGCGGCTCCAAAGTGCCGCTATAACAGCGGTGCCAAAGCGCCGCTATAACAGCGGTAAAGCCCCGCTAAAACTAGCGGTGCTTTACCACTACCGCCCCTGACGCCCCAGTGTGAAAGTAGCCTTAGTAAGTCAAGTCCAGGTTTACATCACCTCACTTTACCTCACTTTACACTTATCTGTTCCTTTCTGTTAACAAGGAAGAGGAGAATCTTATCTAAGGTAGTACCCATTAAAAATGTGATAAAAAAGGGCTTCTGTTCCCTCAGGTCACTCTTGATAACAGTGCAGGAAATGTGCCACTTCACTTTGATCCAATGTACATAAAGACATGAATTGGAGAAGTCAGAGGTGGGCTTATTGTGTGTCATTTGAGCTCTTCCTGCAACAATATAAAAGTATAAAACATTTAAATGTATAGCAACCCTTCATTTGGTCTGACTTTATGGCACTTATGACTTCACCCACAAAGTGCCTCTGATCTCTACTTTTCATTCAGCAAACTAGCTCTGAGGACAAGAACCATTCCAGTCAGGATATGAACTTTTGGCCCTGGCAGTCACGGGGGCCTAGTGACCTAGTGATGGGGTGAAATGCTGATGTTTCATGGTATTTTTTTTTTTTTATTATTGTAATTTTTATTATACGGGATTTATATAATGCCAACAGTTTGCGCAGCGCTTTACAACGTTAGGGCAAACAGTACAGTTACAATACAACTCAATACAGAAGGAATCAGAGGACCCTGCTCGTTAGAGCTTACAATCTAAAA
This sequence comes from Glandirana rugosa, assembly GCA_018402905.1. NCBI lineage: Eukaryota > Metazoa > Chordata > Amphibia > Anura > Ranidae > Glandirana > Glandirana rugosa. The sequence goes on from BLSH010049875.1 coordinate 1,195,959, forward strand.
AAATCAGTGGGCCCTATTTTTTTTTCTTCCTAAAGTGGTTGTAAAGTCTTAAAGTTTCTTACCTAAACATTCTATGCATTAAGGTTAAAAAAAAAAAACATTCAGGCTACCATATAAATTGTGAAAGCGATAAACAAATAATAAACATGCAGCAAACACCCTGCGACAGAAGTCCACGCAGTGATGAAGGTAAAAAGAAATCCCACGGTGCAATATTAATTAATTAGTGAATTATCTTCAAGAGAAAAAAACACCACCTAGTAGAATGGCCGCTTGCCAACTCCTTATGACCTCCTATTACGGGAAGGTCTTCCTCGCTTATGACTATGTCCCCAGCCAGGGCCTTTTAATCCTCTAAGGCAGAGGTCTCCAAAATATGGCCCTCCAGCTGTTGTGGAACCACACGCCCCATGAGGCATTGTAAAACTCTGGCATTCACAGACATGACTAGGCATGATGGGAATTGTAGTTCCTGAACAACTGGAGGGCCATAGTTTGGAGACCCCTGCTCTAAGGGAATCCAGTTGAAGAGCGTCCACCATTCACAGAAAGGACTCCGTCATACAGGACCCCAAAAGAAAGATAAGGCTTCATAGTGTAAATCCTTTACATTTATTAAGGGTTAAAAATAGGTTGCACTTACCGCAAAGTGGCGTAAACACACAATAAAAACGAGGCGCCCGGCTCACAGACAGGGCTGGTGCAAGGATTTTTGACACCCTAGGCGAAACCTCATTTTGCCGCCCCCCTTGGCTTCACCCGACTCCACCCCCTTTTCCCTGCCCAGCCTGATCAGCACCAATGAATTGCAGCCTGATCAGCACCAATCAAATGCAGCCTCACCAGCGTCCATTAAATACAGCTTCACCAGCGCCAATCAACACAGCCTCACCCGTGCCCATCATATACAGCTTCACCAGCACCAATCAATACAGCCTCACCTGTGCCCATCAAATACAGCTTCACCTGTGCCCATCAAATACAGCTTTACCTCTGCCTATCAAATACAGCTTCACCTGTGCCCATCAAATACAGCCTCACAGGGGGCAGAGGGGGGTATTTGGCAGATCGGTGACTATTTCTATATACATTTGCAAATGGCATGTGATAATACAATCTCATTATCTCAGTCAGACAGTGTCAGTTTTTACATGAATCAATGCAGAGCAACCAGTGACAGATCTACAGTGGCCAGGCGCTCCTAGGCGGCAGTGCGCCCTAGGCGGCCGCCAACTCCGCCTAGTGGTAGAGCCGGCCCTGCTCACAGAAAGCAGCCCGTCCTTCCGGGACTTGCGCAAACGCAGTAAATACTTACTTGAGCTCGTCTGCTGGTCTTCTCTCCTCTCTCCACTCTCTCACACAGAAGTCTGCCTTGGGATCAAGCCTGCACGTGTACCCCATAGGAACTGGCTTCCTTTGGTGGCACACGCAGAAGAGGCAGAGCCTGGAGTGAAAGCAACGGATCCCAGAAGTGGAGGTTCGGGGCCACTCTGTGCAATACCATTGCATAGAGCAGGTAAGTATAACATGGTTATTATTTTAAGGAAAAAAAAAACTTTGCAATCACTGTAAAGCAACATCAAAGCTTCTTTTTTTAAAAATATAACAAACATGTTATATTTACCTGCTCTGTGCAATGGTTTTGCACAGAGCAGCCCCTATCCTCCTCTTTTTGGGTCCCCTGCAGGCACTTCTGGCTCCTCTTGTTCAGTCAGTGCCCCCAATAGTAGTCGCTTGCTCTGGAGGCACTGGTTCATTCTCACTCCTGTGTCACACTCTATGCGTCTGTAAGACACACAGAACCGCAGCTTTCCCCCCTATCTCCTCATTGTTCACTGGCTGTTAATGACAGTAGCAGGAGCCAATGGGGAATGAGAGACCCAGTAAATCCTCAGCTCTTGTGCATATCGCTGGATCAAGAGGGAGCTTGGGTGAGGGGATGGGCGCTGCACACAGAAGGTTTTTTACCCTCATACATAGAATGCATGAAGATAAAACCTTGAACCTTTAAAGCCACTTTAAGTTTCATTTTTTTTTCTCCTAATTAGAAAAAAGGCAAAGCTTTTCATTATCTTCACTATTTCTCTCTTTATCATTATCACGTTATAATTGCAAAATTGATTAATTTTGCTCTTTTTTAAACTAGTGAAACTAACGTTTTAGTAGTGTTTTTATTTTAAGTGGATGTAATCCAAGAAGTGACTGCCCTGAAAGTAGTGTCCTTTTTAATCTTTGATGCTTTTTTTGGTAGGTTTTGCTTCTTTTCCACTTTTTCCATTGCATCTAAAGCAGAACTTCACCCAAAAAGGGAAGTTTCCCCCCCCCCCCACCCCCTCCTGCTCTGCCATTTTTGGGGTACCCGCTCCCACCACCGCTTGGAAGTTGTAAAGTGTCCCACTTATTTCCTGATTGGGTTATGCAGCTTCCTGTGTCACCTCCGCCCCAAATTGCCTTTTGGGCACTTATTTGATATCTGATTGGTAAGGGGTGATTCAGGAGGTTGTAAACCTGAACCAGGAAGTAGCAGAGTGACCTTCCTGGCTGTGCAGTGTGGCAGATGTATGTAAAAGCACAAACAAAACAATTTAAGCTGTATATTTAGCTGTTTTATTTTTCTTTTGGTTCCACTTTATGTCGACGAACTAATGGGCATGTTTGTTCCAATTTCCAATTTGTTAGTTTGAATGTTTACCCAATGTAATCAATACACTTCGCCACAGTAGTTTGTTCATGTCAGTGCTATCATCTGCATATAAGTTATTGATTTCACCAGACGATCGATCATTCTTCCCTGGATATTTTGTCCTACAAGGTCTGTGGTTTTCGGTAATTACAATATGCATGACTAAATCCCTCTTTTACTGTATGTTAAATTCATTTTTTAATAATCCGTTAAAGCTATTCTTGGCTTTTAAGTTAATATTTGTTAAGGAGCAATAAATATTGTTAATTATTTTTACTGCAGCTTTGCAAGCATATCATAACTGACTATGTATTCCCCATTGGCCCTGCAGTACTATATTCTGCATAATGTACCTAATTACACAGCTCAGCATCAGAGTTTCTTTGGAAGCAGTTAATTGTTGGCGCTATGTGTTTTTTTTTTAATTTTGAAATTCCCAATCAGAGCTCCACATTTGCCCCAGGATGTGTGGGGGACACATATCTTCCTTCCCTGTCCTCTATCAAACTGCCCACTCTAAATAAACATATTTAGGGAAATCCATACACTTACAAATAGAAACACGTTTCTTTATTTTTCAGGCCTCGTTCGCACAGGCACTGAAGCCCGTACAATGTAAACCAGCCATTCGTTTATGCAGGTGGGGTGCCAGTTGGTGCTTACAGGCTGGCCATAGATGGATTGAAAGTTGGCTGGTTCAACAGGAATCTGGCCTAATTTCTCTCCATCTATGGGCAAGCTGGTTGTACTGAAGTCGATCCATCGATCAACTTCTATACAACCAGCCTGTCAGGTTTTTTGTGTGCAATCAATTGCATTCTGACGGCTGGAGAACCTCCTGCTGTCAGAATACAATAGAGCAGGGGGAGGGATTCCCCCATCCACACTGACTGTGTGGATGGGGGAATCAAGAAATTTTCTTTCCTTCGATCTGTGATTGAAGGAAATACATTTGTATAATGTATGGCTTGCTTAAATCTATGCAGATGCAGCAGCTGTTCAGACACAACCACTCTTCCAAACTTGACTGAGGGTGTGCCCCCTACTCCCCCAAAAAACTTATATGGGATGCCTGCATGTAGCACCTTGTGAATCCATGACTCCATGAATCCATATCTCCCATGACTAAGCCCTATGGTTAGGATGAAACATGTCGAGGGCATGGCCTGGATGGAGCCGGGCTGAAGGTGTTTACTACTATAGACCACCGGCTGAGATGGTGTACCCGGATGGACATTTTTTTACTCGAAGCTGCATAGAGCCCGGACAAGCTCTCTTTTCCGCCTGCCCCCACACAGTAGGAGTCACTTGACTATTGGATGTATGTCTAGAGCAGCACCCTAAGTTTTGCATGGTCACCCTGTGAATCCAGCCAAATAAACAACCGGCCACTTCACGGTGTATGGACCTCAGCGCCTGGGCTCTGCATTCTGAACCACGATTTTATAAAAAAAAAATCCCTGGTGGCCAGCTTTTTTTGCCTTCCTCTGTGCTGCCAGTCCAGTGTCTTCTGGGACTAAACTTGCGCATGCGAATTGCGAGATCTGACACCACTTTTTATTTATTGATAACAGGCCATGCCAGATCTCGCATGGTGCTTGCACCAGATCATCTGGCACAGGTGACGTTCAAGATCTGGCTCTGCTTGCCATATGGAGCAGATCAAGCAAGATCTCCCTTGAAAGAACTGGTGACGTAGCCTTCCCAGGGAGGAAGCTGTGAGGCCCTGGCTATATCACCAGTACCTATTGAAAACAAGAACTTTAAAAACAAAACAAAATGTAAGTTCAACAGAAAATCTTTGTATAAATGAACTTAGGTATGTTTATGGATGTGGATGTACATGCAAGGCTGAAAAGGTCCACTTTAAAGTGTTACTTTTGTGGCATTGAATTTATGTGAATCCTGACGTTATGTTGCCATAAATGCTAAGGGATGCTTTTACTCTGCAAGCTATATAACGGGAGAAAGGTGCATTGTTCATTATAAAGTTAGTAATAGCATGTCAGACCTTGACACACTGCTCGTATCGAATCTCATGGCTGACATGGGGAAAATTGCCTGTAAACACCAGTCAGTCTCTCCCTTTGTTTCTGGGGCATATTCCAAAATGAAAGGTAGAAGATGGTTCATTTCTAGGGCAACGCATTTTTTTTTAGCCCTGGCACTCTATACATGGAGGCCTATTATTATTTGTACTTTACTTCTAAGAGTGGAACATGTGGACCCTGGATACAAATACATTTAATAAAACTACGCTGAAGTCTCCATATGTCTGTAGTCATATTTATTCATAGCGGTCTGTGTTATTGTAACCCTGGCACTGAAGTCAATGTGGAATCGTATGTCAGCTCTGGGCAGTTTATAAAATGCTGAGTGTAGACTTTTCTAGGTTTGGGGAGGCTGAGCGTATTCTCTGTCACTGTAAAACGGATTTTCCCAGCCAGGGGTCTGTGGAATCCTAGGGATCCTTCAGAGGTTGCCAGGGATTCCTTGAGCAATCAGCAATTTCTGCCTGTCGGATGAGCAACCACTGACACCAATCATCTTTTTTAGCTATCTGTAAGAGGGGTATTCTTCCCACCGACCACCAATGTAAGGAGCAGTCTTTCCCACTGACCACCAATGTAGGGAGCGATCTTCCCACTGACCACCAATGTAAAGAGCAATCTTCCCACCAACCGCCAATGTAAGAAGCAATCTTCCCACCAACCACCAATGTAAGGAGCATTCTTCCCACCAACCACCAATGTAAGGAGCATTCTTCCCACCAACCCCCAATGTAAGGAGCATTCTTCCCTCCCACCACCAATGTCCAACCAACCACCAATGTAAGAAGCATTCTTCCAGCCAATCACCAATGTAAGGAGCATTCTTCACACCAACCACCAATGTAAGGAGCATTCTTCCCACCAACCACCAATGTAAAGAGCATTCTTCCAACCAACCACCAATGTAAAGAGCTGTAATTGACTGCAAAGGATTTGCAACCAAGTATTAAAAAGTGAAAGTTTGATTTATGATTGTTAATCTGTCCCATTACTTTTGGTCCCTTAAAAAGTGGGAGGCACATATACAAACTGTTGTAATTCCTACACCGTTCACCTGATTTGGATGTAAATACCCTCAAATTAAAGCTGAAAGTCTGCAGTTAAAGCACATCTTGTTCATTTCATTTCAAATCCAATGTGGTGGAGTATAGAGCCAAAAAGATTAGAATTGTGTCGATGTCTCAATATTTATAGACCAGACTGTATATGATGTAGCTTTTTCTGTATATGATATAGCTTTTTCTGGTGACACACCGCATACTCTGGTAACAAATTAGACTATTTGTCATGAACAGTGTAGTGTCCAATGATAAATCATGAATTTGCTGCTTTCATTGGTATTTTATAGCTTGCAATAAGTGTAATATGCCCCAAATATGTGGAAATGCTCCAATGTTGTCAAATACATCACTCCCCTGTGTGGGCCGCTCACCAGAGAGTGCTGGTTCCTCAAAATTCAGGGTAGGGGAGGGCACATGCGGAGTACACAATGAGGACAGGAGGAGCATGCACAGTGGATGCCAGGGAGGTAGGAGGAGCTTTTCCCTCTGGGCAATGTCAAGGAATGAACCACACTGGCGACACCGCGGGCCACTGTGAAATAGTAGTATTTAATTAAAATTCAAGGAGGTCCGGTCAGAAAATGTTTCTTCCAGGTCCAAATCTCATTTTTGTGCTGTGGATTTGATGCTAGTATACAATAAAACCTTGGATTGTGAGTAACACGGTTTACGAGCGTTTTGCAATATGAGCAGTTTTATTTTTAAATTCTGACTCGGTTTGCGAGTGGTGTCTCGCATAACAAGTAGAATTTAGCCTTTTTGCATGTAATACCACATGTGTGCCTCGGAGGCGGCGGTAAATTCTTGGAATTCCTTGGAAATACCAAAAGTGTAAACACTTTCCGAGCATTGCCGAGTGATTACGACGTCTTAGAGGCTCACCAGCGCCCTCGCAAATCTGGCCACATGCGGTATTGCATACACCAGGCACCCCTGGAACTGAGGCCATATACACTACCGCATAGACAAGCAGTGACCGGGGAAGGAATTAACTGAGTTTACATTGTTTCCTATGGGGAAACATGCTTTGATATACGAGTGCTTTGGATTACAAGCATTCTCCTGGAATGGATTATGCTCGTAATCCAAGGTTCCACTGTAATGCAGTAATTTTTTTCTCTATCAAAAAATTAGCTACTGTTTGTACAATTTCTATATTATTTCAATAATATTTATTGTCAATTTTCAATGTGTACCTTTAAATTGAGTGTTCCATCAGAGTGCCCCTGCACTTTTAAGCGCCAGGCAGGCAGAGGATGGGAGGTGAAGCAGGCTGCAGGTCTGGGCGAAGGAAGTTTCATAGGGGGCAGGGCTTGGCACATATGTGACATCATTGGTTTTTGGGATGTCCGTGGTCCTAACAACCAGTCACTGTAGAGTAGAGGGGGGGCCTGCACTGGGCGCTGGTTGGCGGTCCAGATAGAAATGTCACTTGGCCCATACCACAGTCCACCTGCTGTAGAAGGAGAAACCAAAAGAGTGGATAGTGGCGCCAGCCGTGAGAGGACCTTAATCTGGTGGAAGGTGGAAGATGTATGTATTAAGGTAAGTCTTTAGCATTTAGGGTAGAAAAAAAACTTTTAATGTCTCTTTATTAAATTTGGGATGAACCATGCTCAATTGTCGCACTGCTCTGGATGGTTCTTCTACATAAGTCAATTGTAGCCCTGCAGCTCAGTTAGAGCTCCTGGAATCGCACATCGTACACCGAAAAATGAGCAGCTTGAATGCTGAAGAAACCTAATCTGACCAGCTGAGCCAGAGCCAGCCAGCACTTGGGACTCTGACACTGGATCTTGCGTCAGGAATTTTCCAGGCGGATTCTCTCCAGAGCTACTCTGGGTCTTTGCCCTTAGACTGTATTTTTGGAACGTCAATTGCCAGCCCAGCATTAAACGTCAAGGCCTCAGGCTTTGCAAGGCAGATCTCAAACCAAGAGCCATTCCCACAGCTTTGCCTCTTTTCACGCTTCTTGGGCAATGTGTTGATGGTGTGCCCTTTTGTGAAAAGGTTAAATTGACATGTGGAAATGCTAAAGACAGAGCAGGCCTCCCCCTAGTAAGGGGCAGCAGGGAGGTCAGGTTTTCGGAGCAGTCTGCAGGATTCTGATTCATATTCAGCTATGTTAATCAGGAAAGTCTGGCAGGTGAGTGATATATCTACCTTCTGTATAGCACAGTGGAAAATCCCAGTTTACTTTTCACAGACAGACAATAAGTTACAAGTCAGACTTGATGATTTCCTGAGATGCTGTATACAGACACAGCAACTTTCCCCTTAAGTATATCCAAAACCAAAACTTTTTTTTTTTTTTTTTTTGGATAGAGTAGTAAAGCACTGTGTAAAATTTACATAAAAACAGAATGGAATAAATCTCATAAACTCTTATTTTATTCACAATAAAAAACATATCAATGTTTAACTGAGAAAGGAAAAAAATACGGTAATTCTAAAATTGACGGCAGCAGTATATTTCATAAAAGTTGGGACAGGGCAATGTTTATTACGGTGTAGCATCCCCTCTTCATTTAACAACACTGTAAACTTATGGGTACTGAAGAGACCAGTTGTTAGAGTTTTAGGAGAGGAATGTCGTCATATTCTTGCCTGATATAAGGTTCTAACTGCTCAACAGTCCTGGATCTTCTTTGTCAAATGTTTTTTGTTGCGCCAAATATTTGCACACGGTTAAAGGTCTGGACTGGAAGCAGGCCAGTTAAGCACCCGGACTCTTCTACTACGAAGCCATGCTGTTGTCATAGATGAAGTATGCAGATTAGCATTGTTCTGCTAAAATGTGCCTTCCCTAAGAAAGATGTAGTTTGGATGGAAGCATATGCTGCTCTAAAACCTGGATATGTCTTTCAGAATTGATGGTGCTTTTCCAGATATGCAAGCTGTCCATTCCTTATGCACTACTGCACCCCATACCATCAGGCTTTGAACAGAGCACTGATAACAAGCCGGAAGGTCCCTCTCCTCTTTAGTCAGGAAGATGCGGTGCCCATGGTTGCCAAAAAGAATGCAAAATTTAGAATAGTCTGACCCCAGAACAGTTTTCCACTTTGCAACAGTCCATTTTAGCCACTTAACGAGTGCCCGCCATGATTTGACAATGGCGGTCTGGCTCGATAACGCAAATCGCCGTCACCTGACGGCGGCTGCGAGATTGAGGATCGAGGCCGCGTGCACACTCACTGTGTAGCGGGGGAGCCAGGGTTCAGGTAGGGCGACCTCGATGTCCGCCGGCTACCCATGATCGCTCCCCCGCAGTGACAGAACGGGGATCCGTGTATGTAAACACACGGATCTCCATTCTGACAGGGGGGAGGAGTGTGATCGTATGCTTTCTGTATATGGGATTAACAATCATTCTCCTCCCCTAGTCAGCCCAGCCCCCACACAGTTAGAAACACAAAGCAGGGAATACATTTAACCCTTTGATCGCCCACTAGTGTTAACCCCTTCCCTGCCAGTGACATTTACACAGTAAGCAGTGCATGTTCATAGCACCGATCCCTGCATAAATGCCAATGGTCCCAAAAAAGTGTCAAACGTGTCCGACATGTCCGCCGCAATGTCACAGTCCCGCTAAAAATCGCAGATCACCGCCATTACTAGTAAAAAAATAAATAAAAACCCCATAAATGAATTGTCATTGTTCGTAAACGCTGCAACTTTTGCGCAAAACAATCAATATACGCCATGTGCGATTTTTTTTTTTTTTTTACCAAAAATATAAGGAAGAATATCTATCAGCCAAAACTGATGAATAGAGTTGTTTATTTATTTATTTTTTGGATATGTATTCTAGCAAAAAGTAAGAAATATTGGGTTTTTTGCAAAATTGTCGCTCTTTTTTTGTTTATAGCAGTGATCAGAAGTGACGCAGAGGTGATCAAATAACACCAAAATGAAGCTCTATTTGTGGGAAAAAAAGGACGTCAATTTCATTTGGGTACAACGTTGCACGACCACACAATTGTCAGTTAAAGCGACACAGTGCCGAATCTCAAAAAGTGCTCTGGTCATAAAGGGCCAAATCCTTCCGGGTTCTGAAGTGGTTAAATGAGCTCTGGTCCAGAGAATATGGCGGTGTTTCTGGATCATGTTCAGATATGGCTTCTTCTTTGTATGAAAGAGCTTTACCTTACATTTTTGGATGGCACAGCGAACTGTTTAGACTGTAATTTTTGGAAATATTCCTGAGCCCATGCAATGATGTCCATCACAGAATCATGCCTGTTTTTAATGCAGTTTCGTCTGAGGGCCCAAAGATCACTGGCATCCAATATTGCATTTTGGGCTTGTCCCTTGCACACAGAGATTTCTCCAGATTCTCTGAATCTTTTGATGACGTTATATTTAAAGTCTTTGCAATTTTACAATGAGGAACATTATTCTGAAATTTTTCGTCAATCAACTTTTTACAGATTTTTTTTTAGGTGCCTCTGTCCATCTCTACTTCTGAGACACTCTGGGGTTGATTTACTAAAGCCAGAAAGTTCAAAATCTGGTGCAGCTGTACATGGTAGCCAATCAGCTGAGAATTGCACAGAGCAGCCCTGAACCTCCTCTTCTCAGGTGCCCTGCCAGCACTCCTGACCCCTTTGCTCTGTTCAGTGCCCCAATGGAAAGCTGCTTCCCATGGGGGCACTTGACACAGACAGCAGGACTCCCTACCCCGCCCCCCCCCCTCTTCACTAGCTTTGATTCACACCAGCAGGAGCCTATGGCACTAGCAAATCTGTGAGATACGGAAGTGATGGGAGAGAAGAGCTGCAAACTGGATCAAATGAGGGCTTAGGTAAAAAAAAAAAGGGGTGGTGAGGGCCAAAAGCATCAAGGTCAAACTGTTTAGGCTTTAGAATCACGTTAACGTATTTTTTAAATCAGCAGCTTTGAATACTGAACCTGCTGATTTTGAAAAAAATCAGGTACTTGCCGGTGCCTGGAGTCTAGCGCTGTCTTCCTGCAGCTATTTCTTCTTAATGCTGCGGATTGGGTCATAACCAGATCCCCACTGTGCATGCGTGATCTCGCGAGGCGCTTTGTGAATGGTCCTGCAGCCTCCTGGGACATGTGATGTGTCCCTCGTCACCCTTGTCTAGGTGAGGAATGTGCAAGTGGGAGCAAGTACCAGTCTCAACGATCGGCACTTGCTAGACCCCCCCCCCCCC
>BLSH010049875.1:1220112-1231130 GCA_018402905.1 Glandirana rugosa
AGTAATAATAGCCAGTAACATTGCCCCCACATTAGTAATAATAGCCAGTAACATTACTCCCACATTAGTAATAATAGCCAGTAACATTACTCCCACATTAGTAATAATAGCCAGTAACATTGCCCCCAACATAGTAATAATACTCACTGTTGCAGAAGCGCGCTCTGGTAGGATCCACCGCCGCCGGGTGTACCAAGATGGCCGACCGCTCCGGAGCTAGGCCAAAGCCGCTGCCTTTCCTAAGGCCGCGGCGGCATTGCGCTCCGCGGAGGCAAACGGTCTATTCGTCGTATAAGACGCACCAACTTTTCCCCCCCAGTTTTGGGGAAGAAAAAGTGCGTCTTATACGGCGAAAAATACGGTATATCTTTTTCCATTCTTCAAGAACAACCCCTTTTCGAGCCTGAGTGATGCTCAACTTTTCTCTTCAGAATTCACCATAGGTGTTTGATCGGGCTCAGATCAGGAGACATACTTGGCCACTGGATCACTTTCACCCTGTCCTTGTGCAGAAGTGCAACAGTGGCCTTAGATGTGTGTTTTGTATCATTGTCATGTTGAAAAAGTGCACAACGACCAAGGGCACGGAGTGTTGGTAGCATCTCCTCTTTCACTATAGAGCAGTACATCAATGAATTCATGATACCATCAAGGAAATGCAGCTCCCCGACACCAGCAGCAGTCATGCAGCCCTATAGAAGGACACTGCCACCACCATGTTTCACTGTAGGCACCATGTTTTTTTCTTTGTACTCCTCACCTTTGGGACACCTACAGTTTTGAAGCCATCAGTTCCAAAAACATTTATCTTGGTCTCATCACTCCGGAGTACAGAGTTCCAGTAGTCTTCTGCTTTTTCAGAATGGGCCCTGGCATTTTTTTGGCATGGGCTTTAGGAGAGGCTTCCTTCCTTTCACGTGTAAGGAAATTATTTTCTTTCTCAGGCCTTTTGACATTTCTCTTCTCTCCTCTTTCTCTGGTACCATTGCTGACAGCATGAAATGGGAAGAGGTTTTCTTTGTTAAGTAACGTCCTTTTATAATCAACTGTCTGCTGGACTCCTGTGTAATGAATTGAATTTTTGTTAGGATTTTGTTGTCTAAAATTTAGCATTGCTCCTAAGAATTTCATTGGGGTGTATTCATTTTTCTCCTACGTTCACTGACAGACGCAGCTTCTTCTTGACTTTGTACAAAGTCAAGAAGAAGCTGCGTCTGTCAGTGAACTCGGAGAAAAGGATTTTACGGTAAGTTATAATAAAATCCCTTTTTTCTTGAGTGATCTTGATCTTGAGTGAATTTGTTAGAAAAGTACTTATTTTGTGTGTACAAATCAACAAATCTTGGTTGCAATCAATGTCCCGCAATTGTGGGAGTATTTTGTAGTACAGTGGCCAATAGAAAATATTGATTCTGAAAGGAAAGTGAAGGTTTTCTGACAAATCTGTTGGGGTGTACTCATTTATGCTGAACACTTTGCTATATATATATATATATCAAAAAGACTGCAAAACTAAGAAGGTATTTTTTTTCCTTAACAGACTAAAATATAAAAACACAATATATTGGCTTATGTAGACCTACTAATCTGTCGGGCGCACACTCCATCCTATATAAATTCCTCAAGCAGACCTACTATTCCTCTATAACTCAGATCAGGGCAAACAACATCTTATATATAAGGCTGCAAATACATCCTTAAGGAGTCCTGTTTCATTTCATGAATGACCCCCTCCCCCACCCACCCATAAAGAACAGCGTCACTGCTTAATTTTTACATAGAGTAAATGTCATTTTACATTTGAGTGCACATAAAGATTTTGGAATGTAGGACATTGCTATCAGATTTAATCTGAGATGTTATAATCCAATCCAATCGCATGTATAATGCCTTCAGGAGAAGAAAATGGCACTTGAACCTTCTGTATGTCACGTCAGTGTCTTTGCCCGCTGAGCTAATCCTTTTTAATTATTGATGGGCTGTATCATTCCCTGTCCCGCACTATGATCGATGGCCTCTGGGATTAGCAGGGAGTAGAGAAAGAATGTCGCCAACGTGGACCTATGTATGAATGGTGAGAGAGGCTGATTTACAAACCATGCAACTGGAAGGTCAAGCTGCCTCCAGCACACAAACTCCAGCCATCATTCTCTAGTACAGGAAGATATCAGTCTTAAAGTAATATTAAAAGTCCACTTTTTTTCTTTAAAATAATAAACATGTTATACTTACCTGCTCTGTGTAATAGTTTTGCACAGAGCAGCCCCAATCTTCCCCTTTTCGGGTCCCAAGTCGGTCTCCTGGCCCCTCCCTCCTGCTGAGTGCCCCTATTGCAAGTTGTTTGCTATGGGGCACCCACACAGGCTCGCTCCCAAACCATGGAGCATGACTCGGCACACCCCCGCTCTCTACTCATTGGCTCACTGGCTGTGAGTGACAGTAGCAGGAGCCAATGGCTCTCTACAAAAATTTCAAACCGAAGTTCTCTGCAATAGAAAAACAGTTCTTACCTATCGGGAAGTCTCCTTCCTTCACTTTGTTCCAATACTGCAGCCTCTGTAAGTAGCTTTGGCTTTTGACACTTCCAGGAGTGTCAGATGCCTGTGTTCCCCACTGTGCTCCGTCCTCTATGCAGCATTATAGGACACAGTCATGGGCGTCCGCAGAACTTTTTCCAGGGGAGGGGCATAATTTCAAGGTCATCCGTGCTCTGCCCCTTTTTGACAATGTCATAATTACATTATCACGGTCAGAGACTGCAGACGTGACACAGGAGATGGTCAGAGACTGCAGACACGATCCAGGAGATGGTCAGAGACTGCAGACGTGATACAGGAGATGGTCAGAGACTGCAGACGTGATACAGGAGATGGTCAGAGACTGCAGACATGATCCAGGAGATGGTCAGAGACTGCAGACGTGATACAGGAGACAGTCAGAGACTGCGGACATGGAACAGGAGACAGTCAGAGACTGCATACATAGCACAGGAGACAGTCAGAGACTGCGGACATGGTACAGGGAATGGTCAGAGACTGCATACATGGCCCAAGAGACTGTCAGAAACTGCATACATGGCTCAAGAGGATAAGGACCTAGTGGGGAACCCCTGATCTGATCCCTGATTCCGGGGGGGGGGGCAATTGCCCCCCCTTGCCCCTGCCTGCGGACGCCCATGGACACAGTAGTGATGCAGGGGCTATAGGATATAGGGACGGTGCATGGCGGGGGACACAAGTATGAAAAGTGATCAATTTGCCAGTCCAGTGAAGTGGTAATAATAATATATGGGCATGTCGATTTTTTCTAGAAGATGATCATCAACTCTTTCAACTATTAGAAGAATATGTAAGGAAGGTGTTAACCTGATATGCATTGCTACATGACATCAGACAATTTGTAATGTAACACTGCAGTAGTCCGAAGGCATGCATTCTCTACACCTCATTACCTTTGTTCTCAATGAGACATCTGTCTGTCTTTTAAAGCCTCTGTGGCAACCTTTCCAAAAAAAAAGAAAAAACAGTTTTTGCGCATGTAGAAAAAAAACATTCACTGCATTTAGGGATCATGTTAGCCACTTTAAGACCAGGATTTTATGGCATTTTTGTTTACACGTTTACATCAGTATTTCTTGCTAAAAAACTACTTACAACCCCTAAACATTATACATTTTTTGTTTTTTAGCAGAGACATTAGGGAATAAAATGGCGATTGTTGCAATTATTTATGTCACACGGTATTTTCGCTGCAGTTTTGCAAACGCAGTTCTTTTGCAAAAAATACAATTTAATGAACTAAAAAAACAAAACACAATATTTACTCCAATTTTTGTGGAAGATGATGTTACACCGAGTAAATAGATACCTAACTTGTCACACTTTAAGGAGTAATATTAAATTAGATTTTATTGTAATTCATTAAAATGAAATATATATAAAGAGATCAACAACATGTACAATAAAACATGTATCACATGAGGAAGAAATTCACAACAAAAACTCAGTTTCAACTTATTCAAAAGTCTTCTTCAGGGAGTTATTTCAGCTGGAAAGTACATTCAGACCACTAGGGAATAAATAACAATCAGCATAAAGAATATCAAAATGAGTACAAATTCGTATCATCCACAATTCATTACAGCTTACCAGGGTGGATTTGATTTCAATCAAAAATTTTAAAGAGCAATTGTCATCTCTGTCCCGCAGCAGCTCCTCCTCTGACCCACCGACCGTCCCATTCACTTTAATGGGACAGCTGGTGATGTGGCAGTGACACAACAAGGTGAGGGACGTGGCAGCAGCAGGTGAGTGGATGCCCGGTAACAGGCGCTGCCTTGATGGATCTGAAATGACAGGTGCTCTTTAAATGTAAGGACTTATTCTTGCTGGTAGTTAGAACTGTTTAATATTTGCAAACAAAATGAAGGTTTCCTTTTTAGAATAATAAGCGGTCAGGTTAGTAAAACAGCGATATCAGAACCAATTCAATCATACAGTTTGTAGTGTACATAGATTTGCAAAACAATGGGATAAAGGAATATTCCTACACTTTTTTTTATCTCATGGTTACTGTGAAATTGTGTGAATGCATCAATGCAGTGCATGTCATCTCAGCTTCCAGAGCTTGGATTCATTGAATGAGTTTACCAAAAATATAAATATTGCAGAATATACATGCTGAATAAACTAAATTATTAATAAGCGTATATTAATTGGTTTGCGCAAAAGTTATAGTGTCTACAAAATAGGGGATAGATATATGTCATTTTTACTATTTATTTGTTTTTTTACTAGTAATGGCAGTGATCAGTGATTTTTAGTGGGACTGTGACATTGCGGCAGGCAGATCGGACATTTTTAACACTTTTTTGGGACCATTGACATTTATATCAGTGGTATAAAATTGCAATGATTAATGTGTAAATGTTACTGGCGGGGAAGGGGTTATCACTAGTGGTGATCAAGGGGTTAAATGTGTTACCTGGGAGGCGTTTCTAACCTTAAGGGGTCTTGGCTGACTGGGGAAACACACAGATCCGTCTTCCTGCATAGCAGAAAAACAGGATCTGTGTGCTCTCCCCTGTTAGAACAGAGATCTGCCTTGTTTACACAGGCAGATCCCCGTCCTGTCACTGTGGGAAATGATCGCGGGTGGCTGGTGGACATCGAGCCCGCCTCACCTGCTGATTGGCGCCTCCACTGGCCAGTGAGCGCGCTCCCGCGACCGATGTACAGCGACGGCGATTAGCGGGAACGAGTTGACCTGCCATAGTAAAATGACGGCGGCTGGTCAGCAAGTGGTTAAACGCAAAAGATTAAACAAAAAAATGTGATCTTTCGCTTTAAAAAAAAAGGCTTCCAAGGCTATAGAGGCGATCAAAGAGGATGTACTCTTTGGTCGTCTGTGTGACCTGCCGGCGTCCCCTTCTGCCGCTTCCGAAAGTGTTCCAGCAGCTCTTGAGGTGCTCGAAACGCTTTCATGAGAAAGCCAGCCGCCGGCTGTAAAAAAAACGATACGGGGTTATGGCTGATATCTTCAGGCATAATCCCGGTAAACCACTTGCAAACCGCCACTTATATATACGTATTGCAGTTGGCAAGTGGGTAAAATATGACACTTATACAGATGCTCAGAATTTTATTTATGCCTATAAATAAATGCATTTCTTTTACATAGTTAGTCTGGCTGAAAAAAGACACAAGCATAGGCGTGCGCAGCCTATTGCATTATGGTGTGCACTAGAAAGCGCAAGCAAACATGAGTGTGTGTGTGTGTATATGTCAGAAGAGCAGAGGACGTTGTCAGTAGGGCAGAGATAGGTGCCAGTAGTTTATTTTTATTTGTTTTGTTTTTATTATTTTTTTATATTTTTAGTACAATTTATTTTAGGAGCTTTGATGAAATATCAGGGGTCTAAACAAACCCCTGATGGCTCACTTTTGAGACAGAGAAAGAGACTGAGGACAGAGATTCCCCAGTCCCCTTCTCTGCAGCCAGGCAGCAGGGAGAATCTGCAAAGTACAGGATGATTAGGGTGTGCCTGGGCACACCTGCCATCCTATGTGCGCACGCCTATGGACACAAGTTCATCTAGTTTAACTTTTTAGTTCTCTCTCTGGAGTCCATACCTCTCTTAATACAAGAAAGGATTTTGCTTGCTTTGGAAACTGCAGCTTGGCATTGCATGCCATTATTAAGCTTATGATCTACCAAAACCCTCAGATCCTTCTCCACTATGGATTCCCCCAGTTGTACTCCCCCTAGTATGTACGATGCATGCATATTCTTAGTCCCCAAGTGCATAACTTTACATTAAACCTCATTTGTCACATAGTCGCCCAATTAAACAGAGCATTGAGGTTGGCTTATATGTTGGAGACATCCTGCAAGGAAGTTATTCCACTCCATAGCTTGGTGTCATCTGCAGACAATGAAATGGTACTTATAATCCCAGACCCTATATCATTTATAAAGATATTAAAAAGTAAACCTATGTTAGCCTATGTGGCCATTCACACAGGCGTTTTCAGGCAGAAAAAAAGCGCACAAAAGTAGCGTTCAGATTGGAGCTTTTGAGCATAATTTACATGTGTACGCATATAAACCTGCACATATGCATGTAAATGTATTCTAATGCCCAGAATAAATGAATATTCTAGCCAGTAGAATGCATTTATTCCCAACACCATAGGTGTATAGATGCCACACAGACGCGACATCAGAGGCATGTTTTTCTTCAAGAGAAAAATCCAGCATATTTTGAGCATAAATTCCTATGCATGAGGCCTTACTGTATCTAAATGATATCTGATATCTTTATACTGTCTTATACAACTGATCATCAAGGTAAATTAGTAACCTTGTGTGCTTTATATATTTCTCCACCCGGTTTTCAGAGGTCATGAAATGTAAAAATAGGCAATCAGAACAAACATGTGAGATTGGAATACAATATTTGCTTTCCGTGTGCTTAGTGCAGAACCACCCACAGTCACAAAGGTTATGGCCATTACCGATCAGCCTAAAACCTGATAAAATATACATGTCATCGCACTATAAAGAGATATAGCATATGGTTTTATGTATAGGTTTTATTCTATTGTATTCACCTGCTTAGATTTTGTCTCCATCTATTGGTGGTTGCTGGAATTTCAGCACAGATTTGTTTTTAGAAACAAAAATGTATTTGCTTAACCACTTCAGCCCCGGAAGGATTTCCAGCTTTAGGACCGGAGCCCTTTTTGCGATTCGGCGCTGCGTCGCTTTAACTGAAAATTGCGCGGTCGTGCGACATTGTACCCAAACGAAATTTGCGTCCTTTTTTTCCCACAAATAGAGCTTTCTTTTGGTGGTATTTGATCACCTCTGCGTCATTTCTGATCGCCGCTATAAACAAAAGAAGAGCGACAATTTTGCAAAAAAACCCAAATTTCTTACTTTTTGCTAGAATACAAATCCCAAAAAAAAATATAAAAAAACATTTTTTTTCACCGTTTTTGGCCGATTTATATTCTTCCTCATATTTGCGATAAAAAAAATCGCAATCGGCGTTTATTGATTGGTTTGCGCAAAAGTGGTCGCGTTTACGGATGGTGAGAATTCATTTCTGGGGTTTTTATTTTTTTTTTATTTTTTACTAAAAATGGCGGCGATCTGCGATTTTTAGAGGTACTGCGATATTGGGGCGGACATGTCGGAACGTTTTGACACTTTTTTGGGACCATTGGCATTTATACAGCGATCAGTGCTATAAAAATGCACCGATTACTGTGTAAATGCCATTGGCAGTGAAGGGGTTAACCTGCAGGGGGCGCGCTAAGGGTTAACTATGTTCCCTGGGCGTGTTCTAACTGTATTGGGGACTGCCTATCTGGGGAAGGGAAGTTATCACAGCCTTCACGTAAAGGAAGGCTGTGATCACATCCCTTCCCCCTCACACAGAGCGGAGGTCCGTGTTTACATACACGGACCTCCGCTCATTCGCTCCGGGGGGGCCATCGCGGGTAGCCGGCGGCAATCGAAGCCGCCGCACCCGCTCCCTGGCCCTCCCCGAACACAGTGAGGGCGCGCCTTCCGCTCACAGTGCGCGTTATCGCAGCCGCCGTCGTATGACGGCGTTTTGCGATAACGAACCACTTTGTCGCCGTCAGATGCCGATCGGCGGTCGGCAAGTGGTTAAGGCTCCTTTCACTTTGGTCTGACTTTGTTGCAACTTTAACACAATGAAAACATATTGCAAAGTTGTACAGAAATACTACAGAAAACGCATCTATATTATTCAGGTGCGCTTTGCATGCGACTTTGAGGGTTTAACATTGAAGTCTATGGACCTCAAGCTGCATTAAAGTTGGAGCAAAGTAATGCAGGGACTACTTTGAAGTTGGCACGACTTCAAAGTCGTACAGATATTAATGGTACTCATTGGAAATAATGGGGAGCGACTTGTCATGCGACTTTGCAGTCCCAAATCGCAGGACAACTCACACAAGTGTGAAAGGGGTCTAAAAAAGTGTGGGATCCAAAAAAAACAGAGAGGATGACGGCCCCTGAAACCACACCTTTAAAAGGAAGTCAGCAGTGGAAACACCCACATTTCAATTCTTGCAGGGTCACTTTAAGTATTGTATCATTGTGAAATAGTATTGTTGTAAGGTGATGTCAGATGTGTAGTACAGAATATTACAAAAGTTTTGTCTTTTCCTAGGTTGTCCTTCCTACTCGGAAAGGCCAAGTCTATGTTTATGATTCACCCAAGACAGAGCAGCAGGACGAATATGATATTCCAAGGCATCTGCTCCCTGCGGGACCCCAGGAGATCTATGATGTCCCCACCAGGTGTTTAGTGAACAACTACAGCCCAGAGGTTGGTACTGCCATGGTAAACTTCTGTAATATTGACAATCTATGGTTCTTAATTATCCTCTGTTCACACCATGAACTGCATATGAATCGCATGGGAACCGCACCACATTCCTGTTCAATTCACATGCAATTCAGTGCTTTTGCGATTGGAGCACATTCAGTTTGAATGTGCTCAAAACGCACCAAAGTTATGCATGCACCAATTTTGAAACCTGATTGCAACCAGATCGCATAGTCATTCTGTTCTATGCGATCCGGTGCAGGCAAACGTACTGCATTTGGGGTGCCCTTAATATTTTTTTTTTAATGCAGTGTAGGAAATGCGCATGGATCGCAGGTTTCCTGCACCACATTCTAGTGTTATTCTAGGCTAAAGCTTAGCTCCAGGCAATTTGATTTTTTCATCCTTCCCCATGTTCCTTTAAGCCTGCTGACATAAAATTGTTTTTTCTCATTGCAAGCGCAATTACCTGTAATTACTTGTAAATCATCAATGTGACGTCATTAGATGTGCCTCTGAATGCCTTCACCAAATACCAACCAGGAGAAGATATCTCCTAGGCACCCAACGTCTCTACACGTACACTCGGGCGCAGATCTAAAATTCCCAAGAGTCCTCTGGATACATGCATTATGTCTAGGGACTCTTGGATTTTGCTGTGCTATGGGAGATGGTAGGAGTATACCTGTTGTCAGCCAGGCTTCTGTTTGGTACACACCAGCAGGGTAAAGGAGAATGTGGTGAGAATGGCAAAAAGCCACATTCACCAGCACACCAGGAAGCTCCAACTCTATAGAGGTTTCAAGCTTTGATTTGGAAAGTCTTTTCTGATTACTTGCAAGAGTTTCTTCGCTAGGAATTTCCAGTTCTGGTTCATTGAAGATACTTTTACACAGATCTACAGTCAGGTCCATAAATATTGGGACATCGACACAATTCTAATGTTTTTGGCTTTACACTCCACCACAATGGATTTGAAATGAAACAAACAATATGTGCTTTAACTGCAGACTTTCAGCTTTAATTTGAGGGTATTTACATCCAAATCAGGTGAACGGTGTAGGAATTACAACAGTTTGTATATGTGCCTCATACTTTTTAAGGGACCAAAAGTAATGGGACAGATTAACAATCATAAATCAAACTTTCACTTTTTAATACTTGGTTGCAAAACCTTTGCAGTCAATTACAGCCTGAAGTCTGGAACGCATAGACATCACTAGACGCCGGGTTTCATCCCTGGTGATGCTCTGCCAGGCCTCTACTGCAACTGTCTTCAGTTCCTGCTTGTTCTTGGGGCATTTTCCCTTCAGTTTTGTCTTCAGCAAGTGAAATGCATGCTCAATCGGATTCAGGTCAGGTGATTGACTTGGCCATTGAATAGCATTCCACTTCTTTCCCTTAAAAAACTCTTTGGTTATTGTCCATCTGCACTGTGAAGCGCCGTCCAATGAGTTATGAAGCATTTGGCTGAATATGAGCAGATAATATTGCCTGAAACACTTCAGAATTCATCCTGCTGCTTTTGTCAGCAGTCACATCATCAATAAATACAAGAGAACCATTTCCATTGGCAGCCATACATGCCCACACCATGACACTACCACCACCACCATGCTTCACTGATGAGGTGGTATGCTTTGGATCATGAGCAATTCCTTTCCTTCACCATACTCTTCTCTTCCCATCACTCTGCTACAAGTTGATCTTGATCTCATCTGTCCATAGGATGTTGTTCCAGAACTGTGAAGGCTTTTTTAGATGTTGTTTGGCAAACTCTAATCTGGCCTTCCTGTTTTTGAGGCTCACATCGTCTCACTACCCTTCTCTTCTCATACCACTTCCTTTCCTTAACGAGTACTAGGTTTCGTATGGTGGAGTAGTCACTTCGTACCACCACCACCATCACAGTACCACACCCGTACATACCGACGGTTACCTTTACCAAGAGAACATAAATAACTACTACACTGACGACTGTTTTCGTCGTCCTACTTAAGACTTCACAAAGTCCGTTATAATAGACGAGTATAAGTCGGTTTACGAAGTATTGAGTAACCTGCCGCGAAGTGTCACGTCTACCTGTTATTGGTTTCTCAAAAAATTCCCTTTCTTCACCTTACGATAAGTTACCGGTTCAGTTAGTGGACTG
>BLSH010049875.1:1238194-1259888 GCA_018402905.1 Glandirana rugosa
GCTTATCAGTGATTTTTTTCAGCTTTTACCAGCGTTATATTACCGTCGTTTTTTCGCGGTTTTTAAAGGGCCAATGTTTTGGGGTTTTTTTTCCAATTAATCAAAAACCTTGGGGATCAACGTTTTTGAGCGTTTGAACATTTTTACAGCTGAAAAACGTCCAAAAGAACCCTCTGGTCTTGGGTTTTTTTACAGCTCAAAAACGTCACTGCTAAAAACAGTTGATAACAGCCTGTGTGTGCATGAACACATAGGATAACATGATGGAGGGTTTATTGACTGTAGAAAAAAACGTCTGCAGCTGAAAACAGCTGCTGAAAAACTGTCAAAAACATCCTGTGTGCATGAGGCCTAAGGTGTTACTCTAGTAGTCTCATGTAATGTATCTCCAGTCTATGACTGATTTCTGAAGCATGCCCTCCAGTCTATGGGGTTGATTTACTAAAACTGGAGAGTGTAAAATCTGGTGCAGCTCTGAATAGAAACCAATCAGCTTCCAGGTTTTTTGTCAAAGCTTAACCACTTAAGGACCAGAAGGATTTACCGACTTCCTGACCAGGCCATTTCTTGCGATACGGCACTGTGTCAATTTAACTGACAATTGCGCGGGCGTGCAACGCTGTACCCAAACAAAATTGACTTCCTTTTTTTCCCACAAATAGAGCTTTCTTTTGGTGGTATTTGATCACCTCTGCGGTTTTTATTTTTTGCGCTATAAACAAAAAAAGACCGACAATTTTGAAAAAAAATATTTTTTTTTACTTTTTGCTATAATAAATATCCCAAAAAAAATATAAAAAAAATGTATTCCTCAGTTTAGGCCAATATATATTCTTTTTGGAAAAAAAAAAAATCCCAATAGGCGTATATTGATTGGTTTACGCAAAAGTTATAGTGTCTACAAAATACGGGATAGATTTATGAATTTATTTATTTATTTTTTACTAGTAATGGCGGCGATCAGTGATTTTTTTAGTGGGACTGCGGACAAATCTTACCCCAAATTACACTTTTTGGGGAACAGTGGCATTATTACATTGATCAGTGCGATAAAAATGCACTGATCAATGTATAAATGACATTGGCAGGGAAGGGGATAACACTAGGGGGCAATCAAGGGGTTAACTGTGTTCCCTGGGTGTGTTTAAACTGTAGGGGGGATAGGCTAGCAAGGACAAGACAGAGATCACTGTTTCTGATCTCTGGTGCATCCCCATTCTGCCAGATAACATGAGAGAGAGATCTCTCTCATGTTATCTGGCAGAACGGGGATGCACCTTGTTTACATAGGCAGATCCCCATTCTGCCTCTGTACCCCGCGATCGCGTGCACCCGCTATCTCATGCACGGACTGCCATACAGCTACGACGATTTGCTCAGGAGAGCCGACCTACCGCTGTATAACGATGGCGACTGGCAAGTGGTTAATCAAACAAGTTGAAGTTAGAAGCTGATTGGCTACCATGCACAGCTGCACCAGAGTTTGCACTCATTAGTTTTAGTAAATCAACTGCATTCTGAAGCATGTCCCCAGTCTTACGATTTCTGTAGCATGTCTTTGCCTATAGTTTTTAACCATTTGTTGTATTTCTGCAGTCTGACAGCTTTCTGTAGAATTACATTCAGTAAATAATATATATAAGGGGAACACAGAGGGGCGCCAGACAGTGCAGTATTAATTAAACTTCAGTTTATTAAAAGCAAGACAAATGACAACTCACATCTTAGTAGATCAATTGAGCGTGTATAAATCAATCTGGTCCATCCTTGGGATCTCCTAGGTGGTCCTGATAGAGTAGCGGCATCAGACGGCCGATCGCCACATTAACCAGCGTGGAATGCAAGATGGAGCCAGACCGGACGTGACGTCATTATGGAGACCATGCTGATGTAAGGGAGTGGTAACGCATCTTGAAGCTTCTGCTTCTTTATCTTTTACCCCTTGCGCCATCTTGTGTTTCACGCTGGTTAATGCGATCATCTGCTTCCTACTGTCTTCCAGCAACACAGGTCCATCGCCTGATGTCGCTATTTTACCAGGGCCACCTAGGAGAGCTGAGGACTGACCAGAATGATTTATACACGCTCAATTGATCTACTAAGATGTTAGTTGCCATTGGTCTCGCTTTTAATAAACTGGAGTTTAATTAATACTGCACTTAGTCTAGCGCCCCTCTGTGTTCCCCTTTCTATACCTACAGAGCTGCCTGCTTCACTCTAAGGGTGCTGCCACTGCTGCAGACCACAGCCAATTTACAATATGGACTTATGAACTGTGGACTCTTAGTTTTTTTATATATTTTTTTGTGATCATTATTGTATGGTTTGATTACCTCCCATCCCTCTAGCGCCACAATTTTCTTTTTACATTAGTAAATATTATGTGCAGCCCTGTGGTGATGTCAGTGGCTGGATTTGAGGCCCTCTATATCAAGAGAGGTGACCAAGACTAAAGCTGGCCATACTGTAAATGCGTTGAAATTTGGCCGGTTCAGCAGGGACCAGGCAAATTTTGATTCATATATGGGCTAGCTGGTTGTACACAAGTCAATCTATCGATCGACTTGTGTACAACCAGCCTGTTGGGTTTTTCCCGAATGATCAGTTCTGCTGGCTATAGCCGGCAACACTGATCAGTGTAGTCTGACAGCGGGGAAGGCTCCCTACCTTCAGAATATAAGAATCCAATACTACAGGAAGGAATCCCCCTTCCACCTCGGATATGTGGATGGGAAAATCATATTATTTCAGTTTTTTTTTTTCATTAACCCCATTTGTTTGGCTTATCTTAAACTGAGGTTTAGAGGTTCAATCCTGAGTACAAACCTCATTAGTACGACTATAAAACAGCAATTCTACATCATCTACAAAATACACCACTGCTGTCTTGACTGATGAATAGGTCTTTTGGTTAAAGGCAAAGCTAGAATGAAATAAATGACATTCCCTGTAAAAATTAACGTTTTGTGGAAGTCGTCTATAAAATGAATATTTACTGAGTGCCAGCAGAAAAATACAGTTTTGTGTCAATTTACCAAAGCCTTATACATGCAGAATTTTCATTACTGCGCGCTATCTGCTTAGAGGGGGATAAAAAGAACAACCTATAAAATATTGATTCATGAGAAATAGAGATTTCATGTTCATTTCATGTGGAAAGTTAATACATTTAAATGAATGCAGTATCTACTTGTATGAACTGAAATTTTGATGCAGGATCTATGAAATAATAATAATAATGAACATGGAAAAATAACTAATTTGGCCTTGTAAATTGATGCTGTTATGTTATGTACTTTCTATAGGTTTATATAATGCCCCAGTCCCTTTGTTAGGCTTCTTGGGATGATGCATTGACATCTTTATGTTAGTAACTGGGGCTATTTTCTATTAGTCATCAGTCAGATTCAAACCATCCCTGCAAATTTGGTCCTGACTGGTGGCTGTGGGAAATGAATTAATTGTTACTAATAACTAGCGATGAGCTAAGGTTCATCCTGAACCCATGGGAAGCTGTTGCATGATAGCAGGCCGCCAGCCCAATCAGCTGCAGTCAGCGAATTCCCCACCCTGCAGCTGCATGTAACAAAGGGGCAGGGGTGGGGGTGACACATGACCGGATTTGGTCAATGACATTATCCAAAAATGGCCATAATAGATCAATGATGCCACCAGCATCTCCAATCCTTTGTTACTCGTGACTGTGGGGCAGGGAATTCCCCAGCCGTAGCTCAAGGGGCGGCAGGTTGCTATCGTGTGACAGTTTCCTGCGGGTTTGGGCTCAACTGGGTTCAGCCCAAACCTTAGCTCATCACTACTAATAACATTCATACAACAGGCCCTTTTTTGTAATACTTCTGTTCAAACTTTATTCTGAACTTTTCAAATATCAATTTATAACACATTCATTGGACGAACATCAGAAGCTTTTCATGCAAGCTGAACAAAATGTCCCTGTTTTTTTTCTAATACAGTGGAACCTCGGATTACGAGTAACGCGGTTAACAAGCGTTTCGCAATACGAGCAGTTTTTTTAAATTCTGACTCGGTTTGTGAGTGGTGTCTTGCGTAAAGAGTAGAATTTAGCCTTTTTGCATGCAATGCCGCATGTGGCCAGAGAAGTGGTGGCGCTGGTGAGCCTCGGAGGTGGCCGGAAATACTCTGCATTCCTCAGAAATACCTAAAGTGTAGCATTTCTGAGTGATTCCGACGTCTTAGGAGCTCACCAGCGCCACCTCTTTTCTGGCCACATGTGGTATTGCATACACCAGGCGCCCCCGGACATGTGGCCACATACAGTACTGCATAGACAAGCAGTGACTGTTTCCTTGGAGGAAACATGCTTTGATATATGAGTGCTTTGGATTACAAGAATTCTTCTGGAACGGATTATGCTCATAATCCAAGGTTCCACTGTAGACCAATTTCTCTATCAGTATATTTACCTCAAGTATTTCAGAAAACTGTACTGCATTTTGGCCACTGGATTGAACTGACAATACAGAAAATAACCCAATAAAAAAGATATGTGGACATTTCGTTCAACTTGCACGAATGCTTCTGACATTTGTCCTATGAATGTTTTATAAATACACTCTTAAAGTGGAACTTTAGTCAGAAAATGAAGTCCTGATAGATCACTTCAGGCTGGCCCCATTGGCAATCATAGCTATGTAAAACAATAAAAATAAGTGTCTATACTGTTTAAATCCAGTATTACACTGTCTCCACATGCTCAGTTGCTCTCTATATTTAGGCACCGGCAATTTTGTAGAGGCCATTCTGCTGACAGCCTTAAAGTGTTACTAAACCCACAACAGTAAAACCAGTCTGTATATGTAGTAAAGCATGCTTGTTATACTCATTGTGGAACCTAAGGGGTTAATCCTGTGCATTGTGTAAAAAGGCTTTTTGATCCTGTCTTCTCTTATTCTCCTCTTCTTCCACTGTCCCCAGTCCATCTCATGATAGTACAGAACCTTTGGAGTCACTCTGCACATGCTCAGTTTGGTGTGTATTGG
Organism: Glandirana rugosa; assembly: GCA_018402905.1. Classification (NCBI taxonomy): domain Eukaryota; kingdom Metazoa; phylum Chordata; class Amphibia; order Anura; family Ranidae; genus Glandirana; species Glandirana rugosa. Next base: position 1,243,216 of record BLSH010049875.1, read on the forward strand.
TAGAGTTTTTTTTTTTTCTTGGGAGCGTGCATGTGGTCAGCACATGGCCAATCAGCACTGTCCAGACAGAGGGTCAGGGGTCCTGCAGCCTCATAGGATAGTCAGAGTAGAATGAAAACCCCTCCTACAAGCTTTAACCAGACACTGATAGTCACAAGACTGCTATATACTGCTGAAGGTATTTAGCAATTTATATTTACTAAAATAATTGCATCTCCATGTTATGTGTACTGTGGGAGACCCAATATAGTGAATGCAGGGTCCTGGGTTTAGTAACACTTTAAAGAAGAACACCCGAAAAAAAAATATTTATCCATGCAGTGGAGCTGTGCCCACACCCCATGCGTTAACTGTTAATTTTTGTCTAGGGGATTGCAAAGCGGAGATATACTTCTCCAAGCGCAAGACTGGTCCCTGCAGCTCCCCCCCCCCCCCCCGCATAATAGCAGTCTGGTGAATGGACTGTTCCTGACATCATCACGCCAATAGACCGCCTCTGGACATGAGGATGGCAGGAACCATCCACTGCTGGACATGGGGGAGCGTGGTTTTCAGGAGGATCAAATGATTGGGTGAGTATGGCTTTTCCTTGCGCGGGGAGGATAAAAATTAATGATTTTTTTAAAAAGTCTAAATAAATATAATTTTTTTTATTTAAATCAGATTTTTTTTATTTTTATCATATTTATTTTAATAAAATGCTTTCGTAGTAAAAATCTATCTAATGATATTTTCCTATTTAAGATACGGTACTTTAATAATTTAGTTTATTCAGCATGAAATGGAGCTTAGTTATGTAGCATGAGGCTGTATATTCTGCAATATTTAAATTTTTGGTAAGCTCATTCAATGAATCCAAGCTCTGCAACCTGAGATAACATGCACTGCATTGATGCATTCACACAATTTTACAGTAACCATGAAATAATACAAAGTTCAAGAATATTCCTTTATCCCATTGTTTAGCAAATCTATGTACACTACAAACTGTATGATTGAATCGGTTCTGATATCGCTGTTTTACTAACCTGAAAGCTTATTATTCTAAATAGGAAACCTTCATTTTGTTTGCAAATATTAAAGATTCTAGCTACCAGCAAGAATAAGTCCTTACATTTAAAGAGCACCTGTCATTTCAGATCCATCATGGCAGCGCCTGTTAGCGGGCATCCACTCACCTGCTGCCACCATGTCCCTCACCTTGTTATGTCACTGCCACATCACCAGCCGTCCCATTAAAGTGAATGAGACTGTCAGTGATTCAACAGCGGGTCAGAGGAGGAGGCGCTGCGGGACAGAGATATTGCAAACCGCCGTCATATGATGGCGGCTGCGATATCTCTCGCTGTGAGCGCGCGCGCTGCCGGAGGCGCACTCGCGCGCTCACTGTGTTGGGGGGGCTAAAGAGCGGGTAGGGCAGACTCGATGCCCCCCCTCCCGCAGTGAAAGAACGTAGGTCCGTGTAAGTAAACACGGATCTCCATTCTGTTAGAGGTGGAAGGGCGGTGATCACAGGCTTCCTCTATAGCCGTGATCACCTCCTTCCCCCAGCCAGGGCAGCCCACATACAGTTAGAACATGCCCAGGGAACACAGTTAACCCTTAGAGCACCCTCTGCAGGTTAACCCCTTCACTGCCAATAGCATTTACACAGTAATCAGTGCATTTTTATAGCACTGATCGCTGTATGAATGCCAATGGTCCCAAAAAAGTGTCAAAATGGTCCGACATGTCCGCCGCAATATCGCAGTACCGCTAAAAAATGCAGATCGACACCATTACTAGTAAAAAAAGAAAAACCCCAGAAATGAATCCTCATCATCCGTAAACGCGGCAACTTTTGCGCAAACCAATCAATAAACGGCGATAGCTTTTTTTTTTACCAAAAATATGAGGAAGAATATAAATCCGCCAAAACCGATGGAAAAAAATGTTTTGTTTTTTTTTTCAAAATTATCGCTCTTCTTTTGTTTATAGCGGTGATCAGAAATTACGCAGAGGTGATCAAATACCAGTGTAATAAGCGCAATAAGCGCTCTGGTCCTAAAGTGTGAAATCCTTCCGGGGCTGAAGTGGTTAAATCAAAGCCCATCCTGTTTCTCTAGACAAGACTAGCAGTTAACCCAAGCAGTGCGGACACAGCCCCACTGCATGCGAGAATAAAACATATCACAGAGTTCTTCTTTAACCACTTCAGCTCCGGAAAGATTTGCCCCCTTAATGACCAGGCCATTTTTTGCGATACTTAACTGACAATTGCGCGGTCTTGCGACGTTGTACCCAATCAAAATTGATGTCCTTTTTTCCCCACAAATAGAGCTTTCTTTTGGTGCTATTTGATCACTTCTGCAGTTTTTACTTCTTGCGCTATAAACAAAGAGCGACAATTTTGAAAAAAAAAATAAACAATTTTTTTTTAACTTTTTGCTATAATACATATCCAAAACAATTGTAAAATAACACATCTATTCATCAATTTAGGCCAATATATATTCTTCTACATATTTTTGGTAAAAAAAAAAAATCACAGTAGGCATATATTGATTGGATTGCTATCACTTCTATAAACTATGGGATATATTTAGGAACTTTTAGTTTTTTTTATTATTTTTACTGGTAATGGCGGTGATCTGTGGTTTTTAGCGGGACTGCAACATTGCGGCGGACAAATCTGACCCCAAATGACACTGGCAGAGAATGGGTTAACACTAGGGGCTGATTAAGGGGTTAACTGTGTTCCCTAGGTGATCGCGGGTCGCGGTGGACATCGAGTCCGCCTGTCCTGTGGGCATGCTCCTGCAGCGTGAAAGAGGCGCGATCACCCGCCTCTGGCAGGCCATGCCTGCCCGCAACAGTCCCTGCGCGAGCCGCCGTACAGCTACAACGATTCGCACGGGAGAGCAGACCTGCTGCTGTGTAACGGCGCCGACTGGTCGACAAGTGTTAAAGCGGAGCTAAACCCTCCTATCTTTTACAACCAAGGAAGCTGCCTCTGTTTGACCTGCAATTGTGCTGCACATGTGATCAGTTATGACACCAGCGATTTGATGGTTTGACAGTTTGGTTGAGGACACAAGCAAATGTGACAGTTAGCAACCATTATTTGAAACCATTAAATCGAAGGGTTTTGTTTCGCTTTATGATTTACTGCTGCTCAGATGCTCTGGGCTTCAGCAAAATGGCAGCCTTTGGCAAGAAGAAACAGGAGCAATGCTGGAGGCAATTTACAGCATATTCTGGTAGCAGAATTATTCATGTGGAATGTTTTTTCCTTGCTAAAGAACGTTATTTTTTTTTATCAAGTTGTTGTGGGTGAAGTTCCACTTTAGCTGTCAAGCATCTGTACCTTGTGAAGTATCTGACTGTCCTAGAGACACTTAGGACTGATTTGCCACATAATACTATGTTACCCAGCTCTGCGTAGTTGTGTAAATCACAGAGGTAATAAAAGAAGTAAAACTAATGAATGAGCCTATGGTTTGGTTTCCAGGTAAACAACTTCAAAAGATGTATACTTCTAACAGGTAATGTATTTATATTCATGGGATGTTACAGAACAGATTAATCATTTTGGTGCACCGGTCCTCAAGAGGAATCATTTGCTTACTGATTTCATTAAGTAAATGTACTGTAATTATTCATTGCTGCTGCACTCTGGACCTTCCCAGACTTATTGTCTGCAGTGTTTAATCTTCAGATTGTATGCATAGGCAGAACAGAGTAGTGGATGGAAAGCCCGATGGACAAAACAAAACGCTGGAAGGAAAGCGTTGCCTCTAACAGCTATTCGGATTCCATTTTTCTTTAGTATATATGAGAAAACACTTTTCCTTCCAACTTTTGTTATCTTAATGAAATTTAGAGGCTTTTTTTTTCTTTAGTATATATGAGAAAACACTTTTCCTTCCAACTTTTGTTATCTTAATGAAATTTAGAGGCTTTTTTTACAAAACTGGTCATAAACGGTTCAAATCTCAGCTGGTTCAGCAAGTACCGGCCGAGATTCGAACCATGCATAGGTAGGCTGGTTGTACCCAAGTTGATCAATCAAGCAACTTGGGTACAATCAGCCTGTTGGATCTTACATGTGATTATTGCAAGCGGTAATAGCTGATAGCCATAGTTCCCCCCCACCCCAAGCTGAGGGAACGCAATGCTCAGCGGGAGGGATTCCTCAATCAACACAGTTTTTTTTCTCCTACACCCCGTGGTTGCAGGAAAGAAAATTGAATCATCTATAGCCAGCTTAAAAGAGACGAATGGGTTTTTTCTTAGTTTCATGGGTTTGATGCTGCATCTGTCCCCTGGCACCTCTAACACTGAGAACCGAGCGATCGAACACAGCCAATCGCTCAGTTCGCACAGCTCAGTGAGCAGAGAGCTGCTGATTGTCAATCAGCAGCTCTCTGTTCTGCCCCCAAACCCCCCCCTGCGCGCGCTGGATTGCTGGGCTGTGGAGGGGGCGAGAGCGACCAGCTCAGGCTCTTTATGGTCGTGATGCCGCTCGAGCCTGGACCGACTCTGTGAGCAGAGAACGGACTTCAGCCCACTCTCTCCTGAAAATGGGTCACAGGAGTGCAGAACAAACTGCACTCCTGTGATGCACATGAGAAGTACAGCCAAATAAGCTTTGGCAGTACTTCTCCTTTAAAATGGTTATCAACTCGTGACAACCACTTTAACCTACAGGTAAGCCTATAATAAGGCTTATCTGTAGGTGCCCTGCATTTCTCCTAAACCTGCACGGTTCAGGAGATATGCGGTGTACTAAATGTGCTGACGTCATTTCGGCACACGCGCAGTGAAAAAACCGCCTCCGTGCCGTTTCTTCACTGTGATCGTGCCGTGACTGGCGGCTCCCGCGCTCTGTGACTGGCTGGAGTCACGGCCCTGGAAGGAAGAGGGGCAGAAGATGGACGCTTCCAGCACAGGGCACATCGCTGGACATCGCAGGCTTCGTTTGCAGGTAAGTGACACATAATGGGCTACTATGCGATGCATAGTGCTTCTACTTGCAGGGAATGTAAAGGAAGTTAACCCCATAGATGACTTGATTTCCCCCCCACAGGTGGAAGAAAAGAAAATCTCTCAAGTGTGTTGATGGGGGGAATCCCTCTCACAATGCTATTGTGTTCTGTTGGCAGGGAGCCTTACCAGCTGGCAAAACACAATAATTACTGCTAGTGGCTATAGCCGCCAGCAGTAATCGTAGGTAAAAATCTGACAGGCTGGTTGCACAACCATCCTGCCCATAGATAGATCGAATCTCAGCTGGTCCCTGCTGTATTGGCCAAGATTTGATTCATCTTTGGCCAGCTTAAATCTAGTGTGATTTAGAGATTAGCTGATGAGCACAACGGGACAATGAATTGATGGGCAACTTGAGCAGCATTGTGCCTAGTCACCTAATGCCCCTGGAAGATGCCAATTTGCTCAACCCATGCCATATAGCAAAAATGATAAATAATGGCTGAATTGACAGTGCTTACAAAAGTGGAATAAACTGGCTATAAATTAGTTGAATTTCATTGGAAATTTGTTGTTTGATTTAAAAGCGTTTGATTTTCTAATTGTTAGTGAAGTCAAATCAGCGTTCTTTTTGGACCACAGTGACAAGAAAATTCAAAGGAGCAGGATGGAAACCTTTTCTCGAATGAATTTGTAACAGTGTATGTGGTTTTCTTTCAGAAAATACAAGCCTTCCAAAAAAGGAATATTAAGAGCAAACAAAATTTTGAAGTACTTTCGTCCAGTCATCAAATATTTGAAAAAATTTTGTACAAATGTTTGAAAATCTACTAGGGTATAGCCAGCTTTAGCTTACTTTTTAGATGAAGGATACATGGTCACCTTGTCCATTTAGGGCTTTCTAAAGGCTCACCCCAATTCTGCTCACCTTACCAGCGCTTTCATGTCACTCCAGCCTCTGCCACTGCTTGATAAGAAAACATGGCTCTTCCAGGTATGGGGAGCATGTGATCTACTGCCATTGTCCAGAAGCTAATGACCAACACAGGCTACACCACACTTGGTCAGATGTAGCTCCAGATCTGATCTATCACAATATATATAGTGTGAGGGATTCATTTTTAGGTAGGCCCCCTCGCTACATAAGTGCTTGTACATTTTGGTGACCTAACAGATCACATCTGTAAAGGATTCTGTGTGCTTTACTTGGTTGAAGCCTTACGTTTTCTATTAACCGAAAGGCCAAATTTTGTTGAGTTACATGTACTTTTGCAACACAAAAATTACATTTCTAAAATGTACGTTTGGTGATGTGATCTGTCACCATCTGACATTAATACTAAACATGAAGCTTGGAATCAGTATTCATTAAAACCAAGAATTAGACTCATTTATTTGCTTTCCTCATACAGTTGGTGAGTCACTACATGGTTATGAATCAGGAGTATGGTATCTGACCACAGAGCTTTTTAAAGCAGCAATCATTTTTATTCAACGTATATTTTTTCCCAGGGTCAGCAGTAGATTAGGGCAGCCAGGATGTTGGCCCCAGGAACTGTACTATTTTGGTTTCTTTGAGGGCTTGAAGGGTGGTGGATTATTGCATACATAAAAAGGAAAAGTGAGTAATCATTCTTCAAATAGAATTAGTCAGAATAGGTTATACTATGAAGATAGAAGAGTATTTCCACAGCCGCACACCTATCCGGCCATTCCATTATGAAGTAAAAGCAGCCTCAGCTGCTCCGTCTGATGCCACGCTCCAACGTGTTTCGCCTCTGCCCTCAGACTCAATTCATGATTAAGCCCTGGGGGTGGGGTGAAACACATTGGGGGCATGGCTTCTGATGGAGCGAGATGAGGCTGCTTTTACTTCATAATGGAATGGCCAGATAGGTGTGGGCTGTGGGAATAACCTTCTATCTTCATAGTGTATCCTGAGTCTAGACGGTCTCACTCCCAGTCTGCACCCATCTAGTGGCTTAATCCCCTGTCACCAGCCTTCCCCCAGCCACTGTCTGTATTTGTATAGAAAGAGGCTTCACATGCATTAGAGACATTAAATGTAGCGGCTTCCTGTTTTAACTACCCCTACCAACAGTTTGGTGATCACTAGGAGAAACCATTGTGGTTACAGCATATTAATATATTCTTTGCTATAAGGTCTTTAGTGAATTATTTCTACTTAGGCCTCATGCACACATGATGTTTTTGGACGTTTTTAAAGCTGCTGGTTTTGGCTTCAGACATTTTTTTTACAGTCAATAAACTCCCCATCATGTTATCCTATGTGTCCATGCACACATAGGCTGTTATTATTATTATTATACAGGATTTATATAGCGCCAACAGTTTACGCAGCACTTTACTGTATGAAAGGGGGACAATACAGGTATAGCACAAAAGGATTAAGCGGGCCCTGCTCAGAAGAGCTTACAATCTAATGGGGGGGGGGGGATGTTATCAACTGTTTTGGGCATGGACGTTTTTGGGCTGTAAAAATAATCCTAAACTAGTAGGATTTTTCCAGCTGTACAAATTCTCAAGTGCCAATAAACGCTCAAAAACGTGGCTCACCGGCATTTTTTAACATTTTTGAGCCATTGGAAAAAAACCAGCTGAAAAGCGTTGAAACACACTAGTGCAATAACGCTGAAAAACATTGAAAAACTCACTACAAAGCTACTGACGTTTTTATAGCGTTTTTTTAACGTCCTGTGTGCATCAGGCCTTAAAGAGGATGTAGGCCCCATTCATGAAATTTGAGCTGGGCACATAGATCTGAAGAGTATTCTTATCTCTCTCCAATGCCCTGTATCTCATAGTTCTGTCCTGCTCCGCTCCTCTATTATCAGCCTGATAACTTTTGACAAGCTCTCCGAGACCCGGAGATAGAAGTGTGTGTCGGAGGAGGTTGCTATAAATAGATTAGCAGACTGCTAAACTATACACAGGTAAGCTCTACATGTGTGGCGAGGGGGTGTGTGCCTTTCCTCCAATCAGCTGTCTCACAATGTCTAGCAATGATCCACTCCTAGAGGGGAACCAGGAAGAGAAAATTCTAACAGAATGTGCATTTTCTAAACAGTATATCAAAGTGAAGTCAGAAGATATACTGTACATGTAAAACATATATAGGGAGATTTGTTTCATCCCTGTGTATCATCTGAGGCTGTTCACTTCACTGGGTATATGGAGGGTTTACATCCACTTTAAGGTTCCACTTTCTTTACACTTGACCCTGGATTGTCACAGAACAGCCCTAGCTGGGTATTTTGATCTAGTGTTGTGATAGAAAAGGTGGTGCATACATGAGCACCTGAAAGTAGTTTTCTATTTCAATGGCATTTATTGAAGTTTTAAAAAAAAAACAAAAAAACGGTTGTACAATGTATAAGGTATAAAAGAGGTATGTATGGTGGATCACAAGGCATATCGGTTCATACAAAATTTGCAAGCCGGGGAGCATGTCTGATATTGCAACAGCAAACTATTAAGGGTACCAAGAGTTATAAGAGTATAGAAATGGGACAGCAAGGTCCAAATTTCATCTCCGTTCCTCATCAGTCAGGTAATAGCCTTTAGGGCGTTGAGCCTCTGCTGAGGGACAGCAGGCCCAGAAAAGGCACAGGGCATGCAGTGCTCCGCAAAGAGGGAGCTAGTACCTGAAAGCAGTTTTATAGGTCAGTTATGGGCAACTTGTAGGGAAAAATTTCAGTTTTGGTCATGAATCATGTTTTGGTAATTTAAGGAAGAATCAGGCATTTCAAGTACTGTAGCAACCTTTACATGTGTGTAGCAAAGAGTTCTAAAAAATATTGTGGTAATCATATAGAACTGGATTATCATTAGCAGGTTACATGCTTATGAAATCAAATAATATATCCGATTGGCTGCTTTTAAAGATCTGTGATGTTTTTCTATAATATTAATATTGGTAACTCACTACTTGCAGTGTAGTTTGAAGTCATTGTCAACTAGTTGTGAAGCATCAGTAACATCATAATATTGCCCCTTTATTCCTGCAGATTTATGATATTCCACCCTCCGTGAGTAAAGATGTTCCAGATGGCCCTAAAAGAGAAGACACCTATGATTTCCCACCTGCTTTCTCCAACCAGAAAATGCAATTGCCACCCCAGGCTCCTAGTCACATCCATGATCCTGAGCCATACATCCCTGAAGATATCTATGATATTCCTCCTGCTGCTGTTAAGGGCAATGACTCCTCATTTTCCCAGGAGATATATGATGTTCCCCCTAGCTTAAGGAAACCTGCTGGACAACAAAGTTTCCATGATGTTTATGATGTTCCGAGAGAGTTCCATGGAGGAAAAGCCTCACTGGAGACTGAGCCGGATTATATATATGATGTTCCTCCCCAGGTAGATAGGGAGGTCAAAGCTGTTGATGAACTAGCTGGAAGCTTTAAAAGGCTGTCTGCCTCTAGCACAGGTAGCACCAGAAGCAATATTTCCACATCTTCCCTTGATACAATTCCAGTGAAAGAATCTTCTGTTCAACCAAAGACTGCAGGGAAGGAGCTGAATCTTGATTTAGAAGCTGCCATGGAAATGTTGGTAAAGTTACAGCATGGTGTTAATAGTTCCATCTCCTATTTGATGTCCTTCATCAGCAGTACTTGGAGAAGTCCAGAGCAGATGGAAGCCAATACACAAAGCATCCAGGCTGCAGTGGAAGGAGTGAAAACAACAGTTAAAGATTTGCTGGAATTTGCCAGAGGAGCAGTTGTAAACTCAATTCAAGCATCTGATCGGACTCTGCATGTAAAGCTTAGCAAGCAATTACAGAAGATGGAAGATGTTTACCAACAACTGCTTAAGCACAGTCAGGCATTGGATAGCTGTAACTGGGCCTTGAATATTTTGGTAGCCAGCAAGACGGGCGCTACGGATGACCTTGATCGCTTCGTCATGTATTCCAGAGGGATACCAGATGACACCAAACAGTTGGCTTCTTTTCTACATGGAAATGCTTCTTTGCTCTTTAAAAGGACCAAGCAGCAACTTTCATTAGGAGAGTCCCAATCTGGGCAGGACAATAGCAATCATTTGCCTAATAACAATAATAATTTGTCTGTTGGTCAAACGGGACACACGGAAAAGGCAAGTATACAGTCAAGGCCTTTGCCATCTCCACCCAAGTTTATAGCAGAAGAATCTCCGGAAGGGCAGTATGAAAACAATGAGAGTGGCTGGATGGAAGATTATGACTATGTCCATTTACAGGTGAGTGTACATACTAGTATATACCCTAGTATAATAAATCAGATTGGCTACTTTTATTTTTTACCATCTGAGCCAAACACAGTGCTTACATCTAGAAATTATTTTACAAGTAGAAAAATGGTCTGTGTGCAATGTTTGTGAAGGTTATCCAAGTCATTTCATACCTGGTAGTAATCACATTCAGCTGGACTTGTTCTTTAGTGCTTTCAACATTACATTAAAGCCGTACACAGCCTGATCTTCACAATTAATGCTCAGGCTGGTCCAGAATTAGGTTACCTATGGTGACTCAAGATGCACATTTCTCTCCACCATTTATTGTGTAGAGGTCAACTTGTGTCACAGTAGACTGCCAACTTTACCCTGTGATGTGTCTACTTCAAACATTTGAGAGCCAGAGGTAGGTTACATATCATAAGGGCAGTAGAACATGAGGTGTGATGCTTTGTCTAGTCCTGAGAGATACAATATGAGTAATATTTAACAGGTGTGCCCCAGGTCTATTCCAGATCAAAAGGCAACCTAATGTAAGATCCATGCGGGCTCATAGACCTAGAGAAAGTTATATCACTAGCTCCGATAACTCGAACATAAAAACACTAGTTAACCATTGTTTGCTTTCTAGGGACTTGAAGCCTTTTTTAAGATTAAAATCTAAAAAAGTGTATTGAGTATAGTTAATTTTTTCACATTAGTATCATACATGTAATAAAGCAGAGGTTAGAAAGCTAAAGTACAACATAAAAAGACAACTTTACAAAGTGTATGCCCTAATCTGGCAAGGAAGGCTGGTGAGAACTGGGTCGCATGTGTATTGGCTGCCTGGCCTCTAATATTCGCCTGTCTCCACATTGAAATCATATTGTCCATATTGCTGTTTTTATGTCACCAAGTTACCTCAATCTCTTTTTCTCAAGGAAGTTGTTTGTGCTCCTTCTTTGGATTGCATATCACTGAATAGTAGAGTAGGAGTCAATCTAATCAGTCAGAGGCTTCCTTCATATAGTTAGTGTTGTTTTGGTGCCCATGGTCATACCAAGATTGTTGTCATTTAACCACTTCAGCCCGGGAAGGTTTACCCCCTTCATGACCAGGCCATTTTTTGCAATATGACACTGTGTTTTTTTTCCCCACAAATAGAGCTTTCTTTTGGTGCTATTCAATCACATCTACAGTTTTTATTTTTTGTGCTATAAACATAAAAATACCAAGTTTTTGAAAATAAACAATATTTTTTACTTGCTATAAAATACATGCAATTAAAAAATGTAAAAAATAGAATCCAATTTAGGCCAATATATATTCTGCTGCATATTTTTGGTAAAAAAAAATCCCAATAGGCGTATATTGATTGGTTTGCGCAAAAGTTATAGTGTCTACAAACTATTTTTACTACTAATGATGGCGATCAGCAATTTTTAGTGGGACTGCGACATTGCGGCAGATGGATCGGACACTTAACTGACACTTTTGACACTTTTTGAGGACCAGTGACACTAATACAGTGATCAGTGCTAAAACATATGCACTGACACTGTACTAATGACACTGGCAGGGAAGGGGTTAACATCAGGGGCAATCAAAGGGTTAAGTGTGCTCCTAGGGGGTGCTTTTTAACTGTGGGGGGAATGCTGTGACTGGAGGAAGACAGAGATCTGTGTTTCAGCTTAGCATCTCCATCTTCCAATCTCACAGAACGGCGGTCTGCCTATGTAAACAAGCTGTCAGCATGTGTGCGTCCCAGACCCTGTGCACGTAATCACATACCGGTAAGTGATTTCGCACAGGAGGGCTGCCCTGCCGCATGGGGCGGTCCATAAGTGGTTAAAGTGATTCTAAACCTTTAATTTTTTTCTAATAACAAACCTGTTCTGTGTAATGGTTTTGCACACAGCAGCCTCGATCCTCCATTGGTGCTCCTAGCCCCTCCCCCTTTCTGAGTACCCCACCAGCAATCTGCTTGCTCTGGGAGTTACTCATGCGGGCTTGTTCCTGAGGCCCGCTGCCTGAGTCCATAGACATAAACAGCAGGGCTTTGCCCCCCCCGCTTCCCTGTCATAGGATTTGACAACAGAAGCCAATGGCTCCCACTAATATCAATCTGCCCTGTGAGGAGGGAGAGAGCAGAGAGAGACAGTGCCCTCATGCACAGTGCTGGATCGAGATCGGACTAAGGTAAGTATGGAGGGGGCTTATGGGGGTTGGGGGATCCTAGACACAGAAGGTTTTACAACCACGTTAACCACTTAAGGACCGCCCCACGTATGTTGTACGGTGGCAGGGTGGCCTTAAGTGCAAAATCACGCACCTGCACTTGATCTTCTTCGTCAGGACTGGGGCACGGGCTGCCGGATCCTCGCTCCCACTGTGGTTGAGCCAATCAGCTGGTTTGGCAGACGCAATGTTTGTAGAGAGGCAGAGAGGAAAATGGAGATCTTATGTTTCTGCTAAGCAGAAGCACGGATCTCTATTTTCCTTAAGGACACTATCCGACACAAAAACGGTCAGACTTTTGATCCTACTTTGCCCTACAACATCGGTCTTACTTCTGTCCCACTTTGGTCCTACTTCCATCCGACTTGAATGAACAAGATAAGATTTTGCTTCGACTTGTCCTTTGATCAATCAAAACAATCCCAGTGTGAGATAAATTCCTTTTACTGCTGCTGTAATCACCAAGTCGGATGGTTAGAACAAGGATCCGACCTTGATCCTACATCAATGATATTCAATGGGCTAAAGTAGGGCCAAAGTCGGACTAAAGTAGTACAGGAACCTTTTTCAAAGGGAAACATTGATTTGGTGACGTAATGCAACTTGTGCTCACAATGTCGGTCCGTTTGTCGGACAAGTGTGAACCCAACCTTAGTCAAAGCACATCCCCCACAGTTAGAAAGCACTCATAGGAAACACATTTAACCCTTTGATTGCCCCTGATGTTAACCCCTTCCCTGCCAGTGTTATTTATACAGTGACCGTGCATTTTTTTTAGCACTGATCACTGCATCGGTGTCACTGGTCCCCAAAAGATGTCACTTAGTATTAGATTTGTCCGCCGCAATGTCACAGTCCCGCTAAAAACCTCTGATTAACACCATTACTAGCAAAAAATATTAAAAAAATAAAAAGTCCCTAAATCTATCCCATAGTTTGTAGATGCTATAACTTTTGCGCAAACCAACCAATCAATATACACGTATTTGGATTTTTTACCAAAAATATGTAGTAGAATACATATTGGCCTAAATTGAGAATTTAGATTTTTTACATTTATTTTATTGGATATATTTTATAGCAGAAAGTAAAAATGATTGGGTTTTTTTTTTTTCAAAATTGTTGGCCTTTTTTGTTTATAGTGCAAAAAATAAAAACCGAAAAGGTAATCAAATACCACCAAAAGAAAGCTCTATTTGTGGGGAAAAAAAGGACATACATTTTATTTGAGTACAACGTTGCACGACCGCGCAATTGTCAGTTAAAGTAGCGCAGTGCCGTATGGCAAAAAATGGCCTGGCCAGGAAGGGGGTAAAACCTTCCAGAGCTGAAGTGGTTAAACCAGTTTTGCTTCAATTAGGATATGATTGCATGTCTGTGTGCGCTGTATGTCTGTGTGCACTGCATGTGATCTGTGCAGAAACCACCTGTCTGGAAAGTATGAGCTAAAGATATTCCCAATATTAAGAAGTCAGGAGACAAATCTCGTTAGCATCCTTGCAAGTCACGGCTGTTCTGTTTATGTGATCGGCAACTTTAATGAATGGTCAGGAGAAGGTGAGATGATGGAAGACACTGCCACTTTAACTGATATAAGCCTTTCCCTCATTCCAGGCAGAGAAGGTTTAATTAATCCTGACTTTAATTATTTCAATCATTTTGCAAACTCATGCACATCAAAAGAGGAGCCGGGGCTTTCGTGCCATCTGGCGACAACTGCAGACACGCTGTGAAAATGCTGCGTCTGCTAAAATCAGAGTATCCTGTATAGTTGGCAGGCAGGCTGTTTTATTTAATGATATTTACATTTTGCCATTAAATGTCTGTTGCTGTAGCACACTAAATAATGCCTCCAGATTGGGAAAGGTGTGTACAGCTGTTCTGATACATGGCTTAAAGGAGACTGATCGAGCACCTCGCTGCAAATCTGCTGAATCAGCATCCTGACTCTTGTTTCACCTTATAATGAGCATTTCCCTACAGAGAGGGATGGAGAGATGCTGTGCTCCGGATTTCTTCACATGCAGTCAAAAACTGCTTACTTTCTGCATGCACATCGGGTTAGATTCTGTTTTTGATGGCAGCATCTGAGAATTACTAAAGCAGAACCTGTAATATCCTATGATGATGTGCTATCCTCAGATATTTCAAAGTGCTGACATCACATTATTTATGCTTGTTAAAATAAGTCACTCCAAATGGTACTGATGGGCAAAAATCCAGGGAAACACAATTTAGTTTACCATTACAAGATATTACTGAATACCCCATTAGAGCAGTACATGGAAAGTAGAAAGAGCAATGGTATTTGGTAACTTAAAGCAATCTTTCAGAAATAGGTTTTCATAGGCCTGAATTGGGCTCACAGATCTCATGTTGGTTGCCTTCCTTTACTCCATTTAATTACCCTTGGGACAATATGGTTAAACAAATCTGTATCATTTTAAATGATCTCTACCTTTTGGGCAAAAAAAAACATGCTTAGGTGCCCATTGCTGAAACAGTGGTATGGCCCTACTGTGGCTATACCAGTGCTTTCCTTAAAAAACTACCCAGGATCATTTAAAAGGCCCCATTCACACTTTGTGTCGTGGGAACGCACATTTCTGCTTGTAGGTCGTTTGTGTGTTTTTTGCGCATCGTGCATAGGACAGCTTTTCTACTAAGATGAGCTGTCCTGCAGAAGACAAACGCACCAGAGAAGCTCCAGAACCTTTTCAGGCATGGAGCGTGGTGTGTTTTTTCAGCGCGCAGCAAAAGGCATGTCCACTAACCACACTTGGGCTGCCATAAACAATGGCACTGCAAGCGTGATACATTTCCCAAATGCGCAGCGAAATGTGCATTTTAATTGTGCTTTGTTGCGCATTCCAGAAACGCCAAGAGTTGTGTTTTATAAATGTGCATTCTCTGCTTGCTTTAGGCCTTGGCAAAGCCCCGTTCATTTTAATGAGTGAGGAAAAAGAAAAAAGTGGGTGGGAGGAGAGCTTGATCATATGACCTGTCAAAGGCATGTGGCTGAGCTCTCCTCCTATCACAGAGCTTCTGTGTACCATAATGCAGAGAACAGAGTGTTGGACGCCACCGGCTCTGTGAATGACATGTAAAATGCAGGTGCAGTTGGAAGTAAACATGGGTGTATCTTACAGAGAGGGGGCTCTCTGCATTATAAATTGCCACCATAAGCCCCATGAATAAGACAAGCCATAAATGAATGGATTGTCTTTCCTTGCACCATGGGTCAGTCAGTCCAAAGTCAGTGTTGATGGGGAAATCCCTCGCGCAGTGCTATTGGGGAGCCTTAACGGCCAGCAAAATACAATGATTACCGCTAGCAGCTGCAGCCCCTGGCAGTAACCGCATGTAGAAAAATCCAAAAGGCTGGGTCTGCCCACGTCGATTGATGGATCAACTTGTGTATAATCAGCCTGCCCAAACATGGATCAAAATTCAGCCAGTCCCTGCTGAACGGGCATGTCTCAATTTGCATTTCACGCCTTGATTGGCTCCCGTCGGCACCACCCGGCTTGACAAAAGTCAATTTAACTTGTTCCCCTTGCCCATACACGTATACAGTATATGGCATAACAGTAGCGGGCTGTTCTATTATGGGAGTGCGTTTAATTGGCACCTCTGCAGTGTGACCAGCTATCGCCAACTGCTCCCATTCACTGTTTGTGATCAAGAACTTGTAGGATGGGAGCTTGACAACATGATGATGAATCACAATGATCACATATTCGGGAGCCACCTACTGGCCTCCGGCATGAGCAACCTTTTAAAAGGTTGGTAAGACCAGGCAGCAAGGGGTTAAATATCAGCTGGTATTTTTACACAGCTGACAATTAAGGCAGGGCTTTACATACTCAAGGAACTTACAATCTAAGTTCCCTATCTCATATGCATGGGATAAGTAACCTATCAGCATGACATGGAGTATGGAAGGAAACCCATGCAAGCACAGAGAAGGCATGCAAACTTTATGCAGATAGTGTCCTGACCGGGCACCCCATTGCTGCAAAGCAGAAGTGCTAACCAGTAATCCACTGTGCTGCCCCAAACAATTGGTCAAAAAGTGACTGCATCTAATCAGATGCAGCTCACTGTTTGGATATTCGGACGGCTGCACCATCCCCAACTGGTAGAAGATATCTCTATACAAGTTGTTTAGCATGGATGGGGGAATTGATTGACCTCAAAATGTTTATGGTTAGCTTACCGACATTTTCTTGATGACTTTTC
>BLSH010049875.1:1260525-1276799 GCA_018402905.1 Glandirana rugosa
CACAGGCGAGACGCTGTATCCCGACAGTAGGAGGTCTAGTCGAGACGAGTCGCGTGTCTCCTTTGATATTTGATAGGCTTCAGCAAGCTTCTATGGTGTAAAGTGAATGACATCCGAGGTAGAAGGGGATATAATCCCATCACATGAGCCGATATACAAAGTCCCAGTCTACGGGGGAATTTAATGGGTGGGAAAATCACAGCCTGTTATTATAAGCTGATTCATGACAGCTTATTTTACTAAACACCACTTTGTAGCATTGTTGGTACTATGGATCAATCCCAACCTCTTATTCCTGAATTTACATTAGTACCTTTTATTTGGTTTGGTTTAAAATAACACATCTATTACCATTGTCCTAATTCCTAACAGCTCCCGCTCTCAGTACATTTCATCTAAGAGAGACAATGCACATTCACATGGGGTGGATCCGCTTTGCTGAGCAGGGGATCTGTGCGCTGAGCAGAGCTGATCTGGAGGATGACAGCCCTATGTCGCAGAGCGGACACTGATACAAACCGAGCCCGCTCCGTTCTTTAGGCTGCCCTCCAATCCGATCCTCCAAGATAGAGAGGAACGGATCCCCTTCCGTTTTTTTTTTTTTAGGTAAGCGGGTGTAAACAGACACTGTCCATTTTCATCTGCCGCTCCATAGAGGTGAATGGAGGGTCCGACCGAGTCCGCCTATAAAACAGACAGGTGGAGCTGATTGGACCGATCCTGTGAAAGAAGATAAGGATCCAGAGGGGGCTTTCCAAAACATTTTTGAGTTTGTCTGTGGAAGTGTGTGTCCAATAAGCCAAAAGAGACACCCACCGACATCCTATCCAATTCTATCCACTAAAAACAGAAGGATGGGGATCAGTTCCCCATCCAACTGGCGGATCGGATGGCAGTCGGGTGCAATCGGACAGGCGATCTGTTTATATCTGACTGGCCATAGAGTAGAGCGGGCTGTGTCTGTGTCCACTTTGCCTAAGCAGAGCAGACATGGACCCGTCACATCCGCCTGCTTAGCCGGGATTAGCGGAGAGATTCCCTGTTGTGCAGGCTGACTCCAACGGAGCTCACCCCGCATGGAAGGGTCCTTAGTTTTCAGATTAAAGTTTGTGCCAACAGGGCCCTACACAGCTTGAATCTCAGCCGATTCAGCAGAGATTGGATTAAGCCATGCATGGCCAGCATAAGTGTGTTGTTATTATTTCAGGTACTATAAGCGCAGTCAATTTACGCAGCGCTCTACATATACATTGTACATTCACATCAGTCCCTACCCTCAAGGAGCTTACAATCTAGGGTCCCTAACTCACATTCATACATATACTAGAGCCAATTTAGACAGGATCCAATTTACCTACCAGCATGTCTTTGGAGTGTGGAAGGAAACTGGAGTACCTGAAGGAAACCCACGCAGGCACAGGGAGAACATGCATATTCCAAGCAGGCAGTGTCGTGGTTGGGATTCAAACTAGCGACCCCTTTGCTGCCAGGCGAAAGTGCTATCCACTACACCACTGTGCCACCTAACAATTGTAATTATAGATAATGTTTGCTTAATACCCATACTTCATGCTGGGTCTACACAGAGACTGCTTTATATAGAGTTATATAGTGTTGCACCGATAACAGTATCGGTGCCGATACTAAGCATTTTCACAAGTATTTGTACCCGTGCAAATGCTCCTATACTAAGACCGATACCTTCAGTTCACAGATATGCGAATTCAGATGCATTTTGAACTGCACCTATTCGCATGACATGTAAACCAAAAGGTCTTTCTTTGGAGCCTGTTCACATATGTGCTGGCCTGCCGCAGTGCAATTTGAAAAAGAGTCCTGTACGATTTCAGTCTGGTTCAGGTGCGATTTGTAATCTCATACACTACAATTCGTATTGGAATCTCACCTGAACCGCTGAACATAATTGCCAGAAGAGGATTTTAAATCGCACTTCAAATCAGCCCGCACATATGTGAACCATAAGTTCTTCATAATTATAAAGAAACGGTAATCATTTTTCATTAGTCAAAAAAACCCCGTCACATGACACTAAAAATAATTATCGGTAATTGGTATCGGCGAGTACTCGAGAAAAAATATCGGTACTCAGTCTTAAAAAACTGGCATTGGTGCATCCCTAGCGTTATACCATGGACTATACACAACACAAAGTTTAATTTTCTGCCCAGCTCCTTCAACTTTAAGATCAAACTCTATCAAACTTGGTGGTGCCAACAGTGCCACCTATGTCTTGAAAACTGGCCAATTCAGCTGGAATCAGCCCAAATTCAAGCAGTGTAAACTGTCCTACTGTATGCTTTAGCATTATCAAACACCTTCCCTGAAAAGGCTGATAATACATAATCATTTAGGCAGGGGTCTACATACTTTTGCCATTTAATGTACACTTAGGAGTATAGAACTCCACTCTGCATTATCTGCATCTAAACGACACTCAAAACTGCTTTAAAAAGCAACAAGATGCTGCGTAAAAAAGAAAAGTCCTTTTATGTGGTCAGGCAGAAGAAAGCTCCCATGATGCAGCAGGAGCTTTCCTTACTCTGTACATGATCCATGCTGTCAGAAAGAATGATGTAATATGTAGGGTAAGGCAGAAGAAGACTTTTTTAAGGGTAAACACAAGACTTTAGGCTCAGAACTACAGTACGGCTCTGTTCACACCTGAGCGATCCGGTTCACGGGCGGGATTGCCGCGATTCCGGAATTGTGGCAAAATGCGGGACGCATTTGCAATGCCATTATTTCTTATTGGCACCCCAAACACGGTGCGATTTTGGCGCAATTGGCAAGCGACAATACGCGCTACAATTACTGCAAAGATCACAATCGCGATAGGTCCTGGCTCTGTACCAAGATTTGATACATGAGCTTTTTTGGAGTGGAGGGAGGCCCATGCAAATGAACTGTGTAAAAAAAAAACAAGCTGCAACAGCTGTCGTTGAGGATCGCTCAGGTGTGAATGGAGCCTACCAGAATAAAGATACTTATTTTAAAGCGGAACTAAACCCATTGGTTTAACGGTTAAAAAAACAGGTATGTTCCCAGCATGCCGGAAATCTAACTGTCACATTTGCTTGTGCTCTCAACCAAACTGTCAAACAGCCAAATGGCTGGTGTCATGACTGATCACATGCAGCACCATGGCGACTTCAGTTCAAACAGAGGCTAATATGTCAGCTTCCTTGGCTGAAAAGGATAGGGGGGTTTAGTTCTGCTTTTAGAAAAGTTATTTTCAGTCCAGTGACATTTGAGATTAGTCACATGGCTAAAATAAAGATTCTTTTTTTTTTTACTTAAGCCACTTTCACACTGAGGCCGCCCGAGCATCAGCGGTAAACCCTGCTAGCTTGGCGGGGCTTTAAAGCTATTTGAGCAGCAGCGGTGTGCTTTTTACCCCCCTGGAGGAGTTAAAAAGGGGTTAAAGGTTCCCCCCCTATTTCCGACTATACTCCACCATATCTCCTTGTTTTTTATTTTTTCTAGTTCTGTAAGAAGTGCGGGGAAGGTGGTGTGAAACTTAACTATGTTAGTTAGCCCGAACAGGGGCATCGCCCCCCAGAGAGAATTAATATAGCTCTAGACATTAGCTTCCCGGGTATGTATACTACTATTGGTTCTGCTATGAGGCTATACACGTGAATTACATAATGTAAATGTATCTTGTTTTGCCTGCCTTCTCACTTTAATAAAAGTCATATTTGAAAAAAAGGGGGTTAAAGGTGCCGCCATTCGGCGCTTCCGAGGTGGCGTGCAGGCGCTTCGGAAGCTCTGCCCACTGTTTTCAATGGCAGGGGCAGTGGAGGAGCGGTGGATATAACTCCAGCCAATTGATGGTTTGACAGTTTGGTTGAGAGCACAACCTATGTGATAGTTAGCATTTCCAGCATGCCGGGAATGTAACTGTTTTTCTAAACCATTACATTGATGGGTTTACTTCCGCTTTAACTGATGATAGGTTACCTTCATACATTTCAGTTAGACTGGAGCTGAACGTTTTCAACTGGTTGAGACATCTGACAAGACACATTCTAAATGATCCTGCATGTATATCACTGTAAACTTGCTTCTTCTCCTCACATGTAATATTGATGTTTCTTTGAAAACTCCCCATTCATCTTCTCACTGGTATAACATTACCTGTACATTGGTCACCTGCTCACTTTAATGTCTTTATATGGCCACATAGGCCATATGTCCTCCAGCCAATGTAGAGTTCCCATATATCCCTCACTACACCAAAGACATCATTAGGTCACTGTAAACCGTCTGACTCCTGTTTCCCACAACTGGTGTCACTTTCCACTTACATTTAAGTACATTGACAAAAAATCATTTTGACTTGAAAAAGTTGTAAGATATAACAAAACTCATTGTTCATGTCTAACCATTCAGGCTTCTTAGTTAAAAGGCGCTACCGCCACCTAGTGCTGATATAGTAAACAGCAAGCATTGAACAGTGCAATTAAAGTGCCAGAAAAAAATTACTTCCATAACATATGGATAATTAATTAGATAACACTAGGTTTCATAAGTGGATTTAGATTAAACTGCACATTTAATTTATTTCACGTAATACTTTGTATTGAAATATGAGAAGTAAACATGCTTTCTTTTAATTTAATAATGCATTATTCAATACCAATCTATATTAAGTGGAAAACAGAGTATGCTGCTTAATATGACCAGAAGAATATAACGTAGAATGCTTACTGCACATGACTGTACTAGGAGAAAACCACTGCATAGTATTTAAAGAGGAACTGAACTCTGGAAGCTGTACACAAAAAAAGTCAGGCAGAGGGCAAAGGACCGGTCACCAGTATTCCCTGTGATCTCCCTGCAGCCAATCTTTCCTCATGGTCTCTGTGTGGGGGTGACCATCTTGGTAGAAGCAGGGGTTTACATTTTTCAGAGTACTGCTTAGACTCAATTAATTAATACTTCTAGATTAGGGGTGCTCAACCTGTGACCCATGGGCCACATGTGACTATCAGAACCTTTTGATGTGGCCCTCAACCTCAAACGAGTGTAGCACACTACTATTTTATCCTGAAGGTTTGGCGCGCTTTCAGAAAGTGCACCACAACTGTAAGATATAATAGAAATCTATGGCAAAGCGCAGCTATCTTTCAGGAAAGCCACAGGTGCACTGCACTGCACCCATGGTGCAGGTAACCCCCAGTGCATCAGTGTGAAAGCAGCCTTATATTTGGCTCAGGACAGTAAGGACTTATTTACATTTGTGGTTTGGGGGAGGTAAAACCCCATTGTTGAGATGTGTTTTTACCACACACCCCAACCACTGGTGTAGCTTTATGGGGCGCAGTAGTGACCCCGCCCCATTCGCCAGGGGGCTCGTGTGGCCTCCCTGTCAAATTCTGTTTTACACTTGGACAGAAGGGGCTGTGGGGGTGGCATATACACAAACTGATTCTTTTAATGAAGGCTTCTTTTAAGCAATTTAAAGAACCACTCTTTTTTAAAAGATTATCCAGCTTCTTAGCTGGAACTAATTTCATCTTTTAGGGGAACCAAACTCAAGAAGTTTACTCAACCTTTTGAAGAGCGATTTGGTAACCGGCCGCGAGCTGCAATGTAATAAAATGGTTCAGAACTTAGAATTTTTTATTTTGAATAGCTGCAGGGGGAAAATCTTCATTATGCTATTTCAAATAAAAAATTCTAAGTTCTGAAAAAAATTTTTTCATTGTGGACTGTGACCGGTTACCAGATCACTTAAAGCGGTAGTAAACCCATCCATTTAACAGTTTAAAAATCAGTTACATGTCCGGCACGTGCCGGAAATGTAACACTCCCATTGGTTGTGCTCTAAACCAAACTGTGAAACAATCCAATGGCTGGTAGCATAGCTGATCACATGTGCAGCATCATGGCAGTTGTAGATGAAACAGAGGCCAACATGGCAGCTTCCTTGGCTGAAAATGATAGGAGGGTTTACTACCACTTTAAGTGGCCCTCACTCTTCAAAAGTTTGAGCACCCTTGTTCTAGATTTACCAAAATAACTTAACAAAACTTCACTTTTTGAGTTTGGTTTCACCTAATGAAATTCGTTCCAGTTAATAAGCTGGATAGGCTTTCGAGAAGAGTAGTTCTTTAAATTGCTTAAAAGAAGCCTTCATTGAGAGATAAATATAGACTGCCATTGTTGACCATTTTGTATGTACTTTTTTTTTTTTTAATTTACATGTACTAAGAAACCATTGGTGCAGGGCACCTAATCTCACATAATCCTTGGCATGAGTATATTCATTACAAGCACTCCCACATTGTGCAAACTGCAAACACCCCATAATACAGATAACTCAAAAATGCACTACAATACAATCTCCTATGCTATAATACAATAAAACATTAACTAAAATGCTGTTCAAATCACACTATTTAAAATAGTGCAAAACAATGATTGAAAAGCCCATAAAGTGAACACGATTATTCAGTTTGTGTCTTTTCTTCCTATTAATTGGCAATCGGTAAACATGGACCCTGAAATCCTTGTGATCTTCAATTTTAAAAACTTACACCAAAGTATGCCAACCAGTTATTTCATACTGATTCACTGCAGCAGCTTATTTTAAATAATTATGTTTAAAGGATAAGTTCACCTTTTAAAAATAAAATAAATAAATGCACATTTTTTTTTTCCCCTCAATTATTTTATTGAAGATAATGAAATGGGTACAAAAAGTACAATACTCACAAAAATTTACAAGAAGACCAGGGCAGACATATGTCAAGCAAAACACAGATTACAAACTGGTCATGGCGTGTAAACATTTAAAGAAATTTTAAGGTGTGTGGTATATACCAAAAGAAATTGTGATTTAACTGGGGTTTTAACACTTGTAAGTTGGGCCTTTATCTACAAGGAACTCCTGTGGGTCCGATTCACTCTTCGTCAAGTGATTATCTGAGCATTTCGAGTATTCCCATTTTGTGTACTTTCCCAATGCTGGTCATTAAATTTGCTTTAGTGGGGTATACATGGGTAGGGGTAGTTAAAAAAGGGGGATAAGGGGGGAAGGAGGAGAAAGGTCTGTAGACCGGAGGAGAAGGAAAGAAGGGGAGGGAAGGGGGAAACGCTCTTGAGAAATAGAAACATAGAAACATAGAAAAGTGACGGCAGAAAAAGACTAGTCCATCGAGTCTGCCCCTTTTTATTTTTTTATTTTTTTACATGAACCTTGTTGTCTGACTATGGATTTATGTTTATCCCAAGCATGTTTGAAGCCATTTACTGTTGACTGTCTCACAACCTCTGTTGGTAGTTTATTCCAATCATCAACCACCCTTTCAGTAAAATAATACTTTCTAAGATTAGTTTTGAACTTCCCCCCAGTTAGTTTGAGGTCATGTGAATGAGTTCTTCCATCTCTTCGATCTTTGAGATCCTGATGAGCCATTCTCTAATTGTCGGTGGAGTGGTGGATCTCCAGGGGACAGGGATGCATAATCTAGCCGCCTTCAGCATGTGCATAGCCAGTGATTTGTAATGGTCTTTTTTGGTCAGAGACGTGTGATGTAAATAAATGCACATATTTTTGCAGAACAAATAGCCTGCAATAGTCTGAAGAGCATTGTACTTATGATCAGTGTAACAGGGGTGCAATGTCAGGCTTCTGCAGACAAGCCCAACAGCTTTCAGCCTGCACCTGCATACAGACTGTCAGTTTAAAAGCTGCAGGGCTTGTGAATAAACTATAAGGGTGCTCATCAGCGACCTCATAGTTCATTCAGAAATACAAGTGGGCGTCTGCAGTAGGTGATGGTAACTGTAGTTCATTCATTTGCATAAAACTTTAAATGAAAGACACAGCAATGTAGGCGGAGCCCCGCGAGGCCATGCTGTTTTTGAATTGTGACAGCGGGTGCGTCTGAGAAGAAAACACCCTCCACTGTCACATTGAGGGAAGGGAGAGGCGACAGGAGCTGGGACATGCTACATGCTCCACACTAAATACAAATAGCACATGTAATATGTTCCAAAAGGTGCACTTCTCCTTTAAGTAGACAGAGCAGAAACAATTTTTTTACGTACGGGTATCTACTTTGTATATCATTTGTTGTGTTATAAACTAATGAATTAGCTAAATAAGATGAATAAGCATGAGAAGCAGAAGTACCCTTGAAGCAGAGCAGAAAACTGTGTGGCAAGTTGTGTTTTTAAACCTTCTATTAAATTATGTTCAGCAGGAAGCTGTGCAAGACATTTATATAATGTAACATAACTACATACAATTTCATACAGTTATCCTTTAAATCAGTGGTCTCCGAACTACAGGCCTTAGTTTGCCTTTTATTTGGCCCTTGGGGCACTATTTCATCTATTGACGCCAACAATGGGGCATATTTTTTGTCACTGGCACCAACATTGGGGCACTATTCCTTCCATTGATACCAACGATGGGGCACTATTCCTTCCACTGACAACAATGGGGCACTATTGCTTCCATTGATTGCAATGAATGATGGGGCACTATTCCTACCATTGATGCCAACTATGGGGCACAATTCCTCCCAATGACACTATTGAAAGGGCACTGTTCCTCCCGCTGACACCAATGGTGGGTCACTATTCCTTCCATTGCTACCAACAATGGGGCACTATTCCTTTCATTGATACTAACGATGGGGCGCTATTTCTTCCATTGATACCAATGATGGGGCACTATTCCTTCCACTGACACCAACGATGGGGCGCTATTCCTTCCATTGATTCCAACGATGGGGCACTATTCCTTCCATTGATACAATGATGGGGTACTATTTCTTCCACTGACACCAACGACGGGACCCTATTTCTTCCATTGATTCCAATGATGGGGCACTATTCCTCTCACTGACATCAATGATGGGGGCACTATTCCATCCATTGATACTAACGATGGGGCACAATTCCTCCCTCTGACACCAAAGATGGGGCATTGTTTGCTCCCACTGGATGCCAGGACATTTTCTACTCCCACTGGCTCTAGTCAAGCCTCATTAAAGTCTGAGGGACAGTAAACTGGCACTTTGCTTAGAAAGATTGGAAACCCCTTCTTTAAATGATTGGCTAATAAAGGGACTCCTGGTACTTCTGAAACATTGCACTTTTCTGTATAGCATGCCGGATGAACATGAATAAAGGTGATTCCTTTTGCAAAAGTTTAGGATGTGCTGACAACATACCTTTCATTTGTTCCTCATGACCACACAGTGTGGATCTGGCAGAATTGACGACGAGTGAGTATGGGGGACATTTAAAGGGTAACTTTATACTTTTTTACGTACAGGTATCTACTTTATATATCATTTGTTGTGTTATAAACTAATGATTAAGCTAAATAAGATGAATAAGCATGAGAAGCAGAAGTACCCTTGAAGCAGAGCAGAAAACTGTGTGGCAAGTTGTTTCTCTAAACCTTCTATTAAATTATGTTCAGCAGGAAGCTGTCCATGACATTTATATAATGTAACATAACTACATACAATTTCATACAGTTATCCTTTAAATCAGTGGTCTCCAAACTACAGCCCTTAGTTTGCCTTTTATCTGGCCCTTGGGGCACTATTTCATCTACTGACGCCAACAATGGGGCATATTTTTTGTCGCTGGCACAAAGCAAAGCACTATGCCTTCCATTGATACCAACGATGGGGCACTATTCCTTCCACTGACAACAATGATGGGGCACGATTCCTTCCATTGATACAATGATGGGGCACTATTTCTACCACTGACACCTACAATGGGACCCTATTTCTTCCATTGATTCCAACAATGGAGCACAATTCCTTCCTCTGACACCAACAATGGGGCATTGTTTGCTTCCACTGGATGCCAGGACATTTTCTACTCCCACTGGCTCTAGTCAAGCCTCCTTAAAGTCTGAGGGAGCCTGATTGCATACAAAATTTAAAGTGTTTAGGGTTAACCTCATAGTATATGGTTTTGGAAATTCTGAAGGAAAATTGTACAAGAAAATTGTATAATGTTTGGCCAGCCTAAGTTTATAATTGGTGATGCTGGCAGTTGAATGTAATTGAATCGTTATTAGTTCTTTCATCCTAAACAAGGAATAGGCTGCCTGAGAGAGGCATCATTGACTGGTGCAGCCCCAATAGTGTACAGCGAATTATATTTTCTATAAAAACAGACTCAGGTAACTAGGTATACACATTGCATATTTATGATTGAATCCTTTTTATTGCCTGGAGCTGAAAAAGAGAGATGAAAAAGCAATACACTTTATGGCAAAAAAATAGTTATTTATAAAATATTAATGAAAGTGATTTGTTCATTATGAGTACATTTGATATTTTCATAGAGAGTAAATGATAATGTCGTTTTCTGCAGGGTAAGGAAGAGTTTGAGAAAACACAGAAGGAGCTGCTGGAGAAAGGAAACATTATTCGGCAGGGGAAAAGTCACCTAGAACAGCATCAGGTAATGGTAACACTTCTCCATCTCTCTCTCCTTTTAGGAGTTGTTCAAATATGGAGGTTACCATTGTTGACGTCCTTCTAAAAATGCTAGTGCTGATGCTTTCTCACAGACCCAGACTATGGGGTTGATTTACTAAAACTGGAGAATACAAAATGCAGCTCTGCATAGAAACCAATCAGCTTGGAGTTTTGTTTTTTTTTTGTTCTTTTTTTGATCAAAACTTAATTGAACAAGCTGAAGTTAGAAACTGATTGCATACAATGCACATCTGCACCAGATTTTGCACTCTCCAGTTTTAGTAAATCAACCCCCATACATACAAATCCAGAGTCGGAAAAAACCAAAGCATGAGAATGAAATAGCATGATGTTTAAGCAACTAGCTTGCCCAGAAGGAGAGGGTTAGCATTTGTAGCCTCCATATGTCTCTCATAAGATAAGGGTTAGGGCCTCTGTCCCGGTGACTCCTGCACCCCTCATTATTGCACATGCATCAGAAGCTCAGGAAATGAGGGAATTCTCCCTGAATGGTTCATATGCCTAAATAAAACCTAAAAAAGCCATTCTAAAGCTAGCCATACATGGCTTGATTTTACCCCCTCCCACCCGCCGTATTGACAAATGACAGGCAGGCAGTGGCTCTATTGTTCTGGGCCGACTCCCTAGGACACAGCAAGCTTGGTAAAGAGCCGATGACTAGGCTGTTTACCCATGTGATCAGCTGTGTCCAGTCACAGCTCATCACATGTAAACAAGGAAATAATGGTTATTGGCACCCCTTTCCTCACACTGACAGCGTGTGAGGAGAGGAGAGCCGAACAGCGGCATTTCCTCACGGGAGATCTGCACAGGTAATCAGGGCACTGATTATCAGTGAGCTGCTTATCAGTGCAGCCCAACAGTGCCCAGCCGTGATGCCAGTTAGTGCCCATCAGTGATGCCAGTCAGGGATGCCAATCAGTGCCCATCAGTGATGCCAGTCAGTGCCCATCAGTGATGCCTTTCAGTGCCCATAAGTGCCACCTATCAGTGCCCATCAGTGATGCCAATCAGTGCCCATCAGTGATGCCAATCAGTGCTGCCTTTCAGTGCCCATCTGTGCGCCTATCAGTGCTTATCAGTGCCACCTCATCAGTGCCCATCAGTGCTGCATATTAGTGCATCCTCTTCAGTGCTGTCTCATCAGTGCCCATAAGTACAGCCTATCAGTGCAACAGAAATTTAGAAAACCTTTTCTTTTTTCAAAATTTTCGATCACCCAATGATTAAATAGCTCCAAAAGAAAGCTCTATCTGTCTCAAAAAATGATAAAAATTTAATTTGGGTACAGTCTAGTATGTTTGCACAATTGTCATTCAAAGTGGCAATGCTGAAAGCTGAAAATTAGCATGGGCAGGAAGAGGGTAAAAGTGCCCATTAGGCAAGTAGTTAAACAATTATTTAATCTGTTTACCGTGGATAGGGGAATCTCCCCTGCTGGCCATTGCATTCAGGCAGCCGCGGCTGCCTGAATACCCATTGTGTATGCTGCTGCTCCAGGTGGGTCCACCACACAATCCCTTTCACCTCCAGTGATGACAGGAGACTGTGACCGGCTCTCAATAGAGCCGGTTCACACATCTCAGGGGTGGCCGTGGAGCAGATTGCACAAGGGTCCTGTGCATCTTTGGCTCTGTTTCAGGTCCGAATTCAGGCAAATATTAAAACAGTGAACGGAGACACACCGGACCCCCTGCTGTGCCCTGCGGCCACACATAGTGTGAACCCAGCCTAAAGTTAATTTATAATAAGTTTAAATAGTGTTATATAATGCAGTGTATAGACAAGCAGGCTTATTCAGGAAAGTCATATTCTTCTCAAATGCTTATTCTTAAAGAGACACTGTCACCTTGTCCATGCAGGGTAAAGTGATGGTGTATCTGGAAAAA
Source organism: Glandirana rugosa (assembly GCA_018402905.1). Lineage (NCBI taxonomy): Eukaryota > Metazoa > Chordata > Amphibia > Anura > Ranidae > Glandirana > Glandirana rugosa. The sequence goes on from BLSH010049875.1 coordinate 1,272,923, forward strand.
GGCATCCCCAACCTCCAAATGCTGTGGTAGCAACCCATGGAAGTGAAGGCACTGTCACAGGAAAGCAAGTCATGCTCCCCCATACCCGAATGCTAGATATTCTTGATGACTGAGGAGGAGCAAGGAAGCACAGATAAGGTCAGCATAGGGGAGTAGGGAGATGACCTTTTAAAGAGACACAATCACTTTACCCTGCATGAGCAAGGTGACACTCTGTCAATACATAATTGGCAGAGTTTATATTAAACTCTGGGTTGCTGGACATCACCATCACAGATGTGATATAAATGGCCGCAGAAGACTCAGAACTGTCACTCTATAGTATGCCCCTTTGCTCTTACCCCAGCAGCTACATAAGATTATGCAGAAATTTGAAGGGAAAGACCGAGGAGCTATCCAGCACTGACAGTATTTAAACTTCAAAAATCTTGAAAATTCAATGTAGAACTCAATGTTTTAACTAAATACTGAACAGTGTTACCAAGTCAAATTCACTAAATATGTTGATGTCTCCTTCCAGCTAAAACAGTTTGAACGCCTGGAAGAGGAGGTTGCCCGGCCAATTGAAAATGACCTGTCAAACTGGACACCCCCTCAACACTACAGCCAAGTCCGCAGCACCCTCTGCAACTCTGACCGGCAGCTTCTTCTCTTTTACCAAGAGCAGTGCGAGGCCAATGTCACCACCCTCACCAACGCCATTGATGCCTTTTACAGCTCCATCAATTCCAACCAGCCTCCCAAGATTTTTGTGGCTCACAGCAAGTTTGTCATCCTCAGTGCCCACAAGTTGGTCTTTATAGGGGACACTTTGTCACGCCAAGCCAAAGCTCAGGACATCCGAAACAAGGTTACCCACTACAGCAACCTCATGTGTGACAAGCTCAAAGAGATAGTTCTCACCACCAAGACAGCAGCACTTCAATACCCATCCCCATCGGCAGCCAAGGATATGGTGGAACGAGTCAAGGATCTCAGTAATAGCACCCAGCAGTTCAGAATGGTGCTTGGTCAGTTGGTCGCCGTCTGAAAGGCCAGCTGAATTTATTATCAAAAGACAAACATCAGGTTTGACACCAAGAGACGACAAGAGGTCCTAATTGCTCATTGAGCTTTGACTTCTCCTTAGAAACATTATTGAACTATAATTCTACTTCATGAAAATAAATTTAATGAACAGTGACTCAGTCTTTACCCTCAAACTACAATCTACATTTCATAAAACAGAGGAATGTCAGACAACAATTAGCTCTTAGCTACATTTGTAAATAAATTGGGATTACATGTTCATTCCATGTCCCCAGGTTGTCATGTATGAACTTTTTTTGACAATGCATTTTAATAATTATGTTTTAAGCTGCAATACCACAGAGGTTTACCCACTGAAAATCTGTCATTGCTCTGGGTGCCTGTGTAACACATCACTTAGAACACTAAAACAGGATGATGCAATACTGTACCAAGCATAAACCAACATTTTGGCATACCACAAGACAATATAAACTTAAGATATTTGGAGCTGTGTGTAGTTTTGGTGGCTAGTTGGGCACACATAAATGTTCTGTGTAGCTTTTGTGCCCTTCGTTCACAGAGAAACCTGATGTTAACAAGTTGAAGAAAAGCCTGGTGGAGCTGTTGCCCATGGAAACTTGTGAACAGCTGACATTTTTGTATCGCATCTTAAAAAAAAAAAGTAAGCATGCTTCTGATTGGATGTTAAGGGCAGCACCTTTACTTGACCACTTTATCTGCCCTTTTATGTTAGCAGGCCCTGATACATTTGCCACTTCTGTCCTGTACCTGGAGTATTACTCAGTAAGGCTAGCCATACACGTTAAGAAACCAATGGATCCCCCATCCACAATAATAAGTTTAGAAATTGGAATGTTCCTGGCTGGCTGCTGTATTCTGACAGACACTGCTCCCAGGGCAGAATACACAAACGAATACCAGACTGAAATTTGTTGAGTTAGGTGTCACCCATGGCTCGAAATACGGACAATTCCTGCCAGAATTCAAGCTATGGGTGACCCTGTTAGTACCATCTGGCCCAACAAACTTCAGAATTTGAGCCAGAATAAGGATATTGCAATGGTAATTATAGATATTATTATGGAATGCTTCTAGCTGTACTGCATGCTGGGTCTACACAGACTGCTTTTTATATAGCCTTATACTATGGCCTTTACACAATAGAAAGTCTAATTTGCTTATAAGAGCTTGTAAATCCCAACCCAGACTTTCCCAGTCATTGCTGTGTATATATTTCTAAAAGAGATCACCGGGTCTTTTAATGCAGAACAAAACATCATTTTATTCTGTATTTTTACAGAAGCATGAAGGTGGTGCATGTCCAGGTAAAGTCTGCACAACCTTAATAAAACCTTCATAGCCCAAAATCTACACACACCAAAGTAACCAGAGACAGTGACACTAAGGGACAGAAGTGCCTCTCAACTCCCGTTGTCTTCTTATTACCAGCCTGTCTAGCACTGCTGTTCAGTGTGACACTGCGGTTGTACTTGGAGATTACACAGGCGGCCACATTGCAGATTACCCATACATCCCTGGGCCTGACACTATGCCTTAATCCATTTTTAGGAACCAATCATCATTCAGTTTTTCAGTGAAGCCTGAACCATTGGGTCAGCGGTAACATTGAATCTCTTAGGATGTAATTTTTGTGTTCAGATTTGGGAGAATTCAGTGTATTTTGATGAATGACATAGATTTTCTATTTGTAGGGCTATGTTTTATGTGAGAAAAATAAGGTAAAGAAAATATTGTCACAATAGAATATACTGTTGTGGTGTTAATGAATGTCATTGGAAGTAATGACCGCACATGTTTTGTTCTGTCTTGGAGTTTGGACATAATCTTCCAACAAATATGACCTCATCTCTGTTCATGTCATTAATGTACTCGAAAATTAATCAGAGTAGTAGAGAACAATTATGTCTTATGGCTTGAAAGCAGATTATGTTTTCAGTGATAACTTGTTCATTAGAGCACATTAGAAAACCAGAAAGAAAGTGTCTGTGTTGCTTAGAAAGAAATCAGATCAACGTTTCATCCGTTATCCTCACCTGTCTTATCCATAGCTGTGGTCATGATTGGCAGTGACCAAAGGAGCAAAGCGAGGAGCGCACCAAGTGAAAGGAATGGATTGTCATGGATAGGGTGAGACATTCAATGATGCAGGAGTGTCTCATATTAGAACTGTTGCTCAGGTAGCAAGACCACATGATACTGATGCCCTTTCCATATGGATTGTTCTGGGAGCTCCTAAATGATGCTGGCACGTATAAAGAAGACTATGGACACACTGGAGGAGCTACATTGCCGATACTCCATAGAAGACCTTGTAACTGTGTCTTGGTGGCAGTAATAATGGTTTGTCTGTATTCTTGTAAAACATTACAATAGCTCTAACCTGCACTAGAAATACAACTGTTAGGATCCAATAGAGAGGCAACCCATGCACTTTCCTTTTATCCAGTTTTTGTAAATTGGAGCAAGCATGCCATTGTATTTAACCATTAATCTGCCAGAAGGTTTCTGCTGTTTACACATGGCTACCAGCAAATGAGTTAAATACAATGTGGTGTGCTTTGGGCACAACAGGGTTAGTGTACATATGATAGGGATGCATTTCCAGTTACGTTTCTTACAGATATCCGGTTGGTCACCATAGCTATCTTTAAAGTGCACCTCAAGCAAAAAACTTTTTTCACCTTTGGATAGAGAGGGAAGGGTAAAGCTGGGCATACACCAGCAAAATTTCATTAAAAAAAATGTTTTTAGAATGTTCATTTGATTTCCTAACAGTGGGGCCAAATTGCTGTTTTTTTTTTTTGGGGGGGGGGGGGGGGGGGTT
>BLSH010049875.1:1276809-1304499 GCA_018402905.1 Glandirana rugosa
CCCCCCCCCCCCCCTCGACTGTAGTGATCAGAAAATTGAAAAAGTAGGATTTAAAATTTTTAAACAAATTTCTAAATGAAAATGTAGTTTTTGTTGGGAAAAATCATATATGTTGTAATGAAACCTGTTTTAAGCTGGCCATACATGGATCAAAATTTGGAGAGTTCAGCAGGGACTGCCGAATTTAGATCCATGTGTAGACACTGTGATTGAACAGAAATCAGTTTAGCAAATTTACCTCTGTTTAGCTTCCCTGTCAGCTTACTCTTGCTCGATCAGTGCTGCAGGCAATAGACTGCAGTGCTGATCATTGCATTCTGATGGCAGGGGAGTCTCACAAAGACACATTGGGGAGGATTCCCCTGTCCACCTTGAATGTGTGGATGAGGGAATTGGGTCAGTTTTTTCAGTTAACCCGAGGGTTGAACAAAAAAAACCGTTCCCATATATGGCCAGCATCTAGAATTGCATTCAAATAGTAGGTTGACGTTTTAGAGCCCTTCAAATGAAATTAGATGATGGCAAGCAAGAATGTTCTGACAAACAATTATTCTATGAACATTTGAGTCAAACTCTAGTTATGTATGGCTAGGTTTAGCATCTGTGTTAAAGGCTGGCTTGAGGTCATATTGGGAAGATCAATCCTACCTTTTTTTTCTGTGGAAATGTTATCATCAGACAATTGGAACATACTCCCAACTTCACCTGTCCCCTGCTGGCTCCACCCTGAGAACTGAGCAATCAAACACTGCTGATCGCTCAGTCATCCCCCTCTGCTATGAGCAGAGAGCAGTGACTGTTAGTCATTGGCCCCCTGCTCTACCCCTCCATCGCTCACTGGAGAGCCGGGCTGTGGAGGGGGTGGGAGGGGCTGGCTCAGGCTCTCAGCGATATGCTGAGAGGCTGAGTCAGCTGCCGGTCCAGGCATATGGGTGCATTCCGATGGTAAAGTCGGAATCTTTCCCAAGCCTGGACCAGCTGAGTGACGGGTCACAGGAGTACAGAACAAACTAGCTTTGACTATACTTCTCCTTTAAAAGTTCATAGGGGGTTCTAGCCTCCTCCTACATTAGTGAAAGGTATGTGTTCCTGTTGGATACTTTTCTTCACGTGTTTTTTTGATGTCTAGTACAGCATCAAATGCCCGACAAAGCAAAGGTATTAACTTTTCTATGTTAAAGGAAAAAAAAAGTTTGGCTTGAGATGCATTTTAACCTCAACTGGACGTGCAGTTTACAGCACCCCCCCCCCCCCCATCGGTTTGCGGCTAATGCCCTTGAAATAGTGGAGGTCAAGTTAAATTATTGGACTTCTAAAACAGACACAGAATGGCACATCAGAAAATACATCTCAGCCTGCAGTGTACCATTAAGCTCACTGAAGCTTTCCAGCTGTTGAACAGCTTCAAGTCCCAGCATGTCCTGCCAGCCACCATTTCCCAGACATTTGCTGGAAGTCATTTAGAACTCATTAAAATGTCATAACAAGGTGAAAACTTTACATGTATTCTATGTTTCCACACACTTGTTAGGGCAAATCAAAACATCTTGAAATTGGTGCTATTGAACCTTTTTTTTTACATTACATTGGGTGTAAGCAACAGTTGGTTCTCATCGATTCAGAAATGACAGTGGAGCAAAACATTTTCTACTGTTGATCTGATCGTGGTAAAATCATATCAGATGTCAGGATGAGAAGAATTAAAATGTTAACATATAAATTTGAAATACAAGATATGAGATGTAAGAGAGATGTTTCTGATGTTATGGATTGGATTTAGAGAGCACATATAAAATCCAGAAATGCTTTCAGATATTGTACAGAAATGTGTGGTGTTCCAGGTTATTGTCCTATTAACCCTTCTGTACTAAGGTACATGCAGCTTTGGCTGTAGAAGGGTTAAGGCCATCGGCAAAGTGTGCAGTGGTGACTGGTTCTCCAAATTTCAAACCTCTGTCTGTATTTATCCAACATCCATTCTTATGTAGAACGATCTATAGTTTGATATGACCAGATGGTTGAATAAATATTACTGATTCAGATGATGGAGTTTTTGTTTACCAGAAGCAAAATGAATCATTAGATTTATTTATGACATGGCAAGTCGGGGCTTCTATGGGATTTCTACACCGGAATGCAGAGTTCATTGTCCAGAAACAATATGTGGCTATTGTCTTTTGACTGCTGGCCCTGCCTGCTTGGCCAACAATTTTCTACCCAGCTCCTTTGATTCTTTAATCAAAGGAGGGATGGGGGGCCGACAGCCCCATACACTAAGCAAAATTCATACATTGTATAGCCAACTCTACCATCGAAGTCCGAGGGAGTCAGGCCGCTAAAGCAGACCATTACCCTTCAAACATAAAACACACTACATGCCCATTCATAAACATACTAACACTTGTGATGGAACAGTCCCACACTCCGCTTGAGTAGTTCCGTCAGTATACCGCTTCCTACAGTCTGAACATAGATATCAGATATTATAGCCGCATAGTATACAAGACTAGCCGACAAATAGCTTGTATGAAACTGAAACGTTTATTTGACAAACTCACACAGAATATATACCCAACAGGAGGACATCCCCCTCCTGATCATATTACCCTAACAATACAAAGTGTACACAGGAATATAATTGCAACAATCAACATATACTATAAACATTACGTTAATTAACCACTTCCCTACCGCCGTATACAGAATGACGGCCGGGAAGTGGTTGAGTTATCCTGACTGGGCGTCATATGACGTCCAGCAGGATAACATGCTGCATCTCAGATCTAGATAATGGGCTTCTGTCAGAAGCTCATTACCATATGATCAGCCATGACAAATCATGGCTGATCACTATAAACAGGAAAAGCTGTATATCGGCCTTTCCTTTAGTCGCGTCTGCAGACGCGAGTAGTGGAGAGCCAGTCGACGGCTCTCCTGACAGGGGAGGGTCTGTGCTGATTTGTTCGCCACCCTAGACCACCAGGGAGCCGACCAGGACCACCAGGGAGCCCACACAGTGATACCACCAGGGATGCCACCCTACACCACCAGGTAAGGGGCACACAATGCCCAATAGGGATGGCACTGTGCCCATCTGTGATGCTTTCCAGTGCCATCCCTATATCTGCTGCCAATCCAGTGCTACCTATTAGCGCCTACCAGTGCCACATATCAGTGCCCATCATTGCGACCTATCAGTGCCACCTATCTGCCCATCAATGCTGCCTATGAGTGTCCATCAGTGCCGCTTATCAGTGCTGCATATAAGTGCCACCTGATCAGTGCCCATCAGTGAAGGAGAAAATTTAATTATTTACAAAGTTTTGTGACGGAAAAAAAGTAAAAAAATTTTTTTTCAGAATTTTCGGTCTTTTTTTATTTGTAGTGCAAAAAATAAAAACCCCAGAGGTGATCAAATACCACCAAAAGAAAGCTCTATTTGTGGGGAAAAAATGATAAAAATGTAGTTTCGGTGCATTGTCGCACGTCCACGCAATTGTCATTTAGAATGCAACAGCGCTGAAAGCTGAAAATTGGTCTAGTAGGGAAGTGTTCAAAGTGCATGGTATTGAAGTGGTTAAACAACTAGCCACCTGGACACTCAGAGGTCTCATTCCAGGTCAGACTGGCTGGCATCGAGCTCACAAAGTACAATACACATTATTACAAGTATACACCCATCCCCACAGTAGTTTGCTAGCAGACGATAGGTGTGTTCATTAGCACAATTAACAATGAGTGAAAGACCCTTGGGTGGCACATTAGACATACTTACAATAAACATTTTATAGCAGATGACTCCAAACAGGTGGCTTGAGTTGATGACATCACCATCTACTTTGAGTCTCACAGTGTGAAGCAGTCACTATTGGCTATGAGACAGCTAGGTCCTATACAGGGACCCCGGGCCTAGAGTCCCAGAGTCTGTGCGTTCTGGGGAGACACAAACCCAAATCAGAAACAAGACCACTCCAACGTTCCCTTAGGCACCCACCTCCGAAAGAGTAGGGTTCCCTTGAAAGCCAGGGCCCATAGTCAGTAGGCAAGAGGCTATCCTGCAGTCCCCTCCATAAGCCTCTGTCCCGGGTGAGCCTGTGACAAAAGTAATTTTGAGAATCAAACGCTTATGATGAACTTTTTATTGTCCCACGTTCTGGTTTCCCTTTAGGCAATGGTGATGTAGCCCTGGCCAGATCTTGCTTGCGTGTAATACTAGATAGGGGGCAGCCTGTTAGTAAACCCGTGCCAGATCTTGTATGGTGCATGCATGGGATTTGGAGCCCAGCCATGAATGACCTGTAGGAAAATCCAATTAAGAAAGAAGTATGTTCCCATTTGTACGTTTTATAGTTTTCCTAAATAGTGTTGGCATTTTGTTAAGGGTGGGGTCCTTCTTTAACATTCCCTAATATGTTAAAAGGTTTCTAACCCCAAAATGTCTGCCTTTATTAATTTCCTTTACATGGCAGATGGAGAAATTAGAGGTTTACAGAAGAAAGATAACATTATTTCTGCTTTAATGTACAAGGATGTTACATTTCTGATAAGATCAACAGGTGATATCTGTACTTGCTGAAAATATTCTTAGCCTGAACATGAAAATGAATGCAGCCACCTCATCTAAGAACCAGTAACCTACAGTATATCATATATTGTTCTTGGGTATGGTTATCCTTTAAATATCAAGCTTGAGTGGTTAGCTATTTCGTTAAAAACAAGCATGTTTATGTAGGCAACAGCTTTGTTTTAAAGCTTCCTCCCCAACAGCCTGTACTAACTTTTCCATGGCTTCCTGTCCCTCCATTTAGCCAATTAGAACAAGGAAATTGAGCCCTGTGTAAGCTCTAGTCATATCTCTAATCACACTTACACAGGCTTCATATATCAGCACTGGGCCATCACCAAACACCAGCTCCATTACATAAAAGAAAGAGGTAATGGGTATTTCCATCACTCCTGAAAGCTTACCATGGTGAAAGAACAGTTAATATATTCCACTGGTGTAGTAGCTTTTAAGCAAACGTTGTATTTGAAAGACCAGCCTGAAATTTTTTTGTGCCCTCACATGCGAGTGTTGTAGCTAGGAACACAGAGCAAGAGCACACAGAGGCCAAGGACACAGAAACTAATGGGCGAGAGAAGGAACAACTTGATAAGGGGAGTCTGAAACAAGTTAGGGTCATGGGTCCAATACAGTACATAATAGGGTTATTGGGGGCTTTTTCCAGTAGTCTGGCATCAGGTGAGCTAGGAATCTTAGCCACATCATAGGAATCCCAGCCACATTAGAGACCAGACAGAGTTCCCACAGTTCTTAGCAATAACTGGCAATGGGTGAACTACAGGTCCTAGCAGTTTTAGTGTCTAGATAGCAGTACCCAACCAATATAAAACTCCCAAGTCCTAGCAGTTGTAAATGGCTTCTTTAAATCTCCTTATAGTCTTCTAGTAAGGACCTTCTGCCTTGAGTTCCTCTGTGTCTATCGATGGAGTAAACTCTGTACTGCCCCTTTTCTCTGAACAGAGGTCTGTTTTATTGTATTAGAGTTCAACAATCAGAGACCTGAGCCCAAATCTGATGTTTGAGGTGTTGGGTTAAATCCTGGTACAAGCTATGTTACATCTTGAGCTCCCTGCTGAGTCTCCAAACCGCCTATGTGGGCACAGGAATCCAAAGGTCAGTTATGCAGATCAACTGATTGATTTAGTCCCCTTTCACACTGTCAGTTTTTCAGGTGGACCTGATCACATGGTCCATGTATCCCTATGGACCGGTGGATGTAAACGGACTTGTGTCCATCTACACCCACCTACCTCCATTCAGTTCCACTAAAAAAAAGAAGGGGATTCATCCCCCTCCATCTAGGCGAATCAGATTGGAGGGAAGTCAGGGTAAATGGACACTGCCACCATTTATACCCAGCCGCCCATAAAGCACAACGGGCTTTGTCCATATCCGCGATGCCTAGACTGAGCACGGACCTGTCATCCACCTGCTCTGTTCTGCTCAGCAGGGGATCGGCGGACTTATCCTCTGCTGAGCAAATCGGATTCCACTCTGTGAAAGGGGCCTTAACATACTGCCTTGTTTTTCGTGTAACGTGTTGCTGATTTTATTCTTGCTTCTAATACAGATCTATGCACAGATGTGTAAACCTTGTTTATTAACAGGGATAAGACCCCAATGTACTGAAATTATGAAAGTAGTTTCTTTAACAGGAACTGATCAAGAGATTTGGTATTAAGATGTCAAACCTCATTCTGTGTATTATTTTCATGATGGAGATGAGTTACCCAACCTAGTTGGCTGCTTTGACATTAGGGCTAAAGCTGGCCATAGATGGATAGATGAATTTTCCCATCCACAAATTCGAGGTGGATGAAGGAATCGTGCCCACTGCGCTAAGGTATTGTGACAATGGGACTCCTCCGCTGTCAGAATACACTGATCAGCGCTGCAGTTCTAATTGAGTGAAAAATCTCCATTCCCTTATGGGAATCCGATCATTAGATCAACTGCTCTATAGTGGGAACAGCCATAGATGGATAGAAATTCAATAGTTCCTGCTGAATTTCGATCCATTTATGGCCAGCGTAAGTTTACGCAGGCAGTTTTACCGACTCACTGCTGTGGTTACAGTGTTTATACCCCAAGGTTTATATCCCATGTCGTGTTCAGTGAGCAGTATTGCCACTAAATGTGACCCATTCAAGTTAATGACCGTAACAGTGAGCCAAACACTTGGCTCAAAGTTGCAGCATTGTATTCCCATTTAAATTTTGGTGTCATTTTCTCATTACAAAAAAAACATGAATTCAGGAGTACAGTCTCTGGAATGCCTGAGAGCAGCTGCTTAAATGCGTTCTTAAAAGCGACCCGTGGTGAATTGCTTTTCAGAGGCAAACACAAGTGTAAATGAGCCCTTTTACTCAAGCCATGCTAGTTATTTAGATTATTAACCAGGCTGTTGACAAAAAGAGAACATAGCAAGGTTTGAGGTAATGTGTATTTTGTTTTCAGGCAAAGGGATGGTATAGGTAAAACCTCTAAAATGATTGATCAGCAAAGCAATGAAACAAACTAGATATTATCTCAAGCGTCTTTCTATTCTGCAAATATAGGATTTCTAGGGGCCAGAAAGAAGTAAATATGTATTTAAAAATTTGAAAATACAAGGCATATCTGAATCCCAATTTGTAGTTACTTCCATAAGTTGTCCCATACTTTTAGAGAATGATAAATAACTGGGGCTTATAGTGAAATATTCAATTTTGCAAAGGTTGAATAGAGTACATTAAATAAAAGGTATAAGCCTTTAATTTATAAAACATGACCTTACTTGGCAATTTGCTTTTCTGAAATTTGCCTGTTTACCTGGCATTTCATGCCCACATTCATCATATTTATTAGTGTGAATGCGCACCAGAGCAGTGTGACAGCCGGTGAAATGTCACATTTATAACAAGCTGTAAAAACAGCTTTTAACCCAGCAGATGAATTTGTCTGCCTGAAATCACCATAGTGCTGAAATTATATATTAAAAAAAAATGAGAAAAAGCACATCCATCCCTTTTCAGAAATACAGTAACCAGTCTGGTACACCAGGCATGCCCCCTAGCAATGTTGATGCTAGCCTGACCCATGATTTTTTAGTGTGCTGCTCAGGCTCGATCACTGTGAGGAGTAGTGTGGGTGATGCCGCATCCTCTGCAGGAGTGCCAGCAAAGGATGGAGCTTGTCCGAGCTCCTATAGTCACTAGAAGGAAGAGAAGAAGAATCCCTGGTGCCTCACATCCATGGTGTCCTGTGATGGTTATAGGAGAGACAACCTGAGCCTGGGCTCCCACCAGGCCATGCCCCCAATGTGTTTCATTGGGGAGCATGACTAAGCTCTGAGGGACGGAAGGAAACGCGTTGGGACGTGGCCTGACAGAAGCCCAGGCTGAGGTTGTTGCTCCCATAACCATCACAGGACACCGTGGATGTGCAGAACCAGGGATCCTTCCTCTCTTCTCTCTAGCGGTAAGGCACCAGAACATGACCTCAACAGTGGCAGTTCGCATTTCATCAGTAGATATGAGTTTGGGTGTCTTCCGAACTCCCACTCTTTGTTTTTTTAACTCCAGTGAGCCGCAGGTTGGCTTATTCCCACCCACAGCCAACTTCTTTGTTTATGTGAGCTGTGGGGCGGTAATGATCCAGCCTGCAGCTCATTGGAGTTTTAAAAAAAAAACAAAACGTGAGTTTTACTAGATGAGAGTTTGGAGGTCATCTGAGCTCATGTCTAATCATGGATTGAGCTTGGAATTCACTGGTGATGTAGCAGCCAGAGGAGGTGGTGTTGGGGACAACAGGAGGCAGCCAGGAAAGAGGAGAATTCAGCAAACTTGAAATTTGATTTTTCTGGTACCTAGCAGAACTAATCTCCATTCTCCAGAAGCTCTGCCCAGAAATATGACAGGCGGTGGACGAAAAAAAAATTTTCACCAGTATTGTCTGTGGTCTGTTGCTTCCAGTGGGTTTTGCAAGTCTATGGGCATGCAAAAGCCGCTTGAAGAAGGTCAAATGTCAAAGGTGAATATATTATAATTATACAGGATATATATAATACTGTTAGGGGTTTTTCTAGTTGCGTCATTGAAATCTGGAACAGATACAAAGGACACAAACTCAGTGTTTAAAATATCTATTCTGACAAGGTTAATTATTACATAATATTTTATTATAATCATTTTTATTGAGAAAATGACAGTTACACGAGAATACAGGTAGTTGCAGTTTTAAAAAAAAAAAAGCAGATAAAAGGATTACATGATTGAAAAAAGGTGGGGGGTATTTGCGCTGCTTAAAACAGATTGCCTAATTATATTAATAATACAATTTACAGGAAGTATTTATTATAATAACATGACATACTATTTTACACATAAAATAAGAAAGGGATAGTGTGAGACATTATTAAAAACCAGCAAAAACAGAATAATGTAATTTCCTGGACTTCCTCATGTCAGCCTACTATGGGTCAGCTTCGCCCCCTCTGACCCCTTCAGGACAACCTCTTTCCAATTCTATAAGAGGCGGTTGTCTGCCCATATGCAGTGTTCTTTTTTCGTCCTCGCTCCGGACGCCTTTTAAGAAAAAAAAAAAAAATATATATATATATATACACACACAAGAAGAAGCATGGTAGGAGACCTACTGCAAAACCTTGTAATGTCAATGCGATCCTGCTCAGGTTCATGCACTCTCCTGAGTTCAGAAGACCCCCTGTTTGGGCTGTAAATCTCCTTTTGTGGTGGTACCATGGTGCTGGGTCTCAGTTCAGCAGTATAAATGACTGCATGTGTACACCGGCCTCTACAGAGCAGTTAAACACTGCTGGTTTGGGCTGTGCGACGAATTGGTGAAACAGCAGGCAGGCAGAGTCTCAGTTCAGCAGTATAAATGACTGCATGTGTACACCGGCCTCTACAGAGCAGTTAAACACTGCTGGTTTGGGCTGTGCGGCGAATTGGTGAAACAGCAGGCAGGCTGAGGCTGGTAGTCCCACAGGAACTCTCAGGAGATTGCTGAGAGAGGCCTCTTCCTGGTATGATAGGAACGCCCTCTCCCATGCTCTGGTTCCTGCTTCCCTGCTGTGATTACAACACCTGTAGCTCCAGCTTGTCTCAAAATCACTGCCTCTGTAGTGAGTGATGTGGGATCTCAACATGGCTGCTGCCTTGGGTTTCTGGATAGATGTATATGTGTTTCCAGGTATCCGGGGTCCTCCTGCCTGCCTCTATAGCACTGAAGAAGGCATGGAAAGGTTTTCTATTTTTAAAGTTTTTTTTTTTGTGTGTTTTGTTTTTATTCGTTTTTTTGTTTTTAAAAGAGTGCATTCTTCTTCTCTACACAGAGAGAAGACCCAGATGCGGGATAAAGGGCCGCAGGGAAGTACTAAAGAGCCGCATCACTCGCAAAGAAAGAAGCGCTCAAAGCGTGATAAGTCGGGTCAGAGGAGTGGTCAGCGGCGGGATAAAATCCCTGTGGAACGCCACTCCAGACCACCCTTACCGGTGCCTCATTGCATGCCAATGGCTAAGCTCCAGCATCTGCATAAGCAAAGACGCAGATCCTCTTCATCTTCTGGAAGGGCCTCGGCCCGGGAAGAGGAGAAGGCCTGCTGGGCATGCGGGGGAAAACACCCTACCAGGGAGGTGTGTATACTTCTCTTGTTTGAAGGAAGCTCCATGTGATAATGCAGCAGATGCACGCCAGGTGAAGCACTATATTAAGGCGGCAGTCAAAGGCGGCTTGAAAACCGTATCTAAGAGATCTCGGCCTAGGCGGCACTCATCCGCTTCAGAATCAGAACCAGATGCTACATATCGCTACAGTTCAGATGAACATTCAGAGGATTCTGAGTCAGATCTGGAACCAGACACTCGTGCATATGATTTTTCCTTGATTCCTTCTTTGGGCCTGATTCACACCCGTGCGTTTTTGGTGCATTTTGCGGATTTGCACTACAGTCTATTTGGTGTTTCCTATGGAACACGTTTTGTGGTGTGGGTCTGCAGGATGCGGGGGACGCTGGAGATGCATGGGTGTGAGTTGAGCCTAAGACCCCTTTCACACTGAGGCACTTTTCATGCTTTTTCACGCTAAAAAGGTGCCTGAAAAGCTCACGAAAACCTATTTCTATTAAAATCAATGAATGCTTTCACACTGGGCAGTGCGCTGGCAGGGTGGTGAAAATACACCCCTCTACATTGAAATGAATGGAAAGCACTTCAAAAGCGCCTGAAAAGCTCTTCAAACACGCTCAGTGTTTGTGAGAGGGCCTTTAGTGGAGTCGGTAAAAGGCTGTGAAATGGAAAGTGGGAACCTCACCCCCCTAAAAAACAGCGAAAATATTATCCGGACTTGAAAAGGTCACTCCTGTCCTTCCCAATAATTTTTTTAAATACAGGAAATAATGGAAGATGAATGGGCAAAGCCTGATAAAAGATTGAACGTCCACAACAGGTTCTCAAAGTAGTACCCTTTCTGCTCTAAGGATGCTGAGCTTTGGGATTCCACGCCTAAGGTGGATGCCTCATTACAGAGACTAGCTCGGCACATCACTTTGCCTCTAGATGACTCAGTATCCTTCAAGATCCGATGTAATGTACACAGTAGCAGGAGCGGGTCCATTAAGATCACAGTGTATTTTCTAGTAGAAGTAGCCGTGGACCAGGTCAGGACGACAGTGAAATTGATGGCTCAGTCTGTGACGGCACGCAGAGCCCTATGGCTGAAGCATTGGTCAGCGGATAGTGCTTTCAAGCACAGTCTTTGCTCAGTTCCTTTCGATGGGAAATTGTTTTGGCAAGACCTAGGAGTCAGAGGTTCAATGAGTTTCTGGAGGGGACTCGGGGCTTATTCCACAGGAAAGGAAAAGATTTTCTTAGCCCGGTCATCCTTCTGAGAGATCTAAAGAAGGTTTCGGGGAAGCTTCCAGAGCAACCATTCTTTAGGCAGTGGAAGGGACAGGGTCCAGCTTTTCCGAAAGCAACCAAAGCCAAGGCGAACCAGCCAGCGAAAGCTTCAGACAAGCTCTTCTGAAGGGGTCCCTGTCCAGACTTCCCAAGTGGGAGCAGACAGAGATTCCTACTTGTCCAGAGAAAAGGGCGTTGTTTATTAATGTATGTAAAGAATTTATTGGCATCTCAAGCAATTCTGCCAGTTCTGGAGCACGAGAAGGGAGAAGGATTCTATTCTCTTCTGTTCTTGGTAACAAAATCCTCAGGAGGATTCAGGCTGGTCCTGGACTTAAAAGCCCTGAATACCTTCATGAAAGTCCCTCCACTCAGAATGGAGTCCTTGCAAACCATCATTGTCCATTGTGAAGAAGGGAGATTTGCTAGCGTCAATAGACCTATCGAATGCCTACCTACATGTGCCCATAAGTGCATCACACCATCGCTTCCATTTCCAATTTCGTTGTCTGCCATTCGGGCTGTGCACAGCTCCAAGCACATTTTCAAAAGTTTTGGCAGTGGTCATCGCTATCTTAAGAATCAGAGGCATTCAAATTTTTCATTATCTGGAAGACATTTTCCTCCGGGCCGCATCAAAGTCCCTCCTTCAACAGCACGTGCTGATAACCTGCAGCATGATCAGACATTTCAGTTGCTTAATCAACCATCGTCGGTTGCAACCAGCTCGAGTCCTAGAGTATCTAGGAATGCAATTCGACATTACCCAAGGATCCTGTATTTCTGCCTCTCAGGAAGATTGTGGAAATTCAGACCAAATCGGAAATAGTAATGACCATTTCTGATGGCCAAGGAATGTATGCAGTGTCTGGGCCTGTTGTCTTCCATGATCCAGGTAGTACCCTGGGCCAGATGACGGAAGGGGAGATTTCAATACAATTTTCTCCATCAATGGGATCGCCACTCATTAACCCAGAGGATCTATCATTCAGTACCAATAAAACAGTCTCTGGTATGGTGGAAGATATCTCAGAATCTATACCGCGGGGTGCCTCTCGAACCTCCAGTTCCAGTAGTGCTGACTACAGATGCCAGCCTAGTAGACTGGGGAGCTAATTCCTTAGGCCAACAAGTACAGGGCAAATGAGAGGCATCTCTATCTCAGCATTTAAACCGGTTAGAATTAGAGGTCGCTTGGCACGCTCTAGTAGCCTTCCAATCGATTTTGCAAAGGGGGCAGTTAAAGTCCTTTCCGACAACAAACCATGGTAGCCTACGTGGCCCGGCAAGGGGGCACCAGGAGCCTCCCACTGCTCAGAGGGGCATGCCAGATTTTTCCCTAACAGCAGCATACCTTTTGGGTCCACAAAACAAGCTGGTGGATCAACTGAGTCGGAGATTCCTGGATCTGAACGAACGGGGCTTGAATCCCAGATACCTGCTCAAAATCTTCAAGGTCTGGGGGACATCGGTCATAGATTGGGTGGCATTGGAGGAAAACTCTCAGATAACGTGTTACTTCTCCCAAAGGTGGCACCCGCAAGCTCTAGGCCAGGATTCTCTATCCATTCATGGGACTTTCCCCTAGTCTTTCCTCCTCTCTCGCTAATCCTCAGTTTTAATGAGGATTCAACAGGAGGAGGTGACAGCAATAGTGGTGTGGCCCTTCTGGCCCAGAAGACCATGGTGTTCACTAGCATAGAAAATGAAGATGTGTCAGCCAATTCCTCTGCCTTCTCACAAAGATTTTCTGCTGCAGAACAAGCAGTTTAACCCAAAGCCGGGGCAACTAAAGTTCATGGCGTGGAGGTTGGGAGGAGATCTATAGAGCATTTAGTCGAAAGAAAACTACCAATAATACTTTTTTATAGGATATATAACCTTTGGTCACTTATCAGCAGGAAAGAGCTGGGATCTGAGGTCACCCTCAGTCTCTAACATATTGCAATTTTTCCAGGAAGGTCTGGGCAAGGGTTATAGCTAGTCAAAGGTTTAAGTCTGCCCTGTCAGCTATGTTGAACAAAGATGGGCCTTGGATCCTCTAGTGATGCGTTTCTTAAAGGCAGCAATAAAGATCGGGTCTCCAATAAATCTTTTTCCCAAGTGGGACCTGCCTCTAGTTCTGAAAGCTTTATTAGCACCTCCATTTGGTCCGGTGTCATCATGCTCTTTGTCTCAGTGCAATTTTTTTATGACAATTGCATCAGCCAGATGGGTGTCTGAACTGTGTGCTTTCTCAGCCAGGGACCCCTATTGTCAAAT
Organism: Glandirana rugosa; assembly: GCA_018402905.1. Lineage (NCBI taxonomy): Eukaryota > Metazoa > Chordata > Amphibia > Anura > Ranidae > Glandirana > Glandirana rugosa. The sequence continues at coordinate 1,290,535 of BLSH010049875.1, forward strand.
ACTCCAAGATGAAATAGTACTCAGACCGGTCCCAAGCTTTCTTCCAAAAGTAGCATCAGCTTTGCATATGAACTGGGAATCAGTCTTATCGGCTTTCCCGGATAGTAACTCGAAAGACGAATGGACTAGGCTGGATCTAGTGCAGGCCTTATCAATATACCTAGAGCAAACTAAGCATTTCTGGAAACAAAATCAGCTCTTCATCTTTCCTGGCTCCAGGAAAGGCATGGCTATGCCACCTAGAATGGTGTCTTCATAGATCGTAAAAACTATCCAGATGACATATGGAGACTCGGGATATCTTCCGCTATTGGAGGTCAAAGCACATTTTATGAGAGGCATGGCAGATTCCTGTGCATCATACGCTAAGGTGTCAGCAGAAGCAGTGTGCAGGGCAGCTAGCTGGAGTGCACCTAATACTTTCATTGAGCACTACAGAGTGAATGTAACTCTGACGGCATCGGAAGCTTTTGGGTCTACTGTTCTGTCGGCGGCTGTCGGCTATTTAAATAATTGATATCGGTTTATGATTCTGGTTATTTGTATCTTTCCCTCCCCTTATGTGGTTGATTGCTTGCTACGTCCCATAGTGTGCTGACATGAGGAGGTCAAGGAATAAGGAAAATTGTTTTCATACTTACCGTAATTTTCCTTTCCTGGATCCTCCTCATGTCAGCCGAGGAACTCCCACCCAAAGTCCGTCGCGAGGTGGGTAAACTGAACACTGCATATGAGCAGACAGCCGCCTCTTATAGGCTTGGAAAGAGGTTGTCCTGAAGGGGTCAGAGGGGGCTGGGCTGACCCATAGTAGTCTGACATGAGGAGGATCCAGGAAAGGAAAATTACGGTAAGTATGAAAACAATTTTCCTTAATTTTGTATGTCAGCAGATATCTCTAAAAGTTGAAAATGAAAACCTCGAGAAAGAAGGGGGTGAGAGAGACAGCAGTCTAACATAAAGTTCAGTCTAAATACAAAATAAACACTCTTGGGCTTAAATGGACAATACAAATTCATTTCTTTGTTAGCGCCAATAGTTTGCGGAGCGCTTTACAAAATGGAGGGAGACAGTACAGTTACAGTACAGTTCAATACAAGAGAAATCAGAGGGTCTTTTTCAGATGAATAAGCCCAAAACCTGTAGACACAGGAGTGCTTAGGCACACTCACATACCAAGAAGTGCACTACAATTTTTCAGGAGGAATTCCAGAAAAATGTAGATTTTTGTTTTTTAGAGTACTGCTTGGGCACAATTAAAGGGTAGCTCCACTTTCGTGGGAAAAAAGCAAATACAAAAAATAATATAGAATATGCAATTGCTACTCAAATCATATCGTAATTAAATGTTATTAAAAATTACCTTTCCTTTTCAATTTGCAATGCTATAATTTTCTGTAAAATGCAGTGCCATATACAGTGCCTTGAAAAAGTATTCGTACCCCTTAAAATTTTCCACATTTTGTCATGTTACAACCAAAAACGTAAATGTATTTTATTGGTATTTTATGTGATAGACCAACACAATGTGGCATATAATTGTGAAGGAAAATGATAAATGGTTTTCAACATTTTTTACAAATAAATATCTGAAAAGTGTGGGGTACATTTGTATTCAGCCCCCCTGAGTCAATACTTTGTAGAACCGACTTTCACTGCAATTACAGCTGCAAGTCTTTTTGGGGATCTCTACCAGCTTTTCACATCTAGAGAGGACATTTTTGCCCGTTCTTCTTTGCAAAACAGCTCAAGCTTTGTCAGTTTGGATGGAGAGCATCTGTGAACAGCAATTTTCAAGTCTTGTCACAGATTCTCAATTGGACTTAGGTCTGGACTTTGACTGGGCCATTCGCACACATGAATATGCTTTGATGTAAACCATTCCATTGTAACTCTGGCTGTATGTTTAGGGTCATTGTCCTGCTGGAAGGTGAACCTCCACCCCAGTCTCAAGCCTTTTGCAGACATCTTCCCATCAACTCTGACCAGCTTCCCTGTCCCTGCTGAAGAAAAGCATCCCCACAACATGATGCTGCCACCGCCATGTTTTACGGTGAGGGTGGTGTGTTCAGGGTGATGTGCAATGTTAGTTTTCCGCCACAAATAGTGTTTTGCTTTTAGGTCAAAAAGCTCCATTTTGGTTTCATCTGAGCAGAGCACCTTCTTCCAAATAATAAAAAAGTAATGCAGCGCTAGTTCATATATAAAAGTTCATTAATCATAGTCCAAAGTGCATATTCATGGCAGCAGAGAGAGAAGTGAAGAAACCGACACCGTCTAGAGTGGAGAGGATGAAGGAGCAACTCATCACCTTGGTGCACAAAAAGGGGCAATCCTGCTTACCAGAGAGTATGGGCTCTAAGATTATAAAGAGCCAAAAATGCCAGCAAGCAGCCAAAAGGTATACTATCCGTCCCAGTCAGAGAACAAACGATCTTCTCCTCCCACAGGAATATGATCAGCTCCAGGAGTCAGACTCAGACAGCAGAATGGCCCATACAAGCCAGCACAGTGTGACCTCAGAGAAATGAAAGAGCGTGCCGCAATGGTGTAATACGTTCACACATAAAAAGGTTTATTGAATAAAAAGTTAAACTCACATGTCCAAGGAGTAAATGCGCATAAATCAAATTAAAAGCCGCGGTAGTAAAGCGTGCCTGCGTCATCCAGAACCGCCTAACATGATTCATCAAAGAGTGACATCGTCAGAGGCCTGTCACTCTTTGATGAATCATGTTAGGCGGTTCTGATGCACTTTGGACTATGATTAATGAACTTTTATATATGAACTAGCGCTGCATTACTTTTTTATTATTATTGTTATTGTGGGTTCTATCAAGCTCATTTTTGTTGGCAGCTGGTTTTTTTTTTCGCTTTTTGACTTTGTTTATGTACCAAGCGCAAATTGTAATTAGTTTTTACCTTCTTCCAAATGTTTGCTGTGTCCCCCACATGGTTTCTCGCAAACTGCAAATGGGACTTCTTATGGCTTTCTTTCAACAATGGCTTTCTTCTTGACACTCTTCCATAAAGGCCAGATTTGTGGAGTGCACAACTAATAGTTTATTCTACCTGAGCTGTGGATATCTGCAGCTCCTCCAGACTTACCATGGGCCTCTTGGCTGCTTCTCTCATTAATGCTTTCCTTGCCCGGCCTGTCAGTTTAGGTGGACGACCATGTCTTAGTAGGTTTGCAGTTGCCATACTCTTTCCATTTTTGGATGATGGATTGAACAGTGCTCCGTGAGATTTTCAAAGCTTGGGATATTTTTTATAACCTAACCCTGCTTTAAACTTCTCCACAATGTTATCCCTGACCTGTCTGGTGTGTTCCTTGGCCTTTGTGATGTTTTTTGTTCACTAAGGTTCTCTAACAAACCTCTGAGGGCTCCACAGAACAGCTGTATTTATACTGAGATTAATTACACACAGGTGTACTCTATTTACTTATTAGGTGACTTCTGAAGGCAATTGGTTCCACTTTTAGTTAGAGTTATCAGAGTAAATGGGGCTGAATACAAATGCATGCCACACTTTTCACATATTTATTTGTAAAAAAATTTTGAAACTATTCATCATTTTCCTTCCACTTCACAATTATGTGCCACTTTGTATACATTTACGTTTTTGGTTGTATGAATACAAGGCACCGTAGCCACCTGAATGTGTTCTGTAAATGAGATGTGTACAGAACACCCCCCCCCCCCCAGATATGTCATTTCTTTATTTTGTGATCGGCTTACTGGTTTATGAAGTCTGCACTAAGATGCAAGTTAGATTTTGAGCATCTCCTGCAACAAAAATGTAATTTTTGGTGACATACTCAAAGAGAAATCACATAAACAGGGAAAGAGCCCCTGCCACTTTCCTCATTAGAACCCTGCAAGTGCAGCAGCTGCAAGTGTAGCTCACTCCTATAAAGAATCACTCTGCACGTGGACACAGACAAACAGCTATTTCTTCAGAATAACAAAGAGTAGGAAACAGTAATAAAGTTTGTTAAAATCCTTGTAATGTACATAGATCACCCAGAGGGCAATGTTTTTTTCATAACAAAAGGGAAGCCAGCCATACATGGTTTGAAATTTGACTGGTTCATCAGGGACTGGCCACATTTCAAACCATGTATAGGCTGGCTGGTTGTATAGAATTTGATCTACCGATTGACTTCTGTACAACCACCCTCTTTCCCTTTTTTTTTCCAGTCGCTCAGTGCCCCCATCTATAGACAGCATCACTGATCACTGTATTCTAACAGCACCACCCATCCACATTGAGTATGTAGATGGGGTAATCTGGTCTTTTTTTTCGTTCAACCTGCTGGATGAATGAAAAAAAAAGACTAATGTATAGGCTGCCTTACATTTATAGGTGTTCCCTAATAGATAGCAAAAATCTTCACTTTTTAAGTTCACTTCGTTTTAAAGTATGAATTGCTATAATAGAGTATAAGGTCAGGTGACAGGGTCTTTTTAAGGGAGTTGTAAAGTCAGAAGGTTTTTTATCCTAATGCATTCTATGCATTAAGATAAAAAAAACCTGTGTGTAGCAGCCCACCCAGCACCCCCTAATTACTTAACTAAACCCCATCTCTCCCCAGTCATGTCCATGAATGTCTAAGCTGTCCGGGACATTCCTGATTGGCTGAGACACAGCAGCGGCACAAGTGGCTCCTGCGGCTGTCAATCAAAGTCAGTCAGCCAATCAGGGGAGAGAGGGGGCAGGGCTCCATGTCTGAATGTCCATGACTTGGCTCGGGTGCCCCATAGCAAGCTGTGGTCTGTGGGGGCACTCCATAGGAGGGATCGGCCAGGAGCAGCAAAGAGGGACCCCAGAACAGGAGGATCCAGGCTGCTCTTTGTGCAAAACCAACTGCACAGAGGAGGTAAGTATAACATGTTTATTATTATTAAAAAAAAAACAAGACTTTAAAATCACTTTGAATGATGGTAAATTTAGTTAATTTGGTCAAGGTTTTATTATACCAAGGCCAGTACAAATGTGACTGCATTAAACATGGTAATCAGTGTGATTATTATTCCAGTATGACTTTCTATTTTATTTTTAAACAAACAAAGTGCTAATTAAAAAGTGAATTAATACAAGAAAAAGATATTTCCCAAAGGAAATAACATAATGGTGCAACAGCAGGGGAAATGCAGATAAGAAGATGTAAAATAACTCTTAGGTTCTAAAGAAAGAGAAATCTGTTCCAAGCGCATTGTCTGGTGTTTTGCGTGTAAACTGGGATGGATTTAAAATAACTTATGTACTCATCTAAAGGCATAATACACTTTATCATGTTTTCTATCCTTTTACCTTCCCAGCGGCTGACACGAAAGCGTGTAAGTTTAATACAGATATCCCCTTACCCTTACACTGCCAGGTCCTGCTCTCCACTTTGATTTCAGGTGGACCAACCATTTTCTGCAATTTTTTACTTTTTTGTTATTTTTCACTTAGGCCCCTTTCACACTGGAGCGTTAGTATAGCGCCTATCTACCGCCGATATAACGCTCAATATTTATGCGCGGTGTAACAGCGCTATTGCCGTGCTAGCGCTAAAATAGCGCACCGCTAATAGCGTTTTTCAAGCGTTTTTACAGCATTATTATAGCGTTGTGTTAAAATAAGCCCACCCACCATACATCACATCCGGTTTACTTCCTGATAACTCGTTGCTGGAGAAGAGACAAGATGGAGTATTTTGAACTGCTGCTAATGTTAGTGCTGCTATTCTGGCAAAATATGCTCGCACATAGGCAGCAGCGTCGTTACTGGGTTCATCCGATCTTACAAGCGCACTCTGAAAGGGGACAATTTGCGCTATTGTATAATGATCTGAGAGAGCATCCTGACAAGTTCCGAAACTATTCAAGGATGAGCATATCAACGTAAGTAACACTGTCCCAGTCGCACTAGTCCCTAAAACCCTACCCAAGTCCCACAAGTCCCCAACCATATAATAATCCCAGGACGAACATTTAATGAAGCCTTACTCGCAGAGAAATTTAGATATACGGAAGCGAATCTTTAATTATCGGCTGTGTAAAGCACGAAGGCTTATAGAATGTTCATTTGGTATCCTAGCTAACAAATGGCAAATTTTCCAGAAACCTATAAACCTTAAAGTTGAAAATGCCTGCAAAGTTATTAAGGCTGCATGTGTGCTGCACAATCTGGTTAGAGAAAAAGATGGAATTAATTTCGAGGACACATTATCCCACAATTTGGAACCAGTTGATTATCCGTGTGTGCATGGTCCCACTGTGGGTTTCACAATCAGGGATCATTTAGCAGACTACTTTATGAGTCCTGCTGGTGAATTGAGTTGGCAAGGAGATATGATTTAGTTCTAGAAGCTTATGCACAGTAATATGTTAATGGTCAAGTAACCTTAGATTTGATTGTTTCCGTTCTATATTGTTAGGAATGTAGTGTAATTACATTTGACAAATGTTTGTAAAATTAGTCATATTGTCTAATAAACATACATTTTGATGAATATTTTTATTATGTCATTATTTATCACATATACTACAATGCATGGAATTAGGGTTAGGGTTAGGGTTAGGAACTAGTGGGACTGGGATTAGGGTTAGGAACTAGTGGGACTGGGATTAGGGTTAGGAACTAGTGGGACTGGGATTAGGGTTAGGAACTAGTGGGACTGGGATTAGGGTTAGAAACTAGTGGGACTGGGATTAGGGTTAGGAACTAGTGGGACTGGGATTAGGGTTAGGAACTAGTGGGATTGGGGAATACTCACTTTTCCTGGCTTTCTCACTCCTGCTAATAGCACTCCAATTTGGGATGTGCTTTTCAGCTACTCTGGTCCATGCTTGTGTTTTCTTGTTTCTGTTGGCATACATGGTGTTTTTCATGTCCCAGAGTTCAGGGTGTACCCTTATGCTCTGGATGAACTCCTCTGGTTCAAGGGTGTCACTTGATGTAGAGGGTCTGGCACAATCTTCTGGTTGCCTTGCTTCATGATCTTGATGATCTTCTGCATCCATGTCTATTTATTGCCTGAGCAATTCTTCTGCTTATCTTCACACTCTCCTTCTACACCTCACAGGATTTCCTTGTTTCCCATTATGCTATGCTTCAGTCCGGTCATGTGACCCTCCCCACAGCTTGCAGGGCGGTTTTCCAGCGCTTTTACAGCGCTACCCATTCATTTCTATGGGGATAGGCGTTGAAAAGCGCTATTTTTACCGCTCTCCACATTCCTGAAAAATCATGCTTGCATGATTTTCTTCAGCGCAGCGCTAGCGCAACGCCTCAGTGAGAAAGCATCCATAGAGATGCATGAAAATAATATTTAGAGCGTTACTGCAGCGGTAATTTTAGCGCTTTACCGCTGTAATAACGCTCCAGTGTGAAAGGGGCCTCACTGCTTTCAGAGGTTGTAAAAGATCCTGGAAATCCTACACTTCTGAAAGCACAGGACTGATAGCTTAAAAATGATGCCACAGATTTTTTAGGTTCCCTAATAGCTAAGCACATTTTTATTGAAACAATATTTTCGCTAAAAATACACTAAAATTATTGTTGGCGCACACAAACACAACATATTATAACATAAATTTCCTATTAAATCTAAACTATGAGGCTCAGTTCACTCTACTGTGATGTGATTTTGAGTTGCAGTGCGATTATGTAGTATGACTTTGGTTGCGTTTGGAATGTGGTTTGTATACTTTATGGGGCCAAATTGCAGTGCAAATCCCACCAAAATAACAAAGGAACCTTTTACAAAATCTCGTCATGTAATTTTATGTGACTCAAGTTGCATCTAAAAATCCCACTAGTGTGAACCAGGCCTAAGATAAGACTGTATTAAGCTAATAAATAACATTTTTATATTTTCCTTTTTGAGAAGCAGTGAAAATCAAAAGTAGGCATAAGGCTCCATTCACACCTGTACCACTCCAAAGTTGCGCCAACTTTGCAGTGCAACTTTGGTGCAACGTTAACTCACCTTAAGCCCCGTACACACACGGAACGACGATCGTACCTACGATCGTCGCAAATCGTATGTTGGATAATGTAACTTGCATACTAACTGCACTACACGATCGTACGACCGCAGAAGAACGTTCAGGTGCATGTAATGAGTATCTGGCTGTTCCTGACTTCTGAGCATGCGTGTTTTGCACAATACAACTTTGTTGTACCAACTGCTCTGTACACACGATACAACGGTCGTATGAGTGCTTGTTGGTACGGCCAAGTTTTCTAGTCTGCTCATACAACTCCCTTGTACGACCGTCGTATGTTCGACTGTTCTAATCGCACATACGAACGATCGATTTCGCATACAACGGTCGTGAGTACGACCTGTTGTATGCGATCGTCGTCCCGTGTGTATGGGGCTTAAGGATGGCTGCAAGTTGGATATGACTTTGGCTTTGACCAGTGATAATGGACAGTTGTTGCACACACGTTGCATTGTATAACATTCAGGTAAGACTTTCATGCAACTTCTGAGGGTTAACATTGAAGTCTATTGCCCTCAAGTTGCATGAAAGTCGGATCAAAATAGTGCATGAACTAATCTGAAGTTGCTGCAACTTTAAGTTGCACATATATGAATGGGAAAACATGGGGAATGACTTGTCATGCAACTTTAATTGTCAAAGTTGCATGACAAGTTGCACAAGTGTGAATGGAGCCTAAATGTAAGTAAGCAACTAGTGCTAAGAAACTAGAGGTTGCCTTCACACCTATGTCTTGTGGTTATGGTACAATCTGCAGTACCGTGTTTGCGCTGCGTTGATATGTGTGGCACAAAAATGATGCAGGTGTTCATTTTATTTCAACACAGCACATTACAATGCACAGCAACACACTGCCACACATAGTTGGATGAATGTAATATGATAAAAAGTTTTTTGTAAAAATTAAAAATCACATTTTTATAATGAATGGCTGCAATCAGCAGCTTTTCAACCATTGCACCAGTAAAAGCCGTAACTAGAAATACAATTATTAATACTTAGCTCTCCCTTTAGGGGTTCCCCCCTTCAATCTCCATGTGACATCTCCCTCTTGTAGTGATGTGTAGTTCAGCTGGAGGAATCTTAGAAAATAGCGTAGGACAGAAAAGACTGGCACTCCTGGAGAGGTATGGTTCAGAAGAAGGGCGATGGAAGCTTTCTCTTGAACGGAACAACATTCGGCAAAACGGGCAACAAGAGAATCTTCTTTAAAGATACTTCTTCTACTGGTATGTTAACTTAAGAAGGGTTGTTTTAAAAGTTACTCCTCCCTCTCTGACCAATGCCCCCAAGCAGGGGCGTATCATGAAATTAGTGGGCCCGTGTGCAAGCCCACACTGTCAACCAGGGAGAGATCATCCATAGGTGCACAATGGGCCACCCAACCCCTCAGGGCCCGTGTTCAGTGAACACCCTGCACCCATGGATGATACACCATTGCCCCAAAGTCTTTTACTTGAGCTTCCTTGTTCCTCCCAGACATAAGCAGCGTTGCTGCTTCACAAATCTTCCAGCTGGGCCATTCTTCTTTTATGTGCTGTACGCGTCCCCTTTATTTCTATGGAAAGACTGTCCACTCTTCATCCCAATGAAGAACAGCTTTTGCATTAAAATATATGAAAACTGTGGCATGCATAGGCAGAAGTAGTAGAGCCCAGGTGGGAGTCTACTGAAGCAGGCCACCAGTGAACAGTGATCTTGGAGGGCCAGGGACAGATAAGTGTTGCCATAAAAGCACAAATTTGGGCTGATTCCAGTTGAATCAGATGAAATCTGAATTGTGGGGGCTGCATCAGCACCCTTCTACATGAAAATAATTCTACTTTAAGAGTATTTATACTTTTGCTGAGAAAAACAATTCCTTCTTTGTTTTGTCGCTCTGAAGGAATAGCTGTTTGTTGTACCATGTTCTTTGCGTACTGATTCTAAATAGGAAAATCTGGTTGATTATAGTCAACTGGTTCACTTTCAGTGTTTTACTGAGAAAAGCTGCAGTGTCTGCATCCCTTCAGAGGTTTTTGGGCCCCATTCACAATTGCGAATGGGGCCATTAGTGATTATATGCAGGTGACCCAGTAGGGGTTCATGGCAATTAGCTGCAGGTGGATGCTCCATTAAAAGCAATAGGAGGCTGACAGTTTCAGCAGCTAATCGTGGCCGCTTGCAGACACTCAGCATCTAAGGCTGATCATTTGCAGGTAATTGCTTTTTTAATATGTTATATATTTTTTCCAGGAATATGGAGTCATTTAAATTTACCCTTGAATTAAAGTAGAACTATGGCCTCCCATTAAAAATGTGTGTTGTATGGTCTTATCATAAAAAAGCAATCGCAATCATTTGATATATTTCATATCCAAATGATTGATTTTTCACCTGACATTGGTTGAGATGGGGGGTGTCTGCAGAGGTCAAAGTTTCCACAGACATACTATCATTTCCTGACCAATCATAATCAGCCAGATCAGGCCGTGATCATTTCATATCTATGTTTAGTCAGACCTGCCCTGGTCACATTTAAAGCCGGGTTACATACAGGTTGAATTTCAGGAGACATTTGCCAGTTAAATAAAACGTCCGACATTCTGCCCGTGTGTAGGTGGAAAACCAGCAGCCAAACGACTCCTGATCAGCTTTCTCAGCCAATGCCAGAGAGCGCTGGTCGGAGTGTTCTGGCGGGAGGGCCATCCCCCCAATTAGAACACAACAGCTCAGCAGGGTAGATCGCTGGACTAACCTCAAATGGTTAGTTCAGTGTCTCTTACCGGAGCTGACACTTTTTTTTTATGCACAAGAAAAAGAACTGTAGTGTGTATCCCGGCTTTAAGCCAAACATATCAGTTCCTGGCTGGTTATCATTCTTGGATAATGGAAGAAAAGCTCCGGACAGCCGCACTCCTTTTCAAATGCTTTATTGGTCACAAATCCATACAGTACAGGATGGAGACAAAAGGCTGACGCGTTTCACCCCCCCCTAAGGGCGCTTACTCATAGCTATGAGTAAGCACCCTTAGGGGGCGTGAAACGCGTCAGACTTTTGTCTCCATCCTGTACCGTATGGATTTGTGACCAATAAAGCATTTGAAAAGGAGTGCGGCCGTCCGGAGCTTTTCTTCCATGACCCATGCTAATTGCATATTGAGCTGGCACCCTCTGGGACTGTTTTTCTACATACAAGGACCAGGTATTGTTGAGCGGTCCACTGATCATTTTATTTGCTAATCCTGGTTATCATTCTTGTTATCACTGACAGTTATCAGATTATGTCTATGTGCTCCATGCACACTGTATCTGATAAACAACCGTTTTTGGTCGTTTTGGTGTTTTTTTTAACAGCCCAAAAACGCCACTTTATGTTATCCTATGTGTCCATGCACACATGGATGTTAATTGTCGTTTATCAGCAGTGGCGTTCTTGGGCTGTTATCTGAACGCCCTGAATTGGCTTCAAAAGTTGTTCTTTTTACCACAAAAAACGCCGGGCGCCGATAAACACCGCTAAACACTCAAACGCCGGTAAACGGCTATTTATCGGCGTCTGGCGTTTTTTGCAGTCAATGAAAGCTAATGAAGAAAAAAAAAACACCCAAAAACGCAGACGCCGATAAACGCTGATAAACGCCGGTAAACACTGCTTACAAAACGCTGCAAAAGAACGTTTTGTAAGCAGCTTCTCCTGCCCGACGCCGAGAGAGCCCACATAGCGTCCAGTGTGCATGGAGCCTAATAGTAATGAAAGCACTAAGTACCCCTGGTTCTGAAGAGTTTAATGTCTTCTGATGTTAAAAAAAAATTTACTAAATATATCCCCAGTACATTACATTATACTTTGGCTAACTGAAGGATGGATTGTTAGCAGTAAAAGCACAGTAAGTAACATTATCTGTTTACAAAAAAATGAATGCACCTTTCTTTTGTATTTCATTTTGTAAAGGTGAACTTCAGACAAAGAGCTACATAGACAGCTAAAATACATGCATGTAGATTGCCTCCACCTCTCCCAGTCTGAGTGTTGCTGCTCCTCTTCCTCTCCCAGCCTGAGTGTTGTTGTGACCTTTCCACTCCCAGTCTAAGTGTTGCTGTGCCCCTTCCTCTCCCAGTCTGATTACTGCTTTACCCCCCCCCCCCCCCCATGTATGTACTGCTTGCCCCTGCCTCTCCCAATCTAAGTACTGTTGTACACCCTCCCCTTCCTACTGAAGAAGCACAGAGAGTGGGCATAACGAGTATGATGCAGAGCAGAGTTACGCTGGTTACGTTTGGAGAGCGGCCATCTAAGGGTCAGGTGAGTCTATGTGGTGTGAAGGATGTGAATAGATGTGCCCATGTTTTTTATGAGGCTTGCAATTATAGCATTATAGAGTGTGCTTATTAAAAGTGAGTGTATTTTTTATCTTGGTATTTAATAAAGTATCATTTATATGGAGATAACTATCAGTCCTATTTTTCTTGCATGCGATCTGCATCTGAGTGGGGTTCTGGTCCAAGAGGAGAAAATAATCTTTTTCGGGAAAGGCTGATAATACAGCCCAAGGAGGGGCAAATAAAGTGCTGTATTTGACCTTGATTTATTCAGGTCAATACTGTGAGGTGATAGTTAATTACCTATGTGAGGTGGATGCATGCACAGACAAATACGGCATTTGGTGGATCTGAAGTTTCAATCATCAGAGCACATTGGTGGTGGATGCACTTTATTTCTTGGACTTCATGAACTTTATGGGTTTTATTTGTGGTGATTTTAATTGTGCTACATCATTATTAATAACTTCCCTGCAACCAGTAGGCTATGTTACTTAGAGTACAATCTGTATGAATTACTATGCTAAAACCGGGTACATACTACAGTTTTTTTTGCTGCCCCATGGGTTGCACCAAAAAAAACTGACACCTCCAGTTGGGAGCTTCTGTACTAACCATGTGAGGCTAGTACAGCAATCTCCCTCACTGAGCTGTTGTGTTCTGACAGGGGGACGCCCCCCGCCAGAACACTCTGATTAGCACTCTCTGCCATTGGCTGAGAATGTTGATCAGGAGGTTGGTCAGCTGCTGGTTTTCCAGCATGCATGTTCAACAGAAGCCAGCTGGCTTCTGTCGGACAGACCGACATACACACAGGCAGAATGTTGGCCTCGTGACAGAGGACTGGCCAATCTCACACCGCGCTGTCACTAACGTAAGAATGCCACTCTCAGCTGCACCCAGCACAAAGATTTTGCAGCTTGCGGGACCACAACCTAGATTCCAGCAGCCTAAGAGCGACTGTCACTGGGCTAATTTAAGCAGTTAACCCTCTCACTGCCACCACTGACCTTTTATTTCTGGAAGGGTCAGGACTAGTGTTGAGCGAACCCGGACTGTAACGTTCGGGTCCGTACCGAACTTTTGGGTGTCCGTGGCACGGACCCGGACATTTCAAAAATCGTTCGGGTTCGGTCCGACCGATTTTAGACAGGGAGTGCGGCAGTCGATGGAAAGGGATATGATTGGGTTCCTCGTACACTGACGTCGTGACACTGAGGTCGAATATTTCTCCGACCCAGTGTACTACGTGGCCGGTTAGTGTCGGTACGGTAATCATCCGTACCGACACTACCGAAGATTCCCGTTTGGTCACTTTGCGAACAACTAACCGACGGGACGTCGAAGAGTTGTGCACCTCATTTTATCGTCTTGGGGCCTGGCTTGGGCTTGCTAAAAACTTTACAGGCCCAGGCACGGTGCCTGTGGGTTTTCAAGCCATGCCTGGGCTTGCAATGTCAGGCCCAAGCGAGTTGTGATCAGGACTGGGAAGGTCTTTATTTTCCAGTCACCACCGTCACTCTCCCAATTGACGAATTTAATCGGGTCACTGTCAGCGAGAATCCGACGACCTTAGATCCAACACCAGGGCGTTCGACGTTTTAGAAACACGACCCACGTCGACTCTCACCGTAAGAATGCAATCACTGTCGCGCCACACTCT
>BLSH010049875.1:1357369-1369191 GCA_018402905.1 Glandirana rugosa
ACAGACACAGGTCTTGTTCAGTGGAGGTACTGATCCAGAGTTTGATTAGTGCGTTCCGTCTGCCCATTGGTCTGCGGATGGTAGGCCGAAGAAAATGCGAGCTTAATCTGTAGTAATTAACATAGGGCTTTCCAGAAGCTGGAAGTGAACTGGACCCCACGATCTGACACGATGTTGGCAGGTACTCCGTGAAGTCTAACAATCTCCTTAATGAAGGTTCGGGCAGTCTCCACAGCCGACGGAGTGTTCTTTAGGGGTAGGAAGTGAGCCATTTTAGACAGACAATCAATAATCACAAATATGGCTGTGCAACCTTCGGAAGGTGGTAATTCAACAACAAAGTCCATGGAGATAATCTGCCAGGGCCTGTCTGGGATGGGCAAAGGCTTGAGTAGGCCCCAGGCTCGGTTTCTATCTGTCTTGTTCTGGACACAGACAGGACAGGAATTTACGTATTTCCTGCAAAAGTCTTCCAACTTAAGCTACCAGAAAGTTCGCTGCACCAGTTCTGTGGTTTTATGGATGCCAAAATGACCCCTCTCCATAGCAGACTATCCCGGCAAACGAGGGTTGACCCGGCAGGACTGGAGTGGGTCGTGGATGCTTGTTTTTTCTGTGACAGGAGATCCGCTTGCAAGAAGGAAGTTACCTGCTGGCAGGATGGTATCAGGAGCAGAGGAGTCTTTGTGCCCATCAAACATCTGGGACAAGGCATCAGGCTTGGTATTTCTTGACCCGGGACGGTATGTAATGTGGAAGTCAAAGCGGGAAAAGAACAAGGCCCATCTGGCTTGTTGTGGTCTCAAACGTCTGGCTGCGCGTAGATATTTGAGATTCTTATGACCAGTGTAAATAAGAATTGGATGGGTTGCGCCCTCCTACAGATACCTCCACTCTTCCAAGGCAGCTTTGATGGCCAAGAGATCTCCAACATCATAGTTCTTTTCAGCCGGAGAGAGCTTCTGTGAAAAGAATGCCATAGGATGTAGTGTGTCCTTGATGTCCTGCCGCTGGAATATGACTGCCCCCACTGCGATTTCGGGAGCATCAACCTCCAGAATAGAGGGCAGTGCAGGATCTGGTTGACTCAAAATTGGGGCAGAAGTGAAGCGTCTCTTCAGGGTTTCAAAAGCCTCTTGGGCTTCGGAGTTCCAGCAGAAATGGGAGTTTTGCTTGGTCGGCTGCGTAATGGGAGAAATAATGGTGGAAAATCCCTTGATAAACTTCCTATAAAAGTTTGCAAACCCCACAAAGCGCTGTACCCCCCTTTTGTCTGTGGGTACAGGCCAATCGATTACAGCAGACACCTTCTGTGGGTCCATTTCAACTCCTGTTGGTGAAATAATCAAGCCCAGAAATTTAATGCTCTCCCTCTCAATCTCACACTTTTCTGGTTTAGCAAACAGTCTGTGTTGACGAAGTCTCTTCAGCACTTGTTTGACATGAAAACGATGCTGGTCCAGGGACCTGGAGAAAATTCAGAATGTCATCTAGATACACGATGACAAAAATGTCCAAAAAGTCTCTGAATACATCATTGATCAAATGTTGGAAGGTGGCCGAGGCATTGCAAAGCCCAAAGGGCATTACCAAATATTCAAAATGTCCAAACCCGGTGCGAAATGTGGTTTTCCATTCATCTCCCTCTCTGATGCGCACCAGGTTGTAGGCCCACCTCTAATCTAGTTTGGTGAAAATGCAGGCAGATCTGTTTTCAGTTTCTGGAATAACTTGGTCATCAGAGGCAGGGGATAACGATTTTTAATCTTTATTTTATTCAGTTCATGATAGTCCACACATGGCCTGAGTGATTGATCTTTCTTGGTGACAAAGAATATACCTGCTCCGGCAGGGGATTTGGAAGGACGAATGAAACCCTTCTCAAGATTTTCATCTATATAATCCTTTAGTGCCCCTTGTTCCCGTTCAGTTAGTGGAAAGATACGTCCGAATGGAATCTCGGCCCCTGGGAGAAGATCAATCGGGCAGTCATATGGACGATGAGGAGGAAGCGTGCCCGCCCCTTGCTTGCTGAACACGTTCAGGAATGGATGATAAGGTTCAGTTACCGACTGCCGGGTCTCAGGGTCCATGTTAAGGCATAATAATGCTGGAGGGGTATCAGAAGTGCTGGAGGTGCAATGTCTCTGACAGTATGGTGAAGAGAATTTGACTTCACCGGTAGTCCAGTTGATCTGTGGATCATGGGCCTGCAGCCAAGGAAGACCAAAAATAACTGGAAAAAGCGGGGAGGAGATGGCATCCAGGCTCAACAGTTCCTGACAGGCAGCTCTGACAGGCAACAAGGGGGTTTCCTGGGTGACCAGTCCAGACTTGATATGTGACCCGTCAGCGAGGTAGACAAAAAAGGCCATGCGACTTGGGTTGCAAGGGAATGCTGTGCTGATGGGCGAACTGTAGATCAATAAAACAGCTGCAAGCTCCGGAGTCAATAATGGCGCTGACTTGGAGGGTTCTTCCCAGCAGCTGAAACGAGAGGGGTAGAGCGATGTGAGTGGCATTGGCAGACAAAGTTGACAGGTTGGTAGGTGCAAGAGAGGTGGCTTACGGGTCTTGGCGGGGCAGCTGCGAACATAATGACCCGGCTCTCCGCAGTACATGCACAAGTTGTTCTGCCAGTGTCGGAGTCACTCTTCACGTTGCAGCATAGGTCGCATCAGCCCCAATAGCATGGCCTCAGTTTCTGGGGTGCTAGGAACCAGCATGGTAAGTGCTGGACTGGAGGAGGCATGGATAGGAACTCTGGGCAGCGTCCAGGTAGGTCTGTGAGGTTGTGCAGCTCTCTCGGCTTGTCGTTCACGGAGCCACCGGTCAATTTGAATAGACAGAGTAATCAGTCCTTCCAGAGTGTTGGGGGTTCCCACTCTAGCAAGCTCATCCTTAAGTCCATCAGAGAGCCCCATGCGAAACTGATGTCGCAGAGCTGCATCATTCCACTAGGTGTCTGCGCTCCAGCGTCTGAAGTCTGTAACATAGTCCTTGGCTGCTCTGCGGCCTTGCTGGAGCGCATGCAGGGCAGCTTCTGTGGTGGTGGTATGCTGTGGGTCATCATACAGCTGAGCCCTGGCATCAAAAAAGGCTGACAGGGTCTGTACTTGTACATGATTTTCCTCCAATAGCCTGTGGGCCCAGGACTGTGGTTCTTCCTGAAGCAGGGCGATGACATACCCCACTTTGGTCACCTCCAGGGAAAAGGTCCGTGATTGCAGGGCGACGTGGTGGCAGGCATTACGGAAGGCACGAAATTTGGTCCGGTCCCCAGAGAATCTTTCAGGCGTGGGGACCCTGGGTTCAGGACGCAGCATGACCACAGAAGGACTGGCGCTGGCCTGAGTGGAGATGGCTGGAGCTGCAGAGGTGGATGCCATGCTGGGTGCAGGTGAAGGGGTCTGGACTTGTGCCTCCAGTCTGGTGTAGCCTTCTTGCAAGGACCTGACTGCTTGAGTAAGTGCAGCAAGGTGCTGGCAGATCTCCTCCATGGGAGTGGTTTCTCCCGCAGGCTTAGACATGGCTGTCTGATACTGTAATGAACCACGTACCTGAGAGAAGAGCCTGTCTCTGGTAGAAGGAGACCTCTCATACAGCCCCGACTCAGAGCCCATTGGAATGGGGACAGTGGTCTCGTGAGTACAATGAGGTAGGAGTGCCTCTGGCAAGCAGCTGAAGACTGGATACTGGATGCTGGAAGTGGGGCTGAAAGCACTAGACAGCAGACAGCCGGAACTGGAACAGCAGCAGTAGATAAGTGATCACCGGAGCTGGATGCAGGCAGACAGCTGGAGGCTGGACAGCCACAGTAGATTAGTGATCACTGGAGCTGGATGCACAGCACTGGACAGCGGACAGCTGGATGCAGTGCAGGCAGGAGAAACGCCAGACAAGCCGGGTCAAACACAGATGAACGGAGCAGAAGAATCGGTAGGCAAAGAATGGTCAGAGGGCAAGCTGGGTTCAGCAACAGGTATCAGGCAGGCAGCAGTAAGCAGGGTCCAAAACAAGCCGGGTCAGGGTAGGAGAAGGCAGAGTGGTCCAAACAAGCTGGGTCAATCAGGTAACGGATCAGGTAGCAGATAACGGCAAGCAGGTACAGGTACTGACAAGCTGCATATCAGAAAGCACTTCAGCCAAAGTCTGACTTCCTTATAAAGGCCCATGTGATGTGCTGACAGAGATGCTGGGTCCTAGAGCCCTCCTGCTCTTACAGATTCTGGGTCCTAGAGTCCTCCTGCTATTGGTGCCCTGACAACATCCCTGGGAACCTTTGTTTGAATCCGTGCGCGCACATGAGCGTTCACGATCACAACGCTTGTCTGGATCTCTGACACTTGCACTACGTCAGCAGTATCTGACCCTCTCCTGTACTATGCCAGCAGTCTTTGACCCTCTCCTGTACTGTGACAACAGTCTCTGACCCTCTCCTGTACTATGCCAGCAATCTCTGATCCTCTCCTGTAGTAAGGCAGCAGTCTCTGACCCTCTCCTGTACTACGCCACCAGTCTGTAACCCTATCCTGCACTACATCAGCAGTCTCTGACCCTCTCCTGTACTACGCCAGCAGTCTTTCACCTTCTCCTGTACTGCAACAACAGTCTCTGACCCTCTCCTGCACTATGCCAGTAGTCTCTGACCCTCTCCTTTACTATGCCAGCAGTCTTTGACCCTCTCCTGTACTACACCAGCACTCTCTGACCCTCTCCTATAGTACGCCAGCAGTCTCTAACCCTCTCCTGTACTACACCAGCAGTCTCTGACCCACTGTACTATGAGCAGGAGTATTATTGTAAGCGCATAGACATTTCAAGCCATATATATGTACATAAATAAAAATATAAATACACTCAGCACTGCTATAATGACAGTCCGAGTTAGCTGGACAGGCTGTATGGTCGTCTTGGGGCAGCACCTTGCCAGAAGTAGAACAGGCTTCTAAGTGAACAAAAAAGACAAGCAGGTGCGCCTCTAATTGTAAACCATAAAAGCAGTCTTTTATTAAAACAAACAAGTGGTACTCACAAACAGTGATGTAGTAAGAGCATGGCAGTATCAGCTACTGCTGGCTATGTCCTGACATCTCTGGCTTGTTCAGGGGAGAAGGAAGGCTGTGGCAGAATCCAGGCTGTATCAGGTGTACGTCAGTGGTTTCTGGTGCTTCCTGGGCTTCAGTCTGGAGTAGCGCAAAGTCACTTCTGGCTCTGGCTGGTCAGCACGATGACGCACTTCCGGCGACGCGTTCTCAAGGCCTACACCCCTACTTCAGGCTGTCCTCTTCAGGCCAGAAACCACTGACGTACACCTGATACAGCCTGGAGCCTGCCACAGCCTTCCTTCTCCCCTGGACAAGCCAGAGATGTTGGGACATAGCCAGCAGTAGCTGATACTGCCATGCTCTTACTACATCATTGTTTGTGAGTACCACTTGTTTGTTTTAATAAAACACTGCTTTTATGGTTTACACTTAGAGGCACACCTGTCACTTCTGTACTATGCCAACAGTCTCTGACCCTCTCTTGTACAATGCCAGCAGTCTCTGATCCTCTCCTGTAGTAAGGTAGCAGTATCTGTCCCTCTCCTGTACTACACCAGCAGTCTCTGACCCTCTCCTGTACTGTGCCAGCTGTCTCTGATCCAGTCTTATACTATGCCCTGAAGTCTCTGACCCAGTCTTGTATTACACCCTGAAGTCTCTGACCCAGTCTTGTACTACGCCCTGCAGTCTCTAACTCTGTCTTGTACTACGCCCTGCAGTCTCTGACCCAGTTTTGTACTACACCCTGCAATCTCTGACCCAGTCATATATTATACGCTCTGCAGTCTGTGACCTAGTCTATTACTATGCCCTGTAGTCTCTGTCCCATTCTTGTAATGTGCCCTGCAGTCTCTGATCCTCTCCTGTAGTTCACCGCGGGCTGCAGCCTCTGTACTATGTCTGCAGTCTCTGAACGTCTCTTGTACTAACTGCAGTAATCTCTAGCAACCAATCAGTGAGCGGTAATGATATACTGTAACCTCTAGCAACCAATCAGTGAGTGTGAACCAGTTCTGCATGTTTACATTTGTTTTTTGAGACTTGTATATGTGTGTGTTTTATATGTTTTTGGGATTAAGAGCAAAATTGCATGGGGGGACCCAAGAACATCTCAGACTCTATTTAACCACACCCCGTTTAAGCTACACCCAATATTTAGCATAATTTAAACCATGCCCACTTCTGACCTGATGAGGTCAGACGCACACTGACAAAATATTGGATTGGATTTCCGGAATATATCACTTCCTGTTGCTGGAAAATGAAATGCAAACCGGCGTTCCTGCTTTTCCTTTTGATGCTTGTTTAATCTAACTTGATGTAATTGCAGATTTTATTACCTTAATAAATAGTTTCTTACTACATTATGAAGTTATCCTTTACATTTTTCTCTTTCCAATGAGACTGTGGTGGAATTCTTTAAAGTGAGAAGAGTATCCTAAATATCCAAGACTGACTGACTGGTTTTAGCCCTACAATATCCGGGATATTATTGGATGAGTGATCACAGCCCCGATTAGGAGACCCATTTACCTGTGAGCACTGTTTGAATGGGTCAAATTTTTCTGGTAAGTGCAGGGTGTTTTTACCTGGGAGCACTGTTTTGGTGGATTTGTTCGGCATCTAAGGCACCATATTGCACAACAAGCACTTTATTCTATTTGCAGCATGCATTTTGATGAAACTGCAAGCACTTTATTGTAGGAACTTTTTGGACTTTTCTGAATTATTTATGTATTATTTAGAACATATATAAGGATATCACTGAGCATGTTTTGGTAGTCACGTGGTATTTTTTATAATTTATTAAGCACCATTTGGTTTTGGCACAAATATTGTCCTTTTTCTTTGTTTACAAAAGTTTTATTGGAAGATCATAAAAATAAAAACAGCTTTGTACATCAATTGCCATATAAGTAGTAATAAAACATTTTAGTTTATACAAACAAAATTGACATTTGTTATTCAGAGTATATAGATAAGGTTGTAAATATAACAAGAAGGAGATTTTGCTATATAAAAACCATCATTCTTGTGGAATTGACCAGAACTTCCATTTGGCGTGGAAAATATGTATTGTATCATTTGTTGTATGTAGTATATTTTCAGTTAATTTTATAGATTCCATGCGATTCAGGACTTGGGACCAGGGTAGAGTCGGGGGTTTGCCAATTGCAGGCAATGGTCCACTGAATGGAGCTCAACAGGTATGTATCAGCTCCATAATTGGTAAAGGAATATCTGGGATGGAAAGATATAATAAGGAAATCTGGGGAGATAATGTGACTGTGTAATTGGTTATTTTGTGTATCAGTGAGGAGGTATTGTTCCAGAGTGGTTTCAGAAATGGGCAATCCCAGAAAATGTGTAGTAGAGAGCCTAGTGAACCACAGCCTCTAAAACATCTGTCGGATATCGTAGGGTAAAACGAGTGTAATTTTTGAGGTGTTAGGTACCATCTAGTGATGATTTTAATGGGGGTTTCCTTAAAGGCAGGGGGACCTGTTGCTCCTACTAAGGTTTTTCATCATCTTGTTCCAATCTAAAATGGAAAACGTTTGTTCCAGCTCAGACTCCCATTTTAGCATAGGGTTCGTCTTAATAGGTCTATCAATGTTATTTATATGTGAATATATGGTAGAAAAAAGACCTTTTTCTCTGGGAGCCTTGATACAGACTAATTCGAAGGGAGAGATAGGGTGCGTTATATTAAGTGGATAACGAGAACGAAAAAAGTTTTTGATAAGGATGTAGTTTCCATTCTGAGTTACTGGAAGGTTATATTTTTTTTGGAGGAGGTCAAAAGAGATAAATTGGTTGTTATCCATTATTGATGAGATATTATTTAGGTTATTTATAGTCCAAATGTCAAAATCTGGATTGTTGTTAAAAGCAGGGGTAAAGCTGGGCTCACCTATAAATGAGGCGAGGGGGGGGGGGTTAGGGGAGGAGAGCTTGAATGTGATGTTGTTACGATGCCAGAATTGTAGCAGTTGGGATACAATAATATTTCGGGGTCGAATGTGTTTGTGTAGATTCTGGGTAGACCAGATAATACCTTGTAGATAGTAGGGGGAAATAGATGTAGACTCAAATAGAAGCCAAGGGATGTTGCTATTTTTAGAGAACCAGTGGGATATATCTGATAACCTGGATGCAGAATAATAAAGCCAAAGGTTGGGAAGGCCCAAACCTCCGTCCTTTTGTGGGCGGTATACGAGTTCATTGCTATATCTAGGTCTCTTGTTAGACCAAAGAAATTTGTTAATATCTCTCTGTAGGGTATCTATTTTGTATCTGGGTATGTTTATTTGTAAAGCTCGAAACAGGAATAAGATTTTTGGGAGGATGCTCATTTTTATTGCGCACATTCTACCCAACAGAGAGATACGATACGTAGACCATGTTTTTTAGGAGGTTTCTAATTTGTGTGAATAGACCTGGAAAGTTGTTTTGAAATAGAGCATTAGGGTCTGAGGAAGTCAGGACCCCCAGGTATCTAATTGGGCCTGTGCACCAAGAGAAGGAAAAGTTCTTTTTAATGTCTGAGGCAATATTAGGGGGGATGTTAATTGGAATAATAGAGCATTTGGAGTGATTGATGCCTAGGCCTGATAGTTCTTTGAACGTCTGGAGTTCTAAGATGAGGGCGGGGATAGATTGAAGTGGGTTAGATAGAAATACAATAGCGTCGTCAGCATACAGACTGATTTTGTATTCAAAGGGACCTTTTGTGTATCCTGGGATATTTTTGTTGTTTCTAAATGCGCAGGCCAGGGGTTCAAGGGCTAGGGCAAAAAGTAAGGGGGAAAGGGGGCAACCCTGCCTTGTGCCTCTATTAAGTGGGAAAATTCTGAATTGCTCCCTGGGATTCTAATTCTTGTATGGGAATTGTGATATAGGGCTTTAAAGCCATGAAAAAAGCGTCCGGAATGCCAAATTTGCCTAAGATAAGGTCAAGATAATCCCAGCTCACACTATCAAAGGCCTTATCAATATCAAGGCTTAACAAACACAATTGATGAGAGGAGCTACAGGCATCTTGTATGATATTATGGACGAGTCTAATATTGTCTGTGTGTTGTCTGTCCTTGATAAAGCCTGATTGGCTTATGTGAACTAAAGAAGGGACTATTGTAGCTAACCTATCCGCTAATAATCGACCAAAAATCTTTAGATCATTGTTGAGAACTGATATGGGGCGAAAATTTTGCGGGAGAGTATGGTCTTTATAAGGTTTGGGAATTAGAGACATATTGGCAAGTGTCATTTCTGGGGGAAAATGATTGCCTTCAAGGATAAAGTTAAAAAGTTTGGTTAGATGTGGGACAAGGAGAGTGGCAAATTTTTTATAGTAAAGAGTAGAAAAGCTGTCTGGACCAGGGGCCGTGGAGGATTTGAGGGATTTAATTATATCTAATATTTCTGAATCTGAGCATGATTTCTTAAGGAAATCAGTTTGTTGTGAGTTAAGGGAATTGGATATTGTTGAGCCAGTTAAGTGTGGATAGGGTAGGGGCTGAGTGGGGATTTGAGAGGAGGTTTTGGTAAAAATTTAAAAATATCTTTTGCACTTCATTGGGATGGGAGACCACGTTACCGCTGAGGTCGCGTAGTTTGTATATGTGTGGAGGTTTAATGAATTCATTTTGTTTCCTAGCGAACATAGAGGAGGAGGTATTGTTGCCATGTAGAAGGAATTTAGCTTTAGAAAATCTTAAGCTTTTCTCTGTATCTTTAGCAAGTAGAGAGTCTAAGGCTTGACGTTTGAGGTTAATTGATTGTGTAAGAGAGGGGGAGGGGGAAGAACTAATTTTGTTATATAGGGTGTGTAACTCTAGAGAGAGAGTTAATTTCAGCAATTCTTGCTTTTTTTTTCGTAGAAGCTATTTTAATTAATTGTCCTCTCAGAACCGCCTTGTGAGCGACCCATAATGTTGAAGAGGAGACGTCTTTTGTATTGTTGTTAAAAAACTAGTCTTCAATACTTTTAAAAATCTGTTGGTAGATGATGGGGTCAGATAATAGAGAATCATTTAATCTCCACAAATAAGGAGAGGAAGGGAAACCTACATAGGAGGTCTCAAACGATACAATATGGTGATCCGACCAGGGAAAGGGGTTATTTCAGCATTGTGGGAGTTGGCTAATATGATGGGGGTTGTTAAGATGTAGTCTAATCTTGAGAAGCTATTGTGTGGGTGTGAGAAATGGGTATACTCTTTTATACCTATGTTATG
The DNA here is from genome assembly GCA_018402905.1 of Glandirana rugosa. Taxonomy (NCBI): domain Eukaryota; kingdom Metazoa; phylum Chordata; class Amphibia; order Anura; family Ranidae; genus Glandirana; species Glandirana rugosa. Next base: position 1,367,658 of record BLSH010049875.1, read on the forward strand.
AGATCTCCAAGTGTCTATTAATTGGAGTGAGTTGAGAGATTTATGTAGTGACTTAGGGAAGGTTTTAGGCTTCATACACACGGACGTTTCTACAAAAATAAACAAAACGTTGGGCCCAACGTCAAGGAAAAAAAGTCTGCGTTTTTCGGCGTTATGCATCGGCGTTTTTGAGCGTTAGTGAGCATCGGCGTCAATAGGCGTTTTTTAAAAAATATCATCCCTCTGCTATTTTTCAACCTGAAAACGTCGGCGTCAAAAAACGCCAGAAAACGCCGGTATAATAATAGGTGGCGTTTGTTGGCATATTGTGGTGTTGGCGTCAAAAAATGCCAAAACGTTACAGCCTCAGAACGCGATGGCTGTGGGTTCTAGTTTCAGCTCACTAACGCCGACGTCATCTACAGCTCAAAAACGCTGACGTTTTTATGGGGCCATTGACTAACATGGAGAGCTGCAAAAAACGCCAGAAAACGCCGGCGTCAAAAAACGTCCGTGTGTATGAGGCCTTAGAGTTAGGGGATGGGGAGTTTCTCTCTAGGGAGTGATGTGCCACTAGATTAAAGTCTCCGCCGACAACAAGGTATGGGGAGGTATATTTATCTAGGGAATTGAAAAAGGAGTTAAAGAAGGTGGATTGGGCTTCATTGGGTGCGTAAACTGAGGCTATAGTAATGTTACGACCATCAATTTTTCCTTGAATTATTATGTAGCGGCTTTCGGGGTCTTTAAAAATATGAAGGGTTTCAAAAATAAGTGAATTTTTGATGAATATGGCAGTGCCTCTGGTTTTGTTGTGGAAAGTGGTATAGTAGTGTTGTTGATATTTCTTATCAAAGAAAGTGGGGTGGTTGTTAGCATCAAAATGGGTCTCTTGTAGCAATATAATATCTGCGTTTAATCTCTTATAGTGTCTAAACGCTTTTCTGCGCTTATGTGGGGAGTTGAATCCTTGCACATTGTGCAATATTATTTTAATGGCCATATTTGGATGAGGAGGTTTATGTCTATGAGAGTGTAGAAATTAGATATTGAGAGGTAGGAGGATATAGTGATGATTATGTCCAAAACATCACAAAAGGGAAATGGCAATTTATCAGTAGACCTAATAAGGTGAGCACAATAAATGTAATATAGGCAATTTATCTTAGATGAATCAGTGAACAATGATCTTCCAAAAAGCAGAAAAAAAAAATAAATAATAATCAAAACCATGAAACAAAACATTCTAGTTGTAAAACGGGGGCCAAGAGACATAAGGTCAGTTGGCCTAAAATGTTGTACAAAGTAGGGAGAAAAATCTGTCCCGATCTTGTAGCAGACTGTAAAGCATGGTTCCACCAACCTACCCTCAGAATCTGAGGAGGGGAGGAGGGGGGGGGGGGGGAATCCAAGAAAGTTGCCTAAACGGGCCAGTTTAAAATAGACCTAGGAGTCTGCAACAAGAGTGGGGTCAAACAGGCACGGCGAACGGGCTGTGCGGCATAAGCAAATATTTGAGGTGTATTACCCAGAAGGGATGTAGAAATTTTACCAA